>JADLZN010008825.1:211561-755493 GCA_018155175.1 Sinocyclocheilus anophthalmus | reverse complement strand
ATACAATATACTTTCACAATTCTAAACGTATGCTATTTTGCAAAAATCTCTTACCTAGAGAGGCTGGGATTTTAGTTAGTTTTTTCCAGAAGGGTTATGTAAGTTGACCCCAGCCTTGACTCAGTAGTGCACCTCATGAGAGCGCTTGAGAGGTGTGCATGTGACTATGCTGTTCTTTAAGAACTGTTTGCTTTGGCTCACTGTGTAGATTGTTGTTTTGGGCAGGGCTGGCATTTCACTAATTTCATGTTACCACATACACAAGCACACAAGTGCCATCAGTACCTCACACCCCTAAGACACAAATTTGCTCACACATACTCTTAGATTCTACACTTCTGTTCACAAAAAAAAACAAAAACATATCCATCCATATGCACATACAGTATATACCTATTGTGGATTTATTGAATGATGATGGTTGTGTTGCTAAAATAAGTCCTAGCATATAAAGAACTGAAGATTTGATCACAGTTTATTTATTGAGTAAAACAGCTGATGGCATTATATTCAGCTAGTTTGAGCAAATGTAAATATGGGAAATGTACTTATTTCAGTTTTTTTTTTAAAGGGTCATATGATGCAATTTCAAATTTCCCTTTCTCTTTGGAGTGTTACAAACTATTGGTGCATAAAGAAGATCTGTAAAGCAGCAAAGACTAAAGTCCAAATCCAAAGAGATATTCTTTATAAAATTAAGACTCGCACGGCCCCCTAAACAGCTCTTCAACACGCCCACATTATCTACCTCACTATGTGGAAATATTGCATAATGCCGCCCAAATGTGCACGCAAGAAAGAAGGCGTGGTTTCAGTAACCTCAGTTAGTGTTGAAGCAGTCATGTCAGGGAGACGCTGTGGGTTTCTAGGCGAAAGCAAAAGAACCTTTATTTGGCCGTCCGAAAGTAGATGCATTTAGGAATCTTTAAGATTACTTACAACAGAACAGCAGGGCATTTTATGGACGACCGTTTCGTGAAACCCAGATAATTCTGACTTTGCTATGACAATCTCGCGCTTCTGAATCAGCTACTGTTTTGTTATTTGTGTAAGTATTTGCTATTGACTGTTCAATGCGGAGTTTTGCGCATCGTGTGTATGTGCGTGCGGCGTGCATGCGCCACGCGTGGTGACAGAGAGTGAGAGAGCGATCACAGTGGAGTCAGCTGTCTTAAGCGTGGCGTGTGTACTGCACACATACCAGCTTTATCACTGTGTCTGTCATGTGACTTTGTTCCCCTTTTGGGCTCTGTATTTACATTTATTTTGAAAGATGAAGCTCGAGATTATGGTAAGGGGCGTTACATTTCCGACGAGGTGTTCGGCCAATCACAATGCACTGGGTCAGCTGGCCAATCAGAGCAGATTGCGCTTGTCAGAAGGAGGGACTTTGTAGAAAACTAAGCCTTTGAGAGAGGCGGGGCATAGAGGGACTTACAATAATGTACAGTATTTGAAAAATGTGTTTTTTGAACATTAAACATGTCAACATATTCTGTTACACAAAAAACACAAAATAATGATCTTTAAAAAAAGAATCATATGACCCCTTTATAGGGTGTACAACATGGGTACTTGAGGTGTTCAGTATCTAATGGGATCATATATGCTTGTTTATAATGCAACATACAGTTCATGTAGGACCACTATCCTTTGAAGCGATTGTAATGTATCTGGATATGCCTTTTCTATCTACCATCATTTATTTCCATCAGGGTCTGTTTTTTTTTTTTTTTGCTGCAGCAAGCAGGTTCAGTATGGCGGACGCTCGGTACACCAACCTGAGATGGACGTAGAGGATCCAACTGCATGAGATCCCAAGAAGAATCGCGTGAGTTTTGCCAGCTAGATATAAAACGATAGGATGACTAAAAAAGACGTGGCAAATGATCTCAAGTTATGTTATGTCACATACCGTGCAAAATTGGGGTAAGTAGGTTTTTTTTCCTTTTGTCTTTGTTTCAGCAAGGATGCATTAAAGGCGTCATATGATGTATTGCTAACCTTAAAAGAACAGTCTTTGTGTTATTTGGTTGTAAGGAAAGTGTTTAGGCAGTTTAAGGTTAAAAAAACACCATTATTTTCCACATACTGTACCTTATTGTTTCTCCACTATGCCCTGCCTTTCTGAAACGCGTCGATTTTTACAAAGCTCATCGGTCTGAAAAGCGAGGTGTGCTGTGATTGGCCAGCTATCCAGTGCGTTGTGATTGGCCGAATAATTTAAGCGTGTGACGGAAATGTTACGCCCACACCATATTGTGATGATGCCCTGTCAAGCCGGAGCGATGATTAAAAAACATGAAAACCCATTACAAACGAGGCATTTGCATCCAGTGGGGACATAATTATTAATTACTGATTATAATGACTTATACGTCTTCTTACACGTTGCGTATCACGCCGCGCAAACATAAAACATGTCTGCATTTGTGATCGGAGAAATTACAAATAACATGTGTTACTCTACACTGCCCAAAACTCGCGTTTGAATCATCAGTGGCAAATCCTTTAAATGAAAACGTACTTACAGTCTGTGAGTCAGAACAGCCGGCATTGTAGTCTACTCTTCCAGGATCAGGAAACAGTCCTCCATAAAATGCACTGGACACACACGGAATATTTGGGTTGAACTGTTCTGAAAAGTGTGGTAAATACAACTTAACCACTAATTTGTAGTCGTGTCCTCTTTTGGAAGACCAAACAAAGTTAGTTCGCTTTCACAACGAAACCACGGCGGCCTAGAGGAGCTAGGCTGGTAGAGTGAGCAGAGGGGCGGGCTTGAGTGAGCGGCCGGCGGATTCGACGAAGGAGCAGCAACCACATGTGACGACCCCGGACTGGACTCCGCTTCGTCCACGGTGAAAGCCGATCCGGCGATCCACAGCGCTAAGTTGATGTATTTCCTCAGCGACCAGCACGGATCAGCTCTAGGCATGACGAAGCGGATATCGTCCTCTTTTGGAAGACAAACAAAGAGTTCGCTTTCACAACGAAAACACACAGCTATGCACGTCATTGGCTGGCGGCAACAAACTACAGCGAGATAAAAGTACACTTCTTTCTTTGCTTGAAACATTTGGGCGGCATTATGCAAATCTTCCCACATAGTGAGGTAGTTATGTGGGGGTGTGTTAGAACGAGCCGGTTTAGGTAGGTGTGGCTGACTCTTAATTTTATAAAGAATATCTCTTTGGATTTGAGAAATGTAGTCTTTGCAACTTTACAGCTCTTCATTATGCACTAAGAGCTTGTAACACTCCAAAGAGAAAGGACAAATTTAAATCGCATCATATGACCCCTTTAACCCTTTAACAGTCACACTAAGAAGTACATTTGCAAAAAATTATTTATTGCTAAAATGATGTTCCTGACACTACATTGAGCAACTTTTCATTTTTTTTTTGTCAGATGACCCCTTCCCTTAGCGGATACACAAGTCAACCAGCTGGTTGACTTGCCCAGTTAGGGTAATTCTCGACATGTACACATTTGTGCACCTAAAGTTGACGTTTTTTTCATATAAAAACATTACAGACAGTAGAATATGTTAACAACATCCATTAATTTATTTAAAAAACATGTTTTATTATAACAAACAATAAATACATTGTATAAAGTGCAAAGGCCAAAGAAATATAATAGAAATTGAATACAATTTAGTAAATAAATACAACAAAATAAATGATGATAATAAATACAAACATAATAAATCATTATTATATTATATTATAAATAATTCACACAATAAATAACAAATTTAGTGATAATCTATATAAAATGTATGATAAAAGACAACTAGCCAATGTAATATAAAATAACAAATTACTGATATGGTGTATAGATATGATATGTAATAAATCACTGTTTTTTGTTGTTCAAACAATGGAACCACTTCTCATTAGCTATCTCTGGAGATAGATTATAATAAAAAATATTAAAATGCATCTAATGTAAAAAATAATAACATTAGAATAAAATATCAATTACATACACTGTATGGGTGGAAGTGTTGGGACGCCTGACCATTTGCACCAACAGGAACTTTAATGACATTAACACTAAGTTGGTCCCCCCTTTGCATCTATAACCGCTTCCACTCTTCTTGGAAGGCTAAGTCCCTGTTGGTGTAATGGTCAGTTGTCCCAATGCTTTTGTCAATACATTTACATCTGGTGATATGCAACAAAGCACTGGATTTTGTTGTTCAAACAAAGGAAAAACTTCCCATCTCCACATTTGGAACATTGCCAACACGACACTCCACCTTTGCACAAGTTGCACCTCCCTCGCTGAGTGCCAAATGTGGGCCAGTGACCAATGCCATCATAGCGGACCTCCAGGCTGGGATGGAGAACTCGAGGGTTAGGGCGACGGACTTGCGGCTTGTGCTTTGCACTTGGGGCCGGCCAACCCTGGTTGGTACCTTGTTGGCTCCCTTCAACGTGGCTGCCACCGACAAACGGAACTTCTTCAAGGGCATCGGTTTCTCTTTGAGAAGGTTGCAGTCCCGCTTGTAGATAAGCCATGCATTCACAATGCTCACATCAATGATGTACCCAAACAATGGGAGGTACCAGCGCCGTGCCTTCATTGGCGTTTTGTAGAGGTGCACAAGCATATTGGAGAGATCGATGCCTCCCATGGCTTGATTGTATGCCAGGACGATGGATGGCCAGGGGACGTCAACCTTCTGTTGCGCCTCCTTTTTGTATCTTTTCACTGAAGACAGCGGCTCCACCCCACATGCGCTGCTCAGCAGGGTGACACTTGTTGTCGAACCACTTCACTGCAACGACTCCCTCTGATGAACAGAAATCAACAACACCTCTGCCTTGCTTCACCATCTCCTTGTCGCTCATCAATGTTGCACCACCTGAAAGAAATGGAAATGAGAATTTTGTGTGTGAGTATATATTCTAATAACACTAATACAGTTTTCTATTAAAAACACAAGATTGTGTACAGTATATCTGCATCAGAAGAGAAAAATGTGTATGCATGCTCAACCCTCTACATTGCGAGTAAATGATGTCTAAGATTAGACAATGGCTAATAAATTCTCAGATTTTATTCGCTAGTGTGTGAGTTGGAGGCTGAGTATATGTTTAGCACAGATATATTTTCACTCGCAGAACACTTTGACTGAGCGCTTCAGTGTGCAGTGTTTACAGTGTCAAGCGATCTGTGCTATTTTTCAGTTCATCTGAATGGATGCACAACGCACCTGTATTTGACGTATCGTAAACTCTAATGTGAAGGCACACGACTCGTCGTCGCTTTGTCTCACACACACACACACACACAGAGAGAGAGGGAGAGAGAGAATTGTAAACAATATTCTTTGTTGTATTTTCCAGTCAAAATAACACTGTTCCTTTGGAATTCTTCAGCTTATAAGAACTACCGCTTTCTCCAGTAGTGGGCGGAACTAATGCACAAACGACAATCTCACTGGCTGGTGCTCACCTATATCGTTAGGGTTTGATTCAGCCAAATAGTTCGAAGCTGATTTTTTTACAGAAAAACTGAATGACCAAAAAAGCACCACCACCAGTCAGTTCAGTTAAAACGACTAATATGCATTCATACATGGTTAACAAGTTTTAATTATAATTACTAAAGTTCTATCATTAAATAATACTGATTATCATATTATAATGCTAGACTGACTGATGTTAAGAGTGTACTTGCAGATATTTAAAAACGGTGCCATTTTAAACACAGATATATACCTATATATATATATATACATGTATATATAAAGTCTGGCGAGTAAACTAAAAAATGTACTAGTCAATGGTGATTAAATTGCCAAGGTGTCCGTAGAGGGTTGATGCTTGATGCATGGTGTGGTTATGTGTGAGGATGTGGTTGTATAATTAACAATTAACATGATTAACATCACTGAATGTACATTACCTGAACGATTTGCCCTGACGGTACCCACACTTCTCAGTCCGAGGTTGGTGTGCAGTGTCTTCACCAAGTCGAAGCTGGTAAAGAAGTTGTCGTAGAATACCACAGTTGCCTCTTTGTGTGTGATAGTGTTGCAGAGTATTGAGACAACTTTGGCACCTAGGGAGAGGTCTTCCAAGCCCAGATGTGCATGCTCTTCCTCTTGACTGTTGAATAATGTTGTGGCCCCTTGGTAAAGGATGAAGTCGTGGATAATGCCAATAGAGCTGACCTGACAGAAGATCTTAAACCCCCACTTATCTGGCTTGTTTTGAATACACTGCCAGAGTTTGCCAGCTATGGTGCCCTTGTAGGCCACCTTCACTTCATCAACACTCTGCCTGTTGGTGGGGGAATGAGAAGGCATTGTTCTCTCAGCATGTCAAAAAGAGGGTGAATCTTATGGAAGCATTCAGTGCAGCCTTCCATCTGGAAGTTGTCATTGAAGTGGACATTTCGTTGTGGCACTTTAAAACGCTTCACTGACATGGTATCAGCCACTGGTGGGAATCGTGACTCACAGGCCCAGTAATCTTCTAAAGAGGGAAATTCAAAAACTCCCATGTACAGCAAAATTGACAAAAAATCTTCCATTTCAGCAACTGTGGTGTTGATGGACGTCCCGGTCTGTTGAACTGAGTACTGGTTGGTATGCTCAGTTATGTGCTCAATCATCTGGTCAGTGAAGAGCCTCTTCCAATACATAAATGGTGACTGGACTGACTCTGGAAGCATGAAGACAGGCTCGGACACAGTGAAAGGTGGAATGTCCTTCTTTACCCATGTGGTCTTTTTGGTCTTTCTGGACTTTGCAGGATGGGAGGGAGTTTGATAGAGGTCTGTAGAGACTTCAACAAGCCTGTTCCTATTTCTCCGTTTCTTTGGAGGGGGCATCAAATCTTCGCTGGGTGGAGGGACATGATCATAATTTTCATCATCTGGATCACTGAGATCTTCAACCTCAGAATCACATGGATCAGCAGGTAAAAGTGAAATACTGCTGTAGGCCGTGGATGTAGGTCTGGGGCGTCCATAAAATGATCGACAGTCCATTATGCCTGAAAGACATGGCACATAATAAACATTACTATACACAAAAATGAAAAACTGTGTCTTGATTAATCAGTGCCTCAGGTACAGCTATCCATAAAAATAAAAATAAAAAAATTGTCATACTGATAAAACTGTTTTGCCAACATAGACACATTGAGATTTCATATAAATCGATAAGAAAAATGGTACTAATACTAATACATATTTTGTGTATTGTGTATGATACATTAAATAACACACAACTATGAAACTAGATATAACAAGAGACAAAATATTTCAGTGTGAATGATGAGGTAATTTTACTGTGCTAAATAAAATATGGACAAATGTCCATCCATCCTTTTAATTGCAAACTCATAAACATGTTATATTTGTCAGATTACTGAACAGAAAATTTAATGTTTATAGCTAACTACCCATCTAGAAACCTGTAGCTATAGCTATTTTATGTTATTCCAAAAAGACTCGGATACAATGGCTATTGTAGAAATAATAAGTACTAGCTCATGTCAAATTATGTAAGGATTAAACTGATATAAAGATATGACAATCTGAAGGTAAAACCAAATACTGTGTAGATAAGGGTAAAATACATACAATTCAGTTTAGAGAGGAAACTGGCTGCACGCCAGTTTATGATCGCATTGCTGAACTAGCGTCAATTCATTTGACCCTAACTGGGCAACTCGACCGAGCGGTCAAGCATATTTTCTGAGGTAACACAGAGATTAATTTTATCACCATGCTTCTGCCATTCAACAAAATATAGTGTTAGGAGGTCTAGAACATGAAATCAGATGTATAAAAATCTTACCTCAACTTTCAGCATCACTAGCGGCAAGGGTTTGAAGAGAGCGCCACAGCAATACACTTCCGGTTTTGTTTCGGCTCCTCAGCATCAAATATATCCTTGCAGCATAGCCACCCAGTGGATACAATTGAAATTACACCCTCTATTCAATGAGGGGTATAAAGACAAACAGCCAAAACTGCAGTTTGGCGAGTTTTAATTACAGAAATGTGATCGCGAAAAAAGGTCAACCGTGCGGTTACAATGCACGTTAAAGGGTTAACGAGGAGGTGTAGGGGAAAAGGAAACAGGTCAATAATTTAGCTCAAATGGGAATCATTTAAGATTTTAAAGGGATCTCCACCATTAATATGTAAGGGAATTTGGACAGAGTCATTGTTTTACGGCTGATCACTGAGAGGCCAGCGATTCATTGACCGAGCCGTAACATCAACTCTCCAATGGATATTTATATCCAAAATATAGTGAAAACATTATTAATTAGCACATGTAACAAGATCAGCAGATTAAGACATTAACTTGTGAGCACAAAACCCGAGATACTTCTATTTTCAATATAAATAAGGCTTTATTGGATATATCTAAGACATATAAACTAATCTAACTCATGAACACACGCATTCACACAAGTTTTTAGAAAGAGAGAGAGAAAGTGAGGAATAGTGCAATTGCATCGATCTGAAAAACCATCAATCACTTAAATAACCGCATTGGTCCGCAATTAGGTTTTAAATTTATATTAAAGCACCAGTTCAGCTAGGATCCTTGAGTACTTGAGGCGTGACGGGGTTCACATTCCTGTCCTGGTTGCCGAAAGGGGTTTCCGCCTTTTTCTGATTGGTGGAGGTTCAGTATTGGGAAGCCTAGTGGCCGTTGAGCTGGCGACGCGGAAGCTGTGGATCCGGCAGAGTTTGAGTTTTAGACGGCCACTCATTTCGGAGATGTGGCGTTAGGCAAAACTTAACTCAGAATATGAAACTCTCAACAGAAAAGAAAATAAACTAAAGTAAAGTAATAGAAGTAAAGTTTGACGAGACTATGTGGCGTTTCTCCTCATGGTTTTGGAAGAGATGGCGTGTAAGCCAGAGCACGCTCAAAGAGCGGTAAAGAAGCGATGACTGAAAAGCACGACTAAAAGCTAAAAGCTGCATGGCTAAAAGCTAGACACAAAAAGCAAAGTTTGATGGTGTCCTGAGTATTTAAACCGGGCTGTTTAACACACCACAAATGGTGTTTTGGGACAAATTGATGTCACTGTCTTAGCTCGGGGTGTTGCTATATTTCTCCTCCCAATTCATAAATCAAAATGGTCTTTAGCACCGGTCCGCGTTTTTCCCGCTCTTGCAGAGTATAGTTTGGACATGATTTCTATAACCAGAATATGATACATTTGACAAAGATTTAATTGGAAGAAACGTTTCAAGCAAGAAAATTCAAACACACATACTAAACATGAATATGAACACTTAAGCTATTCAATAGTTATTAAAAATACATACACAATAAATGATTAAGACCTGATAAGTCACATGTGGGTTACATACATGATATGGAGTTATGCATAGAAATGATTAGTTGCTCACAACAAGTCCTTTTAGTGTAATTTAGGTGCATGGAAAGGCAGTTTCCATGCCATTCTGTGAATGTAAGTATACGTTCTGTGAAGACCAGAGGTTAAAAGGTCGGTAAGGAATCTGTTTGTTCTTTGTCTCCTAAGTGGGGGAGTCAATCCAAAGAGCTTGTGAATTGCTATCACTGGTTACCATGTGATGGTCACGCCGTGCATCTCTTTTGACCATTAATCTTAATTACTTGCCCCAAAATTGACAATCTCCTTGGAATTGTCAATAAGTGTTCTTTTGTTTAAATGCTGTGAGCTACTCAAAGCTGCTGGTTGGTTCAGGTTTGTGGCGCCAGGATCTGATTTACGACATCCGGTGTTTTGGGCCTCTTGTGGAATTTTGGGCTCCTCATTTTTCAACCATGTTTTGACCAAATCTTAGTTTGTCTGATTCGGTCTGATATCCTACAGGAGACCGACTTAAAATAGCTTTTATAATTCAGAAAGATTCTATGCAGCCTTAAGAGCGATTAATATAACATTGTGATATTTCAGAATATTACAGGTTTTACTGTTTTTTGACCAAATAAATTCAACCTTTGTGAGCATAAGAGAAAAATATTTAAAAAAATTTTAAAATATAATTTTTTTTACAGATTACAGATTTGAATGATGATGTGTGTAAATCCATTTGAATATATGTTTAAATTTATTTATTTTGTACTCTTAGCTCTCTGGAATTCGATCATGCACTTGTAGCAAATTAGCTCAAAAGGGAAATGTATTTAAATAATTACAATTAATGACAATTAATTACAATTATTTATATCAGCTGCCAGTAGTAGTAACTGTAGCAGAATTAATATTACCATCAAATAAACCATTCGTCCAGCGAACATTGTGTAATTTCATATAAACTCTAAGAAATGTTATTTTTGTGGCCACAGAAAATAACTTTCTTACAGTATTAATGCATTAGAGCATGTAACTAGTTCGAATCATAAAAGGGACATCGATTTACAAGCAGTGACAGAATCAGAAACTCATATAATTTGTGCACACAAGTTTTATTAACTAAACACTAACACATAACTAGTCTAACAAACAAACACACACACAATCACTCATACATGGGGAAAGGGCAAATGAGACTGAATGAATGAAACTGTTAGAGAAACAGGGAATGAAGCTATGAAAAGGAGTCAGTTAACCTTTGAGTGAAACCATCAGCACCGTTTTACAATGGGGTTTACAGCTTATACTAAACCTCTGTTTCTTTTAGTTAAATGTACGATACTTGCATTGGCTTGACCTTGAACGAGCGTCCGGATGCAGTCTCAGATGAAAGTCTTGATGGTTTGAAGGTTGATGAACTCCAAAGATGTTATTCTGACTCAGTGGTGGTCGGGAGAGTTTTCTCCCAGATGAAGATGATGAAGAGCCAGGCCTGCCCCAAGGTGCTGGCTGCGGCGGGACTTAGACGAAGCGGAAGACGGAAAGGTGATGAGAGAAGAGAGAGGCGGGTCACTGATGAGGCCTTTAAACTTCTGTGGAGGTCACACCTCTGGGGGGTCACTGAGCTTAAACTTTTGGAAGGAAAGTTTACTCTTTGCCTTTGAGCATGGTATTTTGCATATGGAACTGGATTAGGTGTTGATGCAAAGCTATTAAAGATTCATAAAACACTAATATGTTGCATAGCTATCAACATATAATAAACCCTCTCATTTAGGAACTTGAATCTCGGGTCGATGATAGACACCGAGAATCCCTATCCGAAGCCGTGGGGAAGTCGTGGCCTAATGGTTAAAGAGTCAGACTCGTAACCCAAAGGTTGCGGGTTCGAGTCTTAGGTCTGGCAGGGATTGTAGGTGGGGGGAGTGTATTTACAGCGCTCTCTCCCACCTTCAATACAACGACTGAGGTGCCCTTGATTGAGCAAGGCACCGAACCCCCAACTACCACGACTGAGGTGCTCTTGAGCAAGGCAGTGAACCCCACAACTGCTCAGGAGTTGTGCCGCACCAACAAATGCTCTGGGGGTGTGTGTTTACGGTGTGTGTTCACTGCTGTGTGGGTGCACTTTGGATGGGATAAATGCAGAACACTAATTCCAAGTATGGGACACCATACTTGGCCACAAGTCTAGAACTTTCACTTACCTTAGAAATGAAAATACGAATTAGTAGATACTAGATTCATATAGGAGGTTACATTAACTAGTGGTTCTATCATAAGCATGCATAAAACGGTATACAATACACAAGACCATATACAAGAATGTAATAATCATACACAATGACCTGGGGTTATGCATGATAGGAAGGTCATAGAAAGGTTTGTCTATGAATTAATAGGGAAGAGTTAATTTCTATGGGCATTATGCGTCTTTCCTATGAGGAAATGGAGTGAGAGTTACTCTGACTGCATTCCTTTGAGCAATAAAAGCAGTGTTAACAGATGATTTGTCATTGCTTGCCATGGTAACCAGAGGCCTGTTCTGCCTTTTTTGGGGTGTTAGTTGCTCTTTGGGGGGTGTCCACAGAACTCTAACACAAAGTTTTTCTGGGTGAGGGGGTTTGCTGGATTATTCATTAAATATAATGAATAATTGTGTCTGATTGGTCCAAACGCTACACACTATTGCAGATATTCACCAGATATTCTTGATGCACAACTACTTTTGAGCTCCTGAATTATAAGCATACTCTCACAAAACAGCAACCCAAGCAAGCGGAAAGGAGAAGACAAGTACACAAACAATAAAACTGAACATGAGAGGGTATTGCTCGGTGCACTGTGAATCTGAAGTAAACTCTTATGCTGATGACTTTTCATAATGCAATACAGAAATGTACTCTCAGATGCATTGTTTACCATCTTGTTTTCTCTTCATTACAGTCGCACAGTTTTACTTCCTGACAGAGTCAAGTTGCTGATGTGTCATCTGCGGCTGTCCTGCAGAGAAATTCGAACCCGCAGCCCTAATGGGCCGTTTGGGGGATGCTGATTGGCATATCCGATGAGTCCTGTCGGTTTTACTGTGTGTGTGTTCAGCCCGGTTCCTGCTTCTGTTACTCCGAGGCGTGCATTTTCCCCTGTTAATGGTCCTGCAGCACCAAACTTTCTGTTGATCGCTGTCTAATTTCTGCCTGTGTCAGTGGATGCCACATAAGCCCAGAGAGAAACGGCCAAATGAGACACACATCAAACGCGAGCGGAGGCCGTGATGATGAAGATGAAGGTCTGCTGTTTACTCATTACACACATATCATGTGTGTGCGGTGGAGGCAGTGGGACTGAGACCTTGGCACATCAAAAAGGGTCTTGCGCACATACACATCATTAGTGCCATGAGAATGGCATAAATGAGGCCCACGCACTCAGCATCTAATGGTTTGTGTCTAGGGGCAATTCTTTTAGCGATGTCATATGGAAAAACAGCATGATAACAGTAAAAATATGTGAAACTGTCCAGTATGTGTCATTTTGATGAGACAGGCAAACAAATATGGCAGATAACTATAAATAAGAGAGTTAATTGATATGGTTACTATAGGTTCTGTTAGCATGAGATTGCCTTGTAAACGGGTTTTACATTAAAAAATGTTACAAATGGTTGTAATAGGAGTATAACATTGCAAATATTTCCCCTCAAACACACACATACATGGCATTTCCTTTCTCGGTGGAGTTATAAAAACCAAATAGGAGTTTTCAGAGAAACTGCTTGCACACCACTCTGAAGATTAATTACTGTAGCCTACTGTTGCGAAGAGTCCGGAGGCAAAGACACACCAGAGATTAAAAGTGCCAAACTCTTATAGTGGAATGATTTAGTGCAGTCAAATTCTCTCTAGATTTAGCAGACAATGTGCTAGTAAACCTGTAGGATACAGCATCACTGCTTAAGCACATGATGCAGGACGGACACGGTGCCATCAATGAGGCGGGGCAACTGGGAATGTTTTTTTCCCAGGCCTTGTGATGAGGGAGGCCCTAGGGCGAATACATCAGCTCTCAACCTGAGATCCACTAGAGAGAGGCGTCAGGAAACTTTAAAGTGGGCCAAAAGATGAACAACAATTATTTCAATTAATATTTATATTGATTTGTTATAGTATTACTTTTAAAAATAAATTTAAAATAAAACTGCTGAATTTAAGATTCATAAATTTAATATAAATATAAGTTATTTTAGAAATCTAACTTCAAAGGGTTAAAAAACATACAAACAAATAAAAAAACAAACAAACATGCAATGCACTGCAATGAATGCCCCCCCCCCCCCCCCCCCCCCCCCCCCCCACCCCCCCCCCCCCCACCCCCCACCCCCACCCCCCCTTAGGGTTATAGAAGGAAACAAAACGTCATGTGTAAAAAAAAACTGTTATTTTGTTTCTGTATACGTCAAAAATATTTTTCATTAAGTATCAAAGAAGCATATGTGTGACTGCATTTTATAGTTAAATTAAATGACAAAAGTTATATTGTCAAAAAGGTTGAGAACCACCGTACTCATTAGACCTTTAAAAATCGTCCCAGGACAGACACATAAGATGTTATTTGCTGTTTTACTGGTCTCACATGTCTACTTTTAAAACTTCAAATGTGAACCAAACCAAAAACCCTTAAAATATTTATTGGAAAAACTAAATCTAATTATACTGAATAAAAGATAGATGTGCTGAGAAAATCTATGCCTCATGCACTCACATATATCACTGGAACATAATGCTTTAGTTTACAATATTGATTATAAGTTTGCTACACTATAATTTCCAATCTTGCTTTAATTTTTAATGACGTTTGATAAACGACTACAAAGCGCGAGCTGTTTTCATAGCAAGATGAACATCCGGGTTTCTTTTTACCCTCCATAGCAACCGCAGCGCGTCCTTAAGTGAGTCCTTGGCAACCCTAACAGACAAACTAATGCGACGCCATTGAGTTAGCAGTTTTAGTCTTTTAATTTGTATTGCTCTTTTTGAGCTGAAACTATGTTTAGTTAGCAATGTGTACGAAAATGCGAACATTTCATCCTTTGGCTAAAGGAGAACTGAAAACGGAAGGGTTTACAGTGAAATCCACCATGAAGAATTCAGTGGTGAGTGCGTGTTGATTTGTTATTCTTGTTTTGAAGTATTTTTTTTTAAAGTTAAACAAACACTAAAAATATGCGGGACACGTGTGATAATTAACACAGATGAATACACAACAGAAGTATTTCCAGCAAGCATTAAGTATTGCTGTAAACTTTATTTTTCCATCCGCATCAAAGGATTACAATCGTTGCTGGGGATTTTGATTCATCTTAAAGACTCGATTCTTTTAAAGTCGGTTCACCATCATTACAAGCGAATGTCTTGTGTTAATGAATCATTCATTTTCCTTGTTGTGAGCTATTCTATCTTTTTGACGGTCTCGAAAAGAGATGTTTCATTCATTCAGTTCGTTCACTACTAGATATAACTGTTCATTATTTTCGTTCACCAAAAAGATGTCTAATTCTGTGCCTCTCGGAGTCTTGTTTAGACTCTTGTTTAGTACAGTGGGCATATTCGTTCAGTATATGTCCAACCGATGAAATGTTTCTTCACACCTCGAATGCTATTTGCTCACCTCCAGTTGCTGGTCCCTATTGATTGACTTCCATAGGAGGAACACCCCCTCCAAAAAAAAAACCTTATGCAAGTCAATGGGGACCAGCAACTGATGGTGAACTATCCCTTTAAAAAATTATAAAAAAGTTGGCTGTTATTCTTTGAATTATTGCATTGGTGTGAATTAGTGTCTTACTTTGGAATGCAGTGGTTACTTTTCTGAAAAGATGCAGCCTTAATGATGTATGTAGCCGACAAATGCGACTTCGAACGAAAAATATGAGTTATGTAAGCAAACTGAACGATTTGTTGTGTAATGGCCTAGTGCTAGTGTACTGTATTAATGTTCTTCTTATATTAATGCGACTATACCCGTGTTAATGGTTTAGTGTCAGTTTTAATGTTTTAATTGTAACTGGTTTAATGTCTTACTGTTTTAAAAACACTATTCTGATGAGATTTGTTTCATAAATTACATTAACACAGGTCATTAGTGATTTCATGAACTGACTCAGACATTGGACACATGAATCATGATGCATTATTCCCATGCACTGATATTTTTGTTGTCTATATAGTCTTTATTCTGAGTGGGGAAAACAAAGAGTAGCATTCTAACTTGAACAGATTGTTCGTGATTTGCAGCATTGTCCTGGATTTACTACTGTACGTTCTTCTGTCTGTCTTTTTCGCTTTTTTCTACTTTTCTTTTTGCACATATACTAGCATCTACAAAACAAACTGTCACTTCAAAATGGAGTTTCTGCTGGCTTTAGACATTTATTTTAATACAATATGGATCCTATTTTTCACCACACAGCTGACAGTTACCCATCATTCTCATCGTGCCTGCACGACATCACCCCCATCAGTGCAGGCTGCGGTATAATTGCCTAAAATGGGCCCGTCTCTTGATAGCGTCTGAGTTGGCCAGAGATGAAGATGTATTAGATGCCCGTAACAAGTATAAAAGCCCATCAGTTTAAACTGGCAGCTCTTATCGCCTTGTTGAAAGATAATATTTTCTTATTTTAGACTAAATCTGTGCAATAGTTGAGAGGAGCATTTTCAAACATAAGGACATGAGCATGGATTTACGAAATAAACTGACAGATTATATATAATGTGCATTCAGTTTTTTCTGTCCTACAAGAGTTGCATTTGTTACATCTACATACCATGAAATGAGCTATTTCACAACATGGATTATGTTCATTTATTTTGCGTCTTTATGTTCACAACTATTAATGCATGCACAGACACACAGATGTCCTTTAGCCCACAGTCACTTCACTAATGAGCCTGTTTAGTATCTGCATGTGACTAATTAATTACCCTCCTTAAGTCATGGCTAAACCCTCGCTCCTGTGCTTAAACTGACCTAAATTTCCCCCATGTGCTAATTAAGGTTGTGATCTAGACTGCAGTCCCTCACAGGAGATGCTGAGTTGTTAAGGGCATGTCTGTTAATTTGACTATTCCTCATTATAGCCATCAACTCACATCAGTATGACAACCAGCTCACTCTTAAGTTTAAATTATAAGTCTTTCCTGGAGCTAAACAGCTGTTTTGTTTGCTCATTGTCCTGCTCAGAAGGTGCGAATATATTTTGGACCAAGCAGTTTTCTTCACACTTCACCTCTAGGGAAACAAAGTTGTCATAAGGATAGTTTTGATGGTAAAATACTGTGTTAAATTTTAGGTCAAAACATTAAAGGGATAGTTTGAGCAAACATTTAAATTCTAAAAGGTATTCGGCCTATTCTGTAGTCCAAACCTGTATGAATTTATTTCCTTAGTGAAGAAGCCTTGTTTTACCTGTATGTAGCAGTCAATTATGCTGCTTAATGTGGAAAACTGGTATTTGGTATCATATTAGTATCATATTATTTTAATTTATTATCATAATTATAAACAGAAATTTGAGTAGGGGTGGGCGATATGACCAAAATTTTATTTCATGTTATGAGAAATTTTATTTCACGATAATGATGTATACCTTGATATAGCTATTTTTATTTTATTTTTTTTAAAGAAAACAAGCAGCAAATTACAAGCAAAACAGAACAAATAAATATGAAATAAACTTTTAATTTATTCAGCTGCAGTAGGCTAGGTTTATTTAACATGTAGAAAGATATATTACAGAAATTGAATAAAGTGTATAAATAAAACACTGCATAGTCTTCACTGTATCAATCAAACGTGATTAACATTAATAATGACAGACAGCAGCAGGTAAATAAGGCTGCTGTCCCTTTAAGGCCAAACCAATATATTGAAACAAATCCGGTTTTCACCCAACTGTTAACATTTATTTAAAGGGGTCATATGATGAGATTTCAATTTTTCCTTTCTCTTTGAAGTGTTACATGCTCTTGGTGCATAAAGAGATCTGTAAAGTTGCAAAGACTAAAGTCTCAAAATCCAAGAGATATTCTTTATAAAAGTTAAGAGTCAGCCACACCTACCTAAAATGGCTCGTTCTAACACGCCCCCACATATCTACCTCACTATGTGGGAAGATTTGCATAACACCGCCCAAATGTTTACGCAAAGAAAAAGGCGTAACTTTTATTCTCACTGTAGTATTATTGCCACTGCCGCCATGTCATGAAGACATTTCATTGTGAAAGCGAAACTACTTTTTTGGTCTTCCAAAAGAGGACGATATACGCTTCGTCATGCCTAGAGCTGATCAACATACATCAGGAAATACATCAACTTAGTGCTGTGAATCGCAGGATCGGCTTTCACCATGGACGAAGCCCGGGGTCGTCACATGTGCTTGCTGCTCTTTCATCGGATCCGCCGGCTGCGCCGTTCTCAACCCCACCGCCTCTGCTCACTCTAGCCGGCCACAGCCTTCGCGAGGTGCTGTGTGTTTCGTTGTGAAAGCGAACTACTTTGTTTGGTCTTCCAAAAAGAGGACACGACTACAACAGAAGTGGTAAGTAATAATAATAATAATAATTAGTTGCATTTTTATAGCGCTTTTCTAGGCACTCAAAGCGCTTACAACACTCAAAGTGTTGTAAATACAACAGTTAAGTTGTATTTACAACACTGTTCAAAAACAGTTCAACCCAAATATTCAGATATGAGCAGCGCATTTTATGGAGGACTGTTTACTGATACTGGGAGAGTAACGTTAGACTAAAATGCTGGCAGTTCTGACTCAAGTAAGTACGTTTTCTTTTATAATTTGCCACTGATGATTCAAATGCATGTTGTTTGGGCAGTGTAGAGTAGCACTTGTTTTGTTTGTCATTTCTCTGATCACAAAATCAGACATGGTTTTATGTTTATGCGGCAACATAGCACGTAAAAAGACAGTATAAGTCATTAATCAGTAATTATGTCCCCACTGGATGCAACAAATGCCTAGTTTGTAATGGGTTTTAATTTTTTTGTCTCGTCACTCCGGCCGGACACGGCGTCAACTGTATGTGAGGGGCGTAACATTTCCGTATCACGCTTGAGGTATTCGGCCAATCAAAAACCCACTGGATAGCTGGCCAATCAAAGCACACATCGCTTTTCAGACCGATGATCTTTGTAAAAATCGACGCGTTTCAAAAAGGCGGGGCATAGAGGACAAACAATAATGTACAGTATGCGGAAAATAATGTGTTTTTTTAACTATAAACCACATAAACACATTTCATTACACCAAATACACAAAAATGTTATTTTTAGCAGGCTACATATTACACCTTTAACATTATAACCGACTGTGCTTACTTCAGTACTCCACACGACGGGCATTATGACATAACAGTGTGCTTATTTGACCATTCAAGCACAATAAAACAGGAAAGAGATCTGTTTTCGCAATCTCATGCTGTCTGAGAGGGGCTTTCAGTGCATGCGCTTAGGCTGTGTGTCAGTCAGCGCGAGCAGTGGATTGAGCTTTTTTCCCTTTCACTTAATAACTTCATTAAACATCATGCACGTCCCAAATTCGCGATCACATGCTGTCTGGGAGGCGCTTTCTGAGTTGTGCTTCGTGTGTGTCAGTCAGTGCGAGCACCGCATTGAGTTATTTTTCACTGGTTATTGCACTTAATAACTCGATCAAGTGTGTCACTCTTTATTTTCTCATTCATGCATGTTTCCTTATCACTCAAAGGTGAATATAACGTTTAAGCAGTATGTTACGCAGATATATTTGATACCGCGGAATACACGATATAGCAAAATCTCTAACGATAGACACTTTATTTCGCAGTAACGACATATACCGCCATACCTCCCAGCCCTAATTTGTAGTGGAAATAGTTTTAACATTAACTGACTTTGTTATTCCTCTAGTTATTTACCTAGCAGCTAATGAATCAGAAGTCTCGCACATTCACAGGAAATAGCTTACTCTGTGTTGAAAAATAAAGTGGATACAACAAATGTGGATATAGTGACTTGGGTAGTGACGGTGGCTTGCTAGTCTCCACAAAGCACAAAAAAAGCACCTGAAACATTATAAAAGTAGTTCACAGCACTCATATGCCCTATTCTGAGGGAATAAATGATGATATAATTTTTTTTTGTGTGTGAACTAGGCTATTCCTTTTCTGCTTTTTGTTGCGCACAGAGTTGTTCGAAATACTTTTGGGATACATTGAAGATATTTAATGGTGGTTTTATGTCCTTTTTGAAGCTTAAAAACTCCTCATTAATTTGAATTGAATGCAAAAATCATAACCAGTACACTCTTCAAAATTAAATTTTGTGTTACACAGAAAAATATGATATGGGTTTGGATTTGGAACATGAGGGTGAGTAAGAGTTCGTTCACACAGAACTATTGTATTTCCATGTAAATGTGCTAGATTAATGTTTTTGACAATTATAAAAACACGGTGCTGAAAATTAAAATTTTAAAACTTTTAAAGAACCTAGAACTTAGACCTAGCATTTTTTTTTCATTCCACTTGCCTGGGTGTCATGTTTTTTAAACAAGAAATACATTTTGTGTGAATGGCCCCTAAATGATGATAGAATTTAAATTGTTTTGGCAAACCATCCCATTGTACTGTGAATTCTTTAACAAAGATTCTTGATTATAAATCAGATAAAATTGGATGGCTGATTGGACCAAATGTAGCCCATGGCAGAAATAACTCGCTGTCTGTTAATAGAGCGGAGATTATCATCATACATCGGTCCTGCTTTCAAAGCTGCTAATCTACAGCATATTGACACAGCAGCCCACATATCCTAATGGCTGCATTAAACATTTAGAGGTGTGTTGCTCATCTTATAGGAGGTAGAAGAGTCAGAGGCTGATTCATCCAATAGTCACATCCTCTCTCTGATGGCAAGCTCATCACTGGAGACGTTTAATATCTCCCATACCTCTCCGTCTGCTTAGAAATGCAAGGCAGAGGAATACTCTGCTAAGTTTGTATACAACAAAGTATGTCATTCAGACTGTGGCGTGTGCACTTCCACGTGCACACAAATTAAAAAAAAATTAGAAAGATCTACATACACATAAGTTTCCTGTCAAACTCACCAGCAGTTCATCTTCGAGCGCTGTCTTATCGATTACATGGTGCCTTTCATTACTGTTAGTGATTGCACCAGAAAGAGAAAGAGACAGAGGCAGGCAGACTGGAATATTTTTTCATGTCATTCTGTATTCTCCTTCATTTTTCTTTGTCTGTTCACTGTGTAAATTAATGACTGACACAGCCAGGGAGTATTTACTTTGATGCTTGTTGTGAACGAGTGGGTTTGGTAGAGGAGTGCTTTTTGATATTTGTGCATTCTGGTAGGCTATACAGTCAAGAGTGTGTTAAGTTCTGTAGATCTCAAAGAGGAGAGTGTAAATTTACAAGCGTAGCCTACATTTATTTCAAGAGCCTTGTTTGTTACACCTAGTGGAGTGGTTTTCAACTGGTGGGCTGTGACCGAAAATGTGGTCACAGCAGGTATGTTCTGATAGGATGAGAGGAAAATAGTTGCAGTCGGGAGATCCAAAAGGGGGCCTAACCTTTTGATCTGCCCCCTTTTATAGTTTCTGCTCTCCCGTTTGAAACTTTATCTACTTTATAGGGTCGCGGACAGAAGGCTAAAACAGTGTTAAATGCAAATTATAAAATGTGTATAATCACACATAATTAAAGATGAAAAAATGGGCTTATTAAAGAGAAAATACTTTCCATATATTTTGTTGTGGACATCTGGCTGTTTAATATTATTAAACTTAATACTATTAAATTTGGCCAAGAATGATGTATAAAATTAAGCCTAAATGTATAAAATTGGCTTACTGGGCAGCAATGCAAGTACCTTCTCTCTTGGACACAGACAGTGACTTTATTACTTTCTGCAGGTCAAACAAAAACAAAGCCCCCATCAAGGGCCCTCCATAACCCAGCTACTTACATTCCTGGACATTTAGCATCGCTTCAGCACACACCACTGGCCTGAGATCTGCCTCTAAAACTATTAATATCTACCTCTCT
This sequence comes from Sinocyclocheilus anophthalmus, assembly GCA_018155175.1. Taxonomy (NCBI): domain Eukaryota; kingdom Metazoa; phylum Chordata; class Actinopteri; order Cypriniformes; family Cyprinidae; genus Sinocyclocheilus; species Sinocyclocheilus anophthalmus. Next base: position 734,036 of record JADLZN010008825.1, on the reverse strand, counting down.
CTCTGGTCCTTTCATGCAGTCGTAGATGTATAGCCAGCCTGTGTGGGGAGCAGCATGATTTGCTGATAACAGCAAGGCCATTTGATGCCTTAAAAGCTGTGAATCTTGAAGCACACAGGCTTAGTTATTATACTGCCAGGTATTTGTGGCCATAGAAACTGAATCAATACAAGGCCTCACATCAGCCTCTTCTTTCCCATTTATCCTGCCACAGAGGATGATTGGAAGCACATTTTTTTATTTTCACATGGATGTCTTCACCTACTTTTAGAGTGGGAAACGTGGCCAGTCGGTAGATGTTCTTACAGGTCTAATCATCGACAAGCCTTTTGTTTGCAGTTTATTCTAAAGCTGGACAGGCCAGAGGCCCAAAACCACTAACCTGCAATCTAATATGTGTCGCTCCACCAGTGTTTCCATTCATTCATTCATTGATTCATTCATTCATCAATCCATCCATCTGTTTATCTGTCTGTTTCCATCTTTCCATCCATCCATGCTCCTGTTTGTCTCCATCTATCCACTTACCTTTCTGTCCCATCCATCCATCCGTCCGTCCATCTATCCGTTGGTCCGTCCGTCCATCTATCCATCCATCCATTTACCTGTCTGTCTCCATCCATCCATCCTTTCATGTACCTGTCTGTCTCCATCCATCCACCCATACTTCCATCCATCCATCCATGTACCCGTCTGTCTCCATCCACCCATCTGTCTGTCCATCTGTACATCCATCCATTCATCCATCCATTCATGTACCCGTCTGTCTCAATCCATCCACCCATCTGTCTGTCCATCTGTACGGCCATCCATCCATCCATCCTTTCATGTACCTGTCTGTCTCCATCCATCCACCCATACTTCCATCCATCCATCCATCCATCCATGTACCCGTCTGTCTCCATCCATCCGTCCATCCACCCATTTGTCTGTACATCCATCCATCCATCCATCCATGTACCCGTCTGTCTCAATCCATCCACACATCTGTCTGTCCATCTGTACGCCCATCCACCATCCATCCATCCATCCATCCATCCTTTCATGTACCTGTCTGTCTCCATCCACCCACCCATCCATCCATCCATTCACATACCCGTCTGTCTCCATCCATCTGCTTGTCATGTCTGATGGAGAAATGGATATGTGAAGGTCATTCGCAGGGCTGCATCTCAGCACTGATGCTCTATTAATCAAACACCCTCTCTGCTCTGAAGGTCCTTGACTGAACACATAGCATCTGGAAATGTTATTGCCTGCATAATTTTCCCCTTTTTCCCCTTTCCTTGGGCACTTTTCTTGTGTATTTCACATTTCAAACATCAACATTAAACTGTGGATTAGTACTTTAGAGGCTGCATATTCATGCAAACTTCTAAATGCTTTCTTACTTTAAAATTAGATAGCTGTGGATTCTTTTAGGCTTTATAGTTTATCTCCAAAAGTGCCTTGTTATGAAAAATCTGCTTTTCATCCAAAGATGAATGGATAATGGGCAGAACTCAGAAGAATGTTTGCGCGTGTCACTCTCGGGCTCTCTGTGACCTTTTCTGTGGTGTTGAGAGAAAGTGGCACTCTGGTAGACGTTGCCTCTTTAAATTAAGTTCTCTGTTAAAATGCCATCTAGGCTATATTTAAAAAAAAAAATCAGGATGTAATAGCTGAGATACTGTATGCTTTTTCTGTAATCTGTTTAAATCTCATGTACGTCACATGACTAAGTCATTATTCAGTAAAAACCTTGCTGTCCATCATTGTTCTCCTCTTGTTCTCATTGTTTCATGATTCATTTTTGGTGCTTTTTTGTAACAGCAGAAACAGCTTGTGCTTCCAAAAATACAGTGTCTGCCTACTAACTGCCTTCTAATAACATGGGCTTTGTATGAGTAAAATTACAATCGTAGATAAATGTGAGTTTTCAACAGGTTTGGTGTCTCAGTGAGAGTGACGGTGATGCCCAAGATGAGCCTGTGATAAGTGACAGTGACGAGTTAGAGCACGACTCAAATGAAGCTGTTAGATAGCATATGTGACCCATGATTGGGGTTTGATTCTGTGTCTTTATGGACAGCAGGCTCAGGAAAGTATGATTGGATGTGTTTGTCAATAGCGGTTAGCGCATTGTCAGACAAACGACAATCAATACGTAACATATGCTAGTCGTTCTGGAGATAAGACGACTTACAACCATTTGGCAGGAAGGGAAAACGTCAATATCACCTTTTCAGAATAAAAAATTGAAAATATATTCTACATTGAAAAAATAAAGCAAACCGATTTGTTTTAGGTTTGAAAGGAAATAGAATCATGGAGGGAAAAAAAATTAAGTAGACCATGAGTGAAAAGCTAATAAAACAACCATGAGATGAGCTGTCGAAACCTGAAGATGGTTATGTGAGGGTTTAGCAGCCGGTGAACTCGTTTCTAGATGACAATACAACAGAGAGTGGTTGGATCTGGTTCAGGGTCACAGCCCTAGGATGAACCAGGTGTCATGGACTGTTATTTAGCTCAAGGCCTTGTGACCGCCCACATGCTGTTAGCACATGAGGAAACACGGTTGGGAGGAAATCAATACACTCTAGAAAAGTCACATCATGCCAATATGCTGCACAATGTCCTTTCTCTGATGTTCTTCATTTAAAAAATCTTTAAGAAGTACATTGTCCATTATGTTGACCTGGCCTTTTGGAATGGGTGGGCTATTGAGAGACCTGAATGAATGGATCAGCTAAAGAGACTTGTTAAACAAATAACAAGAGGATGTAATGTGATGCATTGTGATTACTCCAGCTAAGTCTGTTAGTTGATTTGATTTCTTTAGCCGATGCTTGTGACCTACGGTTTTGTCCAAATTGACTTAAAGTTAACTTATTACAGGGACAGTCCTTGTGGAGCAACCTTAGGTTAAGTAGCCGTTTAAAACGCATTTGATTACAGCGATGTGGATGTTGCATGAGCTCTGCAGTTCAGTACTCCAGTAAAGTCCAGTCACGTCACGTTAACCGGTATTTATATAGTAATTTATCAGTGTTTGCCCTGCCATTATATTAGGCGGCACCCCGCCCCCTTGAAGGTCAAGTTAATTTGATTTACTTTAATTTTCTCTATAGCGCCAGATCACAACAGAAGTCATTTCACGAGTTCACACATAAAGGTTATGCATATTTGGCGTGCTGTCCAGTGAGAGAGCCCCGAGGTCGGCAAGACTCCCGAGCGAGGGGTCCGAGCTCGGTGTTCAGCCTGGCTCAAAAGCGCTCCCCAGAGTGCTTCTCCCCATGCTGGGGTAGAAACTGGCTGAAGGTGCAGGGTCGAGGTGGCGGAGGGATGCTGAAATTCGAGAGATAACAAAGGTAGGACGTACTTAGTTATTTATAGGAGTTTTCTCTTGTGCTGATTGGATAAATGGTGTAATCACTAATGACGAACTGGCCGTGTTAATTATCTGTGCGTGCTCCTCCCGAAATTTGTTTATAAAACATCACTTAAAGTTACCTTTTCTATAGAACAGGTCCATACCTTGTTCTTTTATTAAACAAACTAAGTAGCCTTATGTTATTTACCGTTTTTTACGATCGCTGTGACATTGTTTTTCAATACTTCTAACAATTTTCCTAAACTCTTAATGCACCAACACACCTACAATACACAATTGACAAAACAGTTAATTTCATGCTCAAAATCACTCATTGCAAGCTAAACTCCAACACTAATTTTCAAATTACAATAATACCCTAACACAATACACTACATTTATCAAAACACTGCAAACATGTCTCACAAACAAATTATTATTCCAAAACACTAACACATGTTCTCTTCCAACAGGAACATTTATTCAATCATAGCACAATATCATAAAAACACTAACATCAAATGGAATTACAGAAACTGCATTATTTTATACGTGTCAGATCTGCCCTTATACAATACTATATTGTATTGATCATAGATTGTGTTTTGCACTGTGGGGTTAGTAAATGCATTTATTTGTTATTTTGCTGCAGAAATTCAATACAAAAATTGAATGACCCATCTCAGAGTAGCTTTATAGAATGAACGGTTTATGGGGGGGAAAGACAGAGACAGAATTGCTGCAGTAAAGGCTTTATTTGCAACAGAACATTAGAAAAAAACTAAAAAGAAAACAAGAATGCAAGAAAACAAAATAAATATGTACAATATAACTGTCATTTATTATGTGAAAATACAAAATATATACAAACAGAAAAAGCCAAAGAAGAATAAAAAAATAATTGTAAAATTAGTCTAATCTGCCTGTTCTTCTGCATTTGGCCACATGTTCTCATCCACATCACACCTGATATCTTCTCTGGCAAGGCATCTTGAGAAGAATCTTTTGGTATGCCTTATCCTTCCTGGTATTGTCTGACATCTGGAGGGACGATGGTCAAAAACCTTCCATCTCCAGGCTCAGTAAAACTCCTCAATGGGGTTGAGGAAAGGGGAGTAAGGGGCAAGAAAAAGAGACATAATTCTCGAATGGTTGTCAAACCAGGCTCTGACTGCACGGGAAAGGGTGGCCTGACACATTGTACCACTGTGATCAAAAATACAGTTGGTACGGAAAGTATTCAGACCCCCTTTAAATTTTTCACTCTTTGTTATATTGCAGCCATTGCTAAAATCATTTAAGTTCATTTTTTTTCCTCATTAATGTTCACACAGCACCCCATATTGACAGAAAAACACAGAATTGTTGACATTTTTGCAGATTTATTAAAAAAGAAAAACTGAAATATCACATGGTCCTAAGTATTCAGACCCTTTGCTGTGACACTCATATATTTAACTCAGGTGCTGTCCATTTCTTCTGATCATCCTTGAGATGGCTCTACACCTTCATTTGAGTGTAGCTGTGTTTGATTATACTGATTGGATTGATTAGGAAAGCCACACACCTGTCTGTCTAAGACCTTACAGCTCACAGTGCATGTAAGAGCAAATGAGAATCATGAGGTCAAAGGAACTGCCTGAAGAGCTCAGAGACAGAATTGTGGCAAGGCATAGATCTGGCCAAGGTTACAAAAAAAAGTCTGCTGCACTTAAGGTTCCTAAGAGCACAGTTGGCCTCCATAATCCTTAAATGGAAGAAGTTTGGGATGACCAGAACCCTTCCTAGAGCTGGCCGTCCGGCCAAAACTGAGCTATCGGGGGAGAAGAGACTTGGTGAGAGAGGTAAAGAAGAACCAAAAGATCACTGTGGCTGAGCTCCAGAAATGCAGTCGGGAGATGGGAGAAAGTTCTAGAAAGTCAACCATCACTGCAGCCCTCCACCAGTCGGGGCTTATGGCAGAGTGGCCCGACGAAAGCCTCTCCTCAGTGCAAGACACATGAAAACCCGCATGGAGTTTGCTAAAAAAAACCTGAAGGACTCCAAGATGGTGAGAAAAAAAGATTCTCTGGTCTGATGAGACCAAGATAGGAATTTTTGGCCTTAATTCTAAGCTCCGTACGTGCGCTTGGGTTTGGCCAGTAGTGTGCTGGGGCATGTCAGCAGTATGGGGAGAAACCAGGCCAAAAACTTTTTCTTCTCTCTTTCACTGCTCATCACCTGTCCAATACAGTCACAAAAGTGAAGCATGGTGGTGGCAGCATAATGCTTTGGGGGTGTTTTTCAGCTGCAGGGACTGGTTGCAATCGAGGGAAAGATGAAGGCGGCCAAGTACAGGGATATCCTGGAAAAAAACCTTCTCCAGAGTGCTCAGGAACTCAGACTGGGCCGAAGGATTACCTTCCAACAAGACAATAACCCTAAGCACACACCTAAAATAACGAAGGAGTTGCTTCACAAAAACTCTGTGACTGTTCTTGAATGGCCAAACCAGAGCCCTGACTTAAACCCAATTAAGCATCTCTGCAGAGACCTAAAAATGGCTGTCCACCAACGTTTACCATCCAACCTGACAGAACTGGAGAGGATCTGCAAGGAGGAATGGCCCCCAAATCCAGAGGATCCCCAAATCCAGGTGTGAAAAAACTTCTTTCCCAAAAAGACTCATGGCTGTAATTAGATCAAAAGGGTGCTTCTACTAAATACTGAGCAAGGGTCTGAATACTTAGGCCATGTGATATTTCAGTTTTTCTTTTTTAATAAATCTGCAAAAATGTAAACAATGCTGTGTTTTTCTGTCAATATGGGGTGCTGTGTGTACATTAATGAGGGAAAAAAAATTAACTTAAAAGATTTTAGCAAATGGCTGCAATATAACAAAGAGTTGAAAATTTAAGGGGGTCTGAATACTTTCCGTACCCACTGTATATTGGCAAGTGGTCTCCCCATTCTCTGGCACCAGTCTTTGGTACAGATCTTCTAAAATCTCACATTTATGCAGGAGTGCACTTTTCATTTAATTTACATTTACATTTGGTCGTTTAGCAGACACTTTTATCCAAAGCAATTGTAGGGCAATGAGGACAAGGGAAGCCAATCAAAATCAACAAAAGAGCAATATATTGCAAGTGCTATAACAAGTCTCAGTTAGCTTAATGCAGTACACAAAGCACGTTTTTTAAAATTATATAATACTGTAAATAAAAAGAAAACAGATAGAATAGAAAAAGAATAGAGCAAGCTAGTGTTAGTTTTTTTTTTTTACGAAACACGCAGTAAATGAATAGAGGGCAAGTAAAACGGGACAAGGGTTTTTTTTAAGAATAGTGCTATTCCAGAATTTAAGAAAAATACTTTTCCACACAAGATCAGCCCGAAGAGGTCCTCTTTTACTGTATATCATATGGTCATGCGACTGAAAGAACCTCAACACCAGAGTGTGTTTTCTAGATGGGAATAAGCTGTAATTTATATATTTGCATAATTTCAATCAGCTCTTTCTCATTAGCAATGGAATAAAATACAGGAGACATATTTGTGTTTCAATTCACAATACGAACAGCTGTTCACTTTGACTTTAGCCTATAAGTTAGTTTTAGAAAATGATGTTATCTGATCTGACATACAGTGTGAAAACATTTGAAAATTTGCCAGTAAAATGACATTGTTTTGGTCTTGGTTGAGCTTGAGTGTAAACGAAGTTCAAGCATTTTAAATTTGTGTTAACTCTATGCATTTTGTGTCAAAGCAACAAGAAATGTGTTAATTGTATAGCCTACACAGATGGATGTTGTGCTAACTGTGTTAAGAGTTTAGGAAAATGGTTAAAAGTATTGAAAAAATTGTCATAGCGATCGTAAAAGACTGTATCTTATTTACACGATGGCATGTCATTTCTGTCTCTACGTTACATGCTCGCGCTCTCGTATTCGCGCACAGCGGAAGTTCTGCTCGATGCGCACACCACGCACACACAACAAACACAACACACACACACAAACGTGCACGCACACACAAGTGAGCACACTCCCACTCGTATTTGTAAATATTAAATTGCAAAACGACTATTTAAATATGAATTCTGTGTGTTAATGAATGGTGCAGACACGCGGTTTTATTTACTACTCGTACTGAAGCGCGCGTGACGCTTCAGGTGATATTAACGTCTGCCGTCTTACTAATGAGGACATAAATACATGAACATCTCCAGAACTACTCGGAGAGTCACTTCATAAGCATTTTACCATTTATTTTGATACAAACTATTGTCATATCATATACAAACAGAAACCTAAAGGTCTTCAAAGCAACCTGTCAAAATAAAAGTTTGGTTTAAACTTGGCAAACATTGCCGGCAAATATATTTACTGTTGGTGCAGTAGAATGTACATCATAGGATACTACTACATACTAAATATTATTAAAAACTATTGTAAGGAATAATAGACAATATTGTCTTCAAGTTTAATTGTAATATTAAGTCCTTTATTTTCCAAAAATATTTTTCATTATTTAAAAGATAAATTAAATGAATGTTTATACAAATGTAATACACAACACAGAATTTCTGAGGGGGAAAAAATCGTAAGGCTTTTGTAAGAATAAATGAATCTTGTTTTTATGCTTTCAAATAATTATACATGCTAAAACACAGAATTTGGTAAAAATAAAACATTTCATAGGACCCTAAACATGTAAGTTGTGTTAAACTTTTAATAAATTGATGTTACATTGTTTAAGTTTCATGATTTTAATTAAATAGACATTAGACAAATTTTTTGATTGATAAAATGTAATTTAACCATTAAAAAGGAGTCCAGAAATAAAAAAAAAGCCGTAAACCTAGGGGAAACACTGACTTTAGGCACTAGATAGCCTAAAGGGGTCATATGATGGTATTTTAAAGATCATTATTTGGTGTAAGAGAATATGTTGACCTGCTTTAATGTTCAAAAAACACATAATTTTTCAAATAATGTACATTATTGTAGGTCCTATATGCCCTGCCTCCTCAAACGCGTCGTTTTCAACAAAGCCTCCTCCTTTGACAAGCGCAGTCTGCTCTGATTGGCCAGTTGACCCAGTGCATTGTGATTGGCCGAAAACAGCAAGCACTCGTCGGAAATGTAACACACATTACCATAATCGTGAGCTTCAGCTTTCAAAGTAAATATCAAGACAGTTATTAAATCTTGTTAGTTTTACCAAATCGTTCAAGCACGAAAATGCAACAGAGTCGCGTGACAGACACAGTGTTAAGACAGCTGACGTGCTATGATTTCACTCTCCTGTGATGTGACCCTGTTCCCCTCAAACACACACACACACACACCACACGCACACGCACAGTTACTCTGCGGCTGCGCAAAACTCCGCATTGAACAGTCAATAGCAAATACTTAAAAACTAATAACAAAACAGTAGCTGACAGTCGCTGAATTCAGATTTTTAAGCGCCAGATTGTCATAGCAAGTTCGGAATTTACCCTTTTTTTTTTTTTTGAAATAGCCTTTGTACACAGCCAGCCTTGTACTCTCCTAGGTTAAAAAAAACAGTTGTCCATAAAATGCGTTGCACAAATTAGAAAATTTGGGTTGTGCTGTTCTGTTGTAAATAAATCTTAACCAATGATTCATAATTGCATCTACTTCCGGAAGGCCAAAAAAAGTGCTTTTGCTTTCACATAGAAACACACAGCGTCTCCCTGACATGGCTGCATCAACACTAACTGCTGTTCCTGAAACCCCGTCTTCTTTCTTTCCGTGCACATTTGGGAGGCATTATGCTAATATTTCCACATATAGACGTAGATATGTGGGGGCGTGTAAGAAAAGACAGTTTTTAGGTAGGCGTGGTTGACTCTTAATGTTATAAAGAATATCTCTTTGGATGTGAGACTTTAGTCTTTGCAACATTACACATCTTCTTTAAGCTTGAAACACTCCAAAGAGAAAGGAAAACTTGAAATCGCATCATATGACCCCTTTAAATCAAGCAGCTTTACAGTATTAAACATGAAAAAACCCCCCCCCCAGGTCAGTGTCGCTCAGTTAGAATTACACCTTGATTTTCTGTTATAAAGCGCTCTTCCCAGTGTGGAGCTAGCTAATGATAAAATCTTTTTATTAGTGGGGAAAAACATTTAATTAAAGTTATAGTTTGGTTTGCAGAGATCAAAGCTTGATGTAGTATAGGACTGTTTTGATTATCATAACCCTATAAGGTATTTTAAGAGAGATTACGTTGTGAATAAAATAGTTTATCCAAAAATAAAACATCTTATCACTTAACCTTTATTTTATTTCTTATCCATATGACTTACAAAAAGAGATTTTAGGCAGAATGATGTGTCATTCAGCTACATTTTCATATAGCTAATTAAATGGTGAATAAGAGAGATTTCTCTGTCATCTCATTTTGTGTGCCAAATATATTTATTTGTATAAATTAATTGTATAACTGTAATTACATAATGACTTTCAAAAGCTGAAGTGATTAGAATATGTATAACTCAATATTTTAACTAATTTTAAATGCTGAATAATCAATAAATGTCTACTGATTAATCAAAGAAATAATCGATTAATCGTTCTAATGATCGTCAGATTAATCGATTATCAAAATAATCGTTTGTTGCAGCCCTATGCACCACATTAGCTACCAACATTCTGTTTGCAAGAAGGAGAGTACCCATAGGTTCCACCCATTTGTAGGCCATGATACAATTTTTTCCTGGATTATCTGATAGAAAATTCAAAGAACAGCATTTATTTGAAATAAGATTTTTTTTGTGAACATCCTTGATGAATAAAAGTATTACTTTCTTAAAAATCTTATATTCAGAATATTTTTATGGTGATGCTAATTCGAGAAGTATGTAATTATGTTTTCTAATTTTCTAATAACTTTTTTCTAACATAAAAATAAAAATATATAAATATTTATAAGAATGTTAATTTTTTTTTGAAAGTTACTGTTTTTTTTGAAAGTAACTTAGTGGAAACTACTTTACAAGGCAACCAAAAAAGAAAAAAAAAAGAAAGAAGAAAAAAAAAAAAAAAACTTTTAGTTAATCTCTTTTCTTTGAATGAATGCTTTTTATTTCTAACCTTTCACTTAATATTTTTGTTTCTTTGAATATTTTAACGTGTTTTATCTTTCAGACTTTGAACACAACTGCAGTGCAGGCTTTCTCTTCTGAAGAGCAGTCTTTGTGTATATTTCTAAGGGAATGTCCCTCTTCTCCATTATAATATTGTCAACTTTGATTAGGAATTGTGAATTTTTTTTCAAAGTAGGCAAGGCTTCTGTTGCAAACTCACTTAACTGTTTGGTTCCTCTTTTACTAAAGAGGACAGTTGCCTTTCAAAACCTGAGGGGACTCCTGATAATCTGTATACTAGGTCTTCCTTTCTCTTTACGGTTTTCTTTCTTCTGCCGATGCAAAATGTGCCAAAAGAGTTAGTTCTCCGTTTGAAGAGAGTGAAATACATTTAGTTTAGTCACATTCTCTTTGGTATTCTATGATTTTCTTTTATCTGCTTTAGGGATACACCGATGTATTGGCCGATTTTTCCTCAATTTACAACCATCGGCATATCGGCTATATAAGGAAAAAGGCCGATATAACAAACCGATGGTTTATTAATTAACTGCCTGAAGGCACTCACTGAGCTGTATAATGTCTGTTGCATAATCCTAGCGCTGCTGTCTGTGCTTTAATGCTAATCAAATAACAAAAGACGCACACTATTCTTGACTAAATAACTTTTGTAACTTTAATAAGTGTAGCAGACTTCATCTGAATGATGACCAAAACTTTACTTATGTTTTATTAAGTTTATTGCGTCCTTTTTCACTCCAAAAAAAAAATCACCATTAGAGCTAAACAAAACACAGCACGAGAATTGCACATTAAACTCTCTCTCTCGCAGTTGCATTATCATCAACATACAGCGAATTAAACAAAACACTTATTACAACTAACAGTAAACAAATACAGACAGATCTCAGCCTTTTCGGGGGGGGGGGGGGTGGGGGGGGTGGGGGGTGTTAATAAAAATGGACCAACTTTAATTCCTAAGAACTGCGTGCTTTCATTCAGAAAGCCCGTCAAAATAAGAGTCCCGCCTTGGTAATGGAGATCTCATACATATTTAAACTTACAAAAATATTAAAATGTATACAAAAACAAATTAGATTAATCATAATAAAGTCTGTTACAATAAAGAAGGATTAATATGTATTTAATTTATACAGTGAAGTGTTATTTTACATTTGTTTACTTTATTTCTGTTCCTGAAAACTGTTAAACCTACCTAAAAAGCACTGTTTATTTAATATGTATCTTTGTTCTGTTGTATTTATGTAGGCCTGCTGAATGTTAAATGGATCCAATCCATGTTCATTAGAAATTATTTGATAATGCAGCAATAAAACTGCTAGTATAATTAAATGCAGGTGTTTTTGAACTTTGCTGATTTAAAACATGATCAAAATACTATCTATTTTGATGCCAAAATTTCAAATACCGGAGGAAGTGACAAATATCGGTATCGGAATCGGCCAATAAGTGATTGTTAAAATCGGTATCGGTAAAATCCTATCTGTGCATCCCTAATCTGCTTGCATTTATCACTTTAGTCACTGTTACAGTGTTACTTTAGAGAAATGTGATGCGTGAAACATGATTTGATATCGTGTTTGATTTTTTTTTTTTGAGGAGGCATTGCTTTCAATTGTCTCCTGAGAAAATGCCCCTGATGTGTTAATCACAAAGGCTAGCTCTAAAGCAATTGCAGATACAGTAGATTTGATGATTAGGCTTTTTCAGTTGTTGGTCCTCGGCAATTAATTGTTCTGATTACTCAAGCAAAAACCACAGATCAGCGGGTTCAGTGGAATTAACAATAGAGCATTTAGATAGCTAAATGAAATAATGAACAGTCTAGCTCTAGCTCTTTTTTAATGATGTGAAACAGTTGTCTAAATAATATAATCATCTTTTCTTGTAATTATAGATGACCAGATTGTGGTGACAAATTTATATTCAAACCTAACTAAAAGTTAAACTACTATAACATCGTGTCAATGTCAAAAAATGCATTGTAATAAATATTAATGGCAAGTCATTTTTGTTTATTATTTTTGATTGGGTTCAGAGAATGTAAATGAAATCCTACTCAACTGCTTTAGATATGTCCTGGTTCTTAGCAATGGGTTCCAGGTGTGTGAGCGTAGCTGTTTACACGCATAATCAGATGTGTTATTTTTTGTCATCTGATGAAACTTGCATGCTGATAGACAATATTGTGGTGGCTGTTAAGCTTGAAATGAGCAGTGTAATGTTGCCTCAGTGTTTGTCAGCCAAAAGACACATATCTTGCCATCTCTGCTGAAGATGGTGAACGTTATGAGCTTATTGCGATGAAGAACACAGCTCTGGCTTGATAATCTCATGGTGTTCCAATATAAGAAAATTTTCTTCCAAAGGCACTAGAAGCATAACAGGGAGTATGAATAATTATGACTCTAATTTTCTAATTTAAAACGTCTAGATGCTGGCAGCATAGCATGGATCTCAAAGTCTGCCTCTTGACAGCACATAATGCAGCAATAATCTGAACAGAACTGCTGACCATCAGTCAAAAAATCACTCAGCTTACACACATCTGGATACATACACACTCTTAAAGGTGTCCAGATGCCTTTGTAGATTGCAGGGAGTGTACTGATGGAATGTGTCTGATGGTTCACAATCATAGGTGTTACTCTTTAGTGCTGTTAAATTGGTCTGCACAGTCCTGAATAGATGCAGGTCTGATTACTGATCATGGCAGTAAATGTAAAGTGTGGCAAGACTGATCAATGTGCTTCATTCATTGAGCTTGCTAAGTCAGCTCTGGTGACCAGATGTGTGTGTGTGTGTGTGTGTGTAACACAAAGATCTACAGATGTTCTTTATCCACATACCAGCACTGCTTGTAGCGTGTGAAACACAATAATGTCCTCCTCTAATTCATTTAGTGTTCACTATTACATTCAAGTGCAGAGCGACACAACAGAAGAGAGATTTTCATTGACTGAATGTGCAGCAGCTGCATGTTTCGACATTACCCACAATGCACTTACAGTTTAGTGTACAGCAATATAATAAATTACATTTTTTATTAAGTAGAAATATTTACCTCCTGGAATTCATTCTAACCATATTAGACATTCTGTGGCTTTTAGTTATATCAACTGCTTTTTTTTATATCAACTGGCATTTAGTTATAAACTGCTATAGATCACTGCATTGTGTTTCAGAGGAATAATATAACAAGACAAAATAGAAAAGACCTAGAAAGATTTTTTTTTGCACATTTTGCTCCCACATTTGAAATGTCTGGGACAACATTATCACTTACAGTGGCATTTTTGCCTCGAGTCTTTAAGTTCTTGTGCTGGTGTACAGAGTGGTAAGTGTATGGAAAATACTCTTTCTGATACAAATTGGAAGGACAGATGGATGTTTTTCCGCTTTTCCTACCACACATGGCTCATCCAGGTTTAGATTAAGACTATTAAAACACCATCTTCATTTTCCGCGAACGTTTGTGGTGTCACCGACTGAAGATGTTGCTTATAGGATTATAAAATTATGGAGGAGAGTTTTACTAGGAAAGCTAAAAAATGCAGATCAGGGTTGTTGAAGAAGGATATTTTTGCCACGACTTTGCTTTCTTGTATTTGTGTTTTCTTGGAGCTGTGAGAATGTTTGTGATCTTTATGTATGTATGATCAGCTATATTAAGGCTGAAAACTGGTTGCCTTGTTACAGTATGCTGCCTTACTGAACCGAGCTGAAGTCAAAATGCATTTATTTAGGTTTTGTACAAGAGTAGAGTTACAGTCTGAAGAAAATCAGCATGGTGTGACCATTTTCAAGCTTTTTTTTTTTGACTCTTTTTCATAATTGAATACATGATTTTTGCTTCATCCCTCATTATCTTTTGTTCTCCACAGTGAGAGTTGGCATCTTTGCAGTGTGTTGTCATTTTTCATCAGAATCAGGAGTGACTCAATTGAGCTCTGTCTCCTCACAGGGACAACACACTCACTAGCATTCAGCAGGCTACTGGCGGGGAGGAGTGTTAAATCAAGCTCTAAACACGACTTTAAGCTCAGGTTCCCCTGACAGCAAAGAATTCCATTTCTCTTATTTGCATAAGGAAAGACAAGGAGAATATTTCAAATGTCAGATTTTTCTTACACAAATTATATAATTGATAGGCTAAATGCAATTAGAACAAAATAAGATCTAAATTGCTGTATTTCTTTAACAAACAACAAATGTAAATCTATTATATTTGATTTTAAAACTACACTACCTTTTAAAACTTTGGGGTGAGTATGATTTTATGTTTTATGTTTTCTCAGCTCACCAACGCTGCATTTATTTGATCAAAAATACTGTAAAAGCAATAATATTGTGAAATATTAACAATTTAAAGTCTCATTTATTTATGTGATGGGAAAGCTGAATTTTCAGCAGGCCATTACTCCAGTCTTCAGTGTCACATAATCCTTCAGAAATCAATCTAATATTCTTATTATTACAAATGTTGAATACAGTTGTGCTGCTTAATTTTTTTGTAGAAACCATAATAAAAAAATGTTCAGGTTTCTTTGATAAATAGAAAGTACAAAAGAACCGTTTATTTGAACATATTTTTCTGTAACATTATACATTTATATATAACAAAAGTATTAATTTCTTTCTTTTTTTTTTAGATACCTCACAGACCCCAAATTTTTGAACAGAAGTGTGTGTTTAGCATGTCACTGAAGAAAGTCGAAATCAGGCATCCTTATTGAATAAACCAGACACTGGTGTTATTTCAGAGTTTTATCACCATCACAGAAGGCTGTTGTTCTCATTTAAATTCTCACATTTGCAGTGTAAACATTATATAATGTACGTCTGTCTCGTATAATTTGGATCATGAAGTAGATGAGGTTTCAAAATGAGAGAAAAGCCTCTGTGGTTTTATGGATATTGATACCATATCAAACAGCTTACGCTCATATTTCTCCATTTGCATCTACAGTGAATTGTACTACTCATTTCAGATAGATAGATAGACAGATGAGCCATCACGTCGTTTGATAGTTTGGTGCTGGGTGACTCTTCTAAGGGCCCTTCCTTTAGGTTGTGTGTGTATATTAGTGGGTGGATCGGTGAGTATGTGTGTGGAGTATGGAGGTGAATGCTCCATGAATAAAGAGAGGTAATTTAGTTGCCTGCAGTGGTTGTGTGAAGTCTGACCTTATCAAAGCAGCCTCTGTTTTTTTGCTAAAATCTGGTGAGTCACCAGCCACACACACACACACACACACACACACTATCAGAAATTGAATGATATTGTCAGGGGAATGTGTCATGTGAGAGTAGGAGGTGAGAGAGAGCAGTGGAAATGTTAATGTGGGTTTCACCTGCCTGAGCGGAGAGCTGCAGCCCCTCAACATGCATCCATCAGAGGCTCTCAGAAGCAGTTTAGGAGCCCAGAGAGAGCGTGAGAGATGTGGCCTCAGCTTGGGCAGGTGATTGATCACCTTCATGGAATTACACCATCTCCAATGAGAAGTCAGCCTGAGGATTAATGAGCTTCTCTCTCTCTGAGGTAGAGCGGTTTCCAGTGATTGAAACACAGCTTTCATAGAAAGAGATGGCTGAGGACTCACAGCTCACTCCCCAGATGAGTATGTGTGTTCTCGGTTTAACTGCAGATAGAATGGACTCTGCTGTCATCATCTTCCTTCACTCACAGGAATTTCTCACTTGACCATCACTTTGTGGAGAACATTTACTTCCTGCCCATCCATCACAGGCTCAATGTCATCTGTTAACATTCTGCTGCCGTATAAATATTTTTAATGTGTACTTGTAAGTATTGTGTACCAGTTTGAATCCTCTCATGGGCCCTTTGTGAAGCTATTGTATATGAATTTTCAGAAAATTCTGCCCAAAAATGAATAGTCATTATTCCCAATCTTCTGAAATCATACAAAAGCTTTGTGTGAGAAACAGATCAAAGTCATTATTTGTTGAAAATACAACAGACAACTTCCCTAATTGTTCTTGGAATGTTCATGAAAGTTTCTAATATAAGTAAATTAATTGTACTTTTGAAATCTTTTCAATGTGATCTTTTTAACTATCTACCTTCAAATCACAACGGAGGTGATGTGAGACCCTTGAGCAAGGCACCGAACCCCCAACTGCTCCCCGGGTGCTACAGTAATATGGCTGCCTACTGCTCCGAGTGTGTTTACACGGTGTGTGTGTTCATTACTGTGTGTGTGGACTTGGATGGGTTAAATGCAGAGCACTAATTCCGAGTATGTGTCAACATACTTGGCCACATGTCACTTCACTTCACACAGAATGGGTTTTGATGGTAAAAAACACGAGATGCAGGGTAGTGGTAAGAGAAAAAAAAATATTTTAAAACTTGAACCTGAGTCCCACATTTTATAAATTTTGTATCATGCATGAGACTCTGCAAAATATGCAAACGTAATGGTCAAAAAACACACGGAATGCAGGGGCAGATTTTGTAAATATAGGTGTGGGGCCCTAACATATGCACACATTACCTAGATCAGGGGTAGGCAAAGTTCGGTCTAGAGAGCGCAGTACCTGCAGAGTTCATCTCCAACTTTGAGGAAAAAAAAAAAAAAAAAAAACTCACTGCCTATAGGTTTAGTAAATCTGAAGGAAATTGATTAGCTTGTTCAGGTGTGTTTGATTATGGTTGGAGCTGAACTCTGCAGGACTGCGGGTCTCTAGGACCGAACTTGCCTACCCCTGACCTAGATCAACCTTGAGCTTCCTTTTTTGTTGTGATGCTTTCTGCTGCACAATGGTGCCCCATAGTTGTGTCGAATGTTTCTACATTTTTCATGTGCATGTTATAATGGCTTTCTTTCGTGTTGTAGAACACAAAATAGCAATTGATTTACATTTGGGATACAGGTTTTCACAAAAACAAAATTATAAAATGATAAATCTCACAATTGGGCCTTTAAACCATTTTTTCAGAATAGGGATGAGTCAGAAGTATAAATTATTATATTAATTTAAAATGGGGTTATGTGGGTGGATCTTCGCATTGATCTGAAGAAAAACTACAGACTGGATTATTGAAAATGATCATTCATTCTCTGCCAGTAGGAGGCGCTTTTGGAACATCAAAAATTTAGCGGCTATAAACAAAGCAGCGCTCCGCTCATAAACTCTACTTTACCAGATAAAATGAAAATGCCATCGAAACTTT
Organism: Sinocyclocheilus anophthalmus; assembly: GCA_018155175.1. Taxonomy (NCBI): domain Eukaryota; kingdom Metazoa; phylum Chordata; class Actinopteri; order Cypriniformes; family Cyprinidae; genus Sinocyclocheilus; species Sinocyclocheilus anophthalmus. The sequence continues at coordinate 716,360 of JADLZN010008825.1, read as the reverse complement.
TCTGAAGACAGAAGGCTCCCTTCAGAGATTCAAATAAAAATGTAATTAGTGAGAATGAGAAAAGTGTGAAAAAATAGGCTATATTGATGAGGAAAGTCCACTGATGAGTTACCAGCGTAAGCCTATGTGCCATGGGCTCAGGCCAATTGCCTACACTCTCCAAAGGTGGTCTAATTCAAAACTTTAAAATACATTTATTTTTAGTTGTTTTAACTACAAATTTAAATAAAACTGAAAAAAATAATGAAAAGGCAATCTTACATTTGCAAATACAGGATTAAATCAACCAAAAACGTAACTGCGTATGCGTCCTCTACTTGGGCCCTTCTCAAACGAGTACTGTTGCTCAATATTTAATTACAGCTTCAGATGCATGATATTTTCCTGCTACTAGCAGGAATCACAAGAAGCACGTTCATTGCGGACACGCAGACGGTTGTAGTGGTAATAAATACCGTAAACAGCAACAATACGCAGTCATGTTTACTCTTGTTTGCCAAATTTTCACATGTGAAATACAGTAATTTCAATAGGAATCCACGCAATCTGAAATTTCATGTGAGCAAAAGATTTCCACTCGCAGATATTGCAACAGATTAGCCATGTCGACCGACAGAAGGCTGCTTGGTTTGAAAGTGTCTATTTTTGCTTGTGAAATTTTTGCTGAAATTTCGTTAATGTGATTAGAATTGATCCCCACATTAGCCGTGCATTATCCCGCTTGTACTATAACCACAAGTTAAAGCTGTTTTGTTAAAGCTGGGATGATGTTTGCAGCGTAATATTTGACCGGAAGGGTAAAAATGACCGTTATTTCTATCAGTAATGACTCGTTAGCTTTAGCAGTCTGCCTGCTTCAAATCAGACACAGAGATGAAATAGTGCAGTAAGATCACATTTATTTGAATTAATTAATGAATTATAACATTTATTTGAATTAACTATCGATTGAGAGATAGAAAGGGAGAGAGTTGACAGTTGTATGTGTGAATTACCTGTGTCTGTGCGTCTCTCTACAAACAATGAAGCTGTGAGTTTTAAAGCAGGTGATGATTACGGTTATAGTCTTTGTAGGTGCAGGTTGGAGGAGTGGATGAGATGAGATCGAGGCTGGAACAGAAGACAGACAGAAGACAGGTAAGTATCCAATGACCGCAGTCAGGTAAGTCCTTACATAGGAATGACGAGACCAGACAAGGGAGAAGTGGAGAGTGATTGCTTTTTATGCCAGACTTGACGAGATCATATGTGGCAGGTGTGGTGATGGCTTACTGTGTGCAGGGCTTAAACAGAAAGGATGCTGGTAAATGTAGTTCCAAGTGGACTGGGCTAGTGACTGGAGAGTACTCCCCCCTCCCAGGTGCGACCTCGCACCAAAATAGGCCCGACTGTGGAGTAGGAGGAAAAAACAGGATAATCTGAGCCAGGGCGGAGCCAGCGGAGCAGGAAGCCAACGCAGAGCAGGAGGTGCAGGAGACAAATAAGGCAGAACTGATGACCACCAAGGCCGAGCAGACGGGATTGATGATCCCGATGGCAGAGTTGATGACCACCAAGATGTAGCAGACAGGACAGAAGATCCCCACAGTAGTAAAGACAATGCTAAATACTTCCCACATCAGAATAGAAGACCACCAGAGCAGATCTGGAAGAACTGGAACACAAACCACAGAGAGGTTAGCAATGGCCTCAGGAGCCATGTCCAGGCAGGCTGTCGGACTTGAGACAGTCTGGAGTGCCGGCAGGCTTGAGACAGACTGGAGTGCCGGCTGGCATGGGGCCAACCGGAGGGCCAGCTGAGAGACGGGCATCTGGAGGGGCACAGGAGACAGGAGCACAGAAGATTCTGCTGGCCACTGTGGCCACTTCAGGGAAACCAAGCAACTCAGTGTTGACTTCTTTAGTTGCATTCAGATAAACTGAAGACTCAGGAATGTCCTCCTTGGTCGCATTTAGACAAACAGAAGACTCAGGAATGACATCCGTGGTCGCATTCAGACAGATAGAAGACTCAGGAATGACCTCCTCTTCACGACGAGTGGGAGAGCAGTGTGCAGCACAAACACATATTATGGCTACTGCCGTAACAGGGAAAACATCTGAATCCTCCAAGTTGGGAACAATCTGGTTGAGCACTGGCATGATGGCTATGACATCAGGAGATTCAGGTGTAGCGCTCATGATTGCTGGAGATTCTGACTTGATTGCCCTGTTAGTTGAGGATTCTGGCGGTAGTGCAAATAGTAGGCTGAGCTCTGGAATGAGAGCGGGCACTGGGCTGAGCTCGGAGGCTGGGGCCTGCACTGGATTCTGGTCAGGGGCTGGAGCCAAATCTGGGTTGTGCTCTGGGATAAGCGAGTACAGGACTGAGCTCTGGGACAAGATCAGGCACAGAGCTAAAGTTAAGGGCTGGAGCCATCTCTGGACTCTGGTCAGGGGCTGGAGCCATCAATGAACTCTGGTCAGGGGCTGGAGCCATCAATGAACTCTGGTCAGGGGCTTGAGCAAAATCTGGACTTTGCTCTGGAGTGGATTTAAGGTCTGGGGGAATTCTCATACGGACTTAAGGACTGTAGGTAAACAGAGTTAATTCACTGGTACGAGCGGGCTCTGATGAAGATTCAGGGGTTAGAGTGGGCTTCAATTTAGATTCAGGGGTTAGAGTGGGCTCTGATGCAGACTCTGGGGATGGAACGGACTCGTTACTGAATTCTGTGTCTGAAGCGGACTCATTACTGAATTCTGGGGTCGGAGCGGACTCAACACTGAACTCAGGGACTGGAACGGACTCTTGACTGAGATTGATGAAATAAGTGGACTCAGGGGCTGGAGCCGACACTGGAGCGGACTCATGAATCGGATTCAACACTGGAGTGGATTCTGAAATGGTTTGGACTGTAGCGGATTCTTGATTAATTTGAACTGGTGCAGACTCTAACTTGACTTAAGTTTTTCTTTTAAGTTTCACTTAAAGAAGTGGTCCACATTGTCAACATTAATTTTACTGGCATCTTGTCTTTACTGCTCTACCAGTTTGAGATTGTTATTTCTATGATGTTGTTTGGTTTAGTACTGATTGAATGATTAAGGTTAAACTACAGTTACTTGTCTGTATGCTTGCATTATCCATGCCTGTATATAGGGCTGTGCAATTAATCACATGCGATTGTCATGCGCATCTCGTCAATAAAGCCGGTTCCATGATTGGTAGTAAATCGCCATCACCTGCTTTCAGATGGAGCGGCATTTAATACACAGAGCCATAGTTCACCGACAAGCTAGGCGATATCACGTTCATAATCGAATGCGATTCATCTGCGATTATGAATGCGATATTGCCTAATTGTCAGTGAACTACGGCTCTGTGTAGTAAATGCCGCTCCATCTGAAAACAGGTGATGGAGCACGTACTAATCACGGAACCGGCTTTACTGACGAGATGCGCATGACAAGTATGCGATTAATTGCACAGCCCTACCTGTATATCAATATTATTGATACATTGCTTGTCATTATCTGATAGTCGGATTGTGCGTGTATGAGTGAGCTGGTGTTTTGATTCTTGTTGTTGGTTCTATGCATAGTGTTATTTTTAAGTGGATGCTGAAATTTATATATTTTTTGTATTGGGAGAGAACTATATGTATTAGGTATAGTGTAAATTTATATGTAGTTTGGAGCATGTATGTATTATGTATAGATTATTTCTTATATATTTTAGGGTGACAATTTTACCTCCAGTCCAGGGACTGCAGATGCAAAATAGCCTTCTGGCTATTATTGATGTTCATTGTCCCTGTCAAATAAACCTCAAATAAACTTGGACTGGAGCAGACTCTGGAGCGGGTTTAAGAGCTTGAGCAGACACTGGAGCAGACTCTGATATCACAGGAAGGATGAGAGGTCTTTCAGAAGTGGACCAGCTCAGCAGGAGGGCATAGAACGTATTGTTCCAACGTGCAGTTGTTAATATTCCTGGGCATCCATGAATATAATGGTTCCTCCAAACGTACATGGAAGAATGTCAACAGCACATCATTCTCCAAATAGACGGCAGAAGCCAGCTCCAAGAATTCATCAGCATATTTGACTAAGGGATGGCCATTTTGAGTGAGGGAGTATAGCTGGTCAACAAGATGGAGAGGAGTGCTCATACTGCAATGTTTTGGTCTGGTCTTCTGTCACTGGAACAGAATAGGTGGACAACTGTGGCAATGTGAATCACAAAGTCTTTATTTACATGATATAGGTGAAGTAGCAGTGCAAACAGGTGAGTGTCAAGTTCATAGAATTCTTAGGTGACTTAGCTGAGATGATAATGCTTATATAATCTTTGTAGGTGCAGGTTGGAGGAGTGGATGAGATGGGATCAAAGCTGGAACGAAGACAAACAGAAGACAGGTAAGTATCCAACAAGGTAGTCAAGTAGGAACAACGAGACCAAACAAGGGAGAAGTGAAGAGTGATAGCTTTTTATGCCAGACTTGACGAGATCATATGTGGCAGGTGTGGTGATGGCTGACTGTGCGCAGGTGTTAAACAGAAGGGATGCTGTGACTCGTGACTGAGGATAGTGATTGAACTGGTGACTGGCGATTGTGACACTCTTTGCTAAAGGGAATAATGCAGCGATCCAGTATCTAATGCCGAGTTCACACTGCATGATTTTCAAACTCGTCGGCTCGCCGTTGTTTTCACACTGCGTGACTATCTGGGGTAGCATTCAGTTGCTGCTGTGTTCACATTGCACGATGGATTGGCGACAGGGGGTTTCAGATTGCATGACTTCACAATAGGAAGAATCGCTGACAGCTCTGTCTGGTGCAGGGTTGATGGGTTTTCGCTACAAAACCCGCCCAATTACTACTCAAAACTAGCCTGAAAACTAGCGCGTTCGGAGGGGGGTAAAATACAAAAATTTTTTGGCGGGGTTCTCCTGGTACAATTCACATTTCAGGGCCTAAATGTCACGTTATTGGGGTCGCACAGTGTGATTGTGAATGCCGACAGCTCCAGATATTTAACATGCCAAATATTTCACGGGCGTCGGTGACGTGTCGGTGATTCGCTCAGATCACGTCTTTGATAATTCACACTGCGTGATTGTCACTCGCGTGAACGAGCACTGATTTTTCTCCGATCTCGGGCATTTGTCTGCGATTTCGCAAAAACCTGTCGGCGAGTAAAAAATCGTGCTAAAATCGTGCAGTGTGAACTCGGCATAAGCCGGTAGACTGAGACCAAATGGTCGCATTTTGTTACCATTTTTTCTGCCTGTGTAACTAAATTTTGTGTGTGGTCGTACTGGCGTGACCACCGCGTTGTTTAACTCATAAGCGCTGCCATTTCTGTTGCATATGAGAAACATCAAATGGCAAACAAAACTGAAAGCATAACGAAACCGGTGTAGCGCGAAGCTGCGCACAGCAAAAAGGATGTGAATATTTAAGAAATGATGGATGGTTTTCAAGCTAAAGTAAAGTAAAAGGCCACTTCTTAAACAAACCAGAGAAGGTGAACATGTTGGTATTTTTGTGGGAATAAACATGCAAGCACTGTCACCAACAGCAAGTTTATTTTAATTTTCTTTTCTTTTGTTTTAAAACTTGTTTTCTTTGCTGTTTACCTGACGTTACGCTATGGAGGATCTCTTTTATTAATTTTTTTATTTGATTCCTCAGTGTTTGCTAAACGTTCTGTAATTTATTAGTCGGTATATAATGCAGCATGTGGTGTATGCCGTGCCTCGTCTTATTCGTTTTTTTTGTTAATAAACGTTTTGTAAGCTAGATTGTCATTGTATCTTATGTTGTTGTGCTTTTTAATTAAGAATAAAAATGAATCCATCTTTTGTTTTAGTCTCAAAAAGTGAAAGGTGTGTAGATGTATGCAAGCAAAACAGACAATTATCTTTTCTTGTAAAACGTGACACCAAGATCGCCCGGCCCGCCTTATAACATAGCAAAAGAGGAACTCACGTTCACAAAATTCAAATCACAAATAAAACTACTGATGAAAAAGAACGGGTTGAATGTTAACCAATTTCGTTTCCATATAACTATAAACTAAGATAAAAAGGCAGGCATGATTAATCCATGTGGTAGCGGGAAAGAAATAATTGTGCCAAATCATGTGATGTGCGACCAAACGTCTCTAGGTTACGGATGTAACCATGGTTCCCCGAGGGAACAAGACACTGCGTCGAGATTCGCTTTGGGAACGCCCTTACGTGACCGCGTTCTGAAGCACGTGTCAAATCAGTCCAATAGAGCAGCGACACGTCACGAGTGGGGTGACGTAAGCACCAGAAAGCATAAAAGCACATCCGGCCGGGCGCAAACCAGCTTCGATTAAGTAGCGCCTGCAGGGATGCAGGGAGTATGGCAAAGAGACGCAGCGTCTCGTTCCCTCGGGGAACCATGGTTACATGCGTAACCTGAGACGTTCCTTTTCAGGAACTCGAGCTGCGTCGAAACACTTTGGGAACGAGAATACCCACTGCGCCATACTACCAAATCCCTGCCTGTGTGTGTATCCTATGAGCACATCACGAAGAGAGAGCTTGGGAACCTGGGGTAGAAGCCAGGTATAGGTTGTACCACAGTGGACCAAAGTGTGTGGAGAGGACCAGCCCGCCACAGAACAAATGTCCTGCAAGGCCACACCCACGCTGAAAGCCTTGGAGGCCGCCATACTCCTGGTCGAGTGCGCTCTGACCCCCATAGGTGACGGGAGGCCAGAGGACTCGTAGGCCAGTGAGATGGCCTCGACCACCCACCTACACATAATCTGCTTGGTCGCCGGAAATCCCTTCTTTGGCGGACCAAAACAAACAAAAAGCTGATCTGCCTTACGCGACGGGGCAACTCTGTGTGCGTAAGCGTCCAGTGCTCGAACTGGACAGAGCAGATTACGCCTTTCTTGGCCTACTTCCTGGAACAGAGGAAGACAGAATGCCTGAAGTACTATGGGCACCTTGGTGCGCTGTACCGGCCACAGCCTCAGGGTGCCACGGAGGAAACAAGTGACAAGTGGGTGTCTTCCCAATGATTGACCACCCAGAAGGGTGTGGTAAGCAGCTAAGGCCACCACATATACCTTCAGAGTGGAGGGAAATAACCCATGCAGAGAATCGCTCCTGCAGAAACTACAGAACTGTACCAATTGGGCAGTTGAATGGGTCCTGCAGTCGCTGTCCGCACCAAGAAGCGAAAATTTTCCACTTTAAGGCGTACTGTTTCCTAATGGCTGAAGCTCTGGACTGGAGTATAGTCTCAACAACCACAGTTGAGAGACCAGATGCTAGGAGCTGTGCCACCTCAGGGGCCATGCCCACAGCTTCCATAACTCCGCCGATTGATGTAGGAGACCACCGATGTGTTGTCTGTGCGGACAAACACATGATGCCCCCTTAGGTCTGGAAGGAAGTGTGTCAGAGCTCGAAACACGGCCAGCATTCCCCGGCAGTTGATGTGCCAAAGAGATGATGGCCTTCCCACAGACCCTGGGCAGAGCGGCCACTCATGACCGCTCCCCAGCCCATGAGAGAGGCATCCGTCGTTAGCCTTACGCGACGACAAGGAGCCCCTAACGTCGGGCCTTGAACCAGGAACCAACGTTTCTTCCACATGTCTAAGGCACGTAAGCATCGCCGCGTGACCTTGATCATGCAAAGCGGATTCCCCCTCGGGGAAAATCCTTTGGTTCTGAGCCACCACTGCAAGGGTCTCATGTACAGCAGGCCAAAAGGTATCACGTTGGACGCCGCTGCCATCAGGCCCAACAGCCTCAGAAACTGTTTGACAGTGAGTGACTGGCCTTCTCTTACCCTCGTGACTGTCGTGAGGAATGACTCGATTCGAGCAGGAGACAGACGTGCCTGCATCATGGTCAAATCCCACACCACGCCCAAATAAGTGGTTCTCTGTAGTGGAGAAAGAACACTCTTCTTGGCGTTTAGTCTTAACCCCAGCTCTCTCGTATGGGCGAGGACGACATCTCGATGCCGAGCCGCCATCTGCTCCGATTGAGCTAGTGTTAACCAATCGTCGATATAATTGAGTATGCGGATGCCCTGGAGTCGCAGTGGAGCCAGAGCAGCATCCACACACTTTGTGAAAGTGTGGGGTGAGAGTGACAGGCCGAAGGGAAGAACTCTATATTGGTATGCTTCGCCCCCGAAAGCAAACCTCAGGAACTTCCAGTGTTGAGGGAGGATGGAAACCTGGAAATAAGCGTCTGTGAGATCTATCGTAACAAAACCAGTCCTCGGACTGGATCTGAGACACTATCTGCTGATAGTGAGCATCTTGAACCGAAGCCGTTTGATAGCGCGGTTCAGAAGACGGAGATCTAAGATCCGACGCAACCCCCCCATCCTTTTTCTGAACGATGAAGTAACGGCTGTAGAACCCAGACGCTCTCTCAAGAGGAGGAACACGTTCTATGGCCCCCTTCCTCAAGAGAGTATCTACTTCTTGTTCCATTACCAGAGCCTGCTCGGGGCCCACTAGTGTGGGGATGACCCCGTTGAAACGAGGCGGACGAGAACCGAACTGGATTCTGTAACCTTCTCTACAATCTGCAGGACCCATTTTGAGATATTTGGTAGAAGTTTCCACGCTACCAGAAAATCTACTAAGGGAACCAGCCTCTCGAGGCTGGCGTCTGGTATTATTAGAGGAGCCAGTTCGGTGTCCTGAAGCGGATGACCGGCAGGGAACGACCGACCTGACTGCTGTAGCACCCTCACTTGAGGGGGCGAGCTCTCCCGTGCCGTACCGTTGCCGGGCGGCAGCTGGGAATTTCGCTCGTCGGAGCTCACTGAGCCCTGAAGCACCGAGGTGGCAGGGATATCAATGAACCTCCATGAGGGCACTGAGGGAATAACCGACCCGAGTGCTGTAGCACCCTCAATTGACTGGGGGGGGGGACGGCTCTCCCGTGCCCCCCCCCATACCGTTGCGGGCGGCAGCTGGGAATTTCACGGCGGAGCTCACTGCCATGATGGGCACGAAGGTCGCAACCCCCAATCCTTCTTCGGAACGATGAAGTAACAGTTGTAGAACCCGGATGCTCTCTCGAGAGGAGGAACACGTTCTATGGCACCCTTCCTCAAGAGAGTATCTACTTCTGTTCCATTACCAGAGCCTACTCGGGGCCCACTAGTGTGGGGATGACCACGTTGAAACGAGGCGGACGAGAACCGAACTGGAATCTTTCTCTACAATCTGCAGGACCAATTTTGAGATATTTGGTAGAAGTTTCAACGCTACCAGAAAATCTACTAAGGGAACCAGCCTCTCGAGGCTGGTGTCTGGTATTATTAGAGGAGCCAGTTCGGTGCCCTGAAGCGGATGACCGGCAGGGAACGACCGACCTGACTGCTGTAGAACCCCCACTTGAGGGGGCGAGCTCTCCCGTGACGTACAGTTGCCGGGTGGCAGTTGGGATTTTCGCTCGTCGGAGCTCACAGAGCCCTGAAGCACCGAGGTGGCAGGAGTATAAATGAACCTCCATGAGGGCACTGAGGGAACAACCGACCCGACTGCTGTAGCACCCTCAATTGAGGGGGCGAGCTCTCCCGTGCCGTACCGTTGCTGGGCGGCAGCTGGGAATTCGCTCGTCGGAGCCCACTGAGCCCTGAAGCACCGAGGTGGCAGGAGTATAAATGAACCTCCATGAGGGCACTGAGGGAACAACCGACACGACTGCTGTAGCACCCTCACTTGAGAGGGCGAGCTCTCCCGTGCCGTACCGTGCCGGGAGGCAGCTGGGATTTCGCTCGTCGGAGCTCACTGAGCCCCGAAGCACCGAGGGTGGCAGGGGTATCATTAAGCCTCCGTGAGGGCACTGAGGAGAATTGTGCACCGTATACTGAGGTGTTATCCTTACCTCCCCAGGTGGGGCTGCCCTCAGGAACCTGACAATGGTAGGACCATTTCGCCGAGGTCCTCTTAGACAAATAACGGTCCACAGATCCGTTTTCGGTCTATAAGACCCCAACTGAGAGCATCGCCCCGACCCCCGATCTTTCTGTGGAGGGGTGCGGGTTGCAACTCTCTGCCTTTGAGACTGGTGGTATGAGGAGCCTGATGGCTGGGGCTGCTCCCGCTCAGCAGCCCCACCCCTGAGCAGGTCAGCCTGGTATGCTTGTAACACCGCCATGGTGTGCAAACATGCGCCAGCCTGACCTACCGCCGTATAAGCTTTCCCAACCAGACTCGATGTAAGCCTAACGGGCCTGGTGGGAAGCTTCGGGGCCTTCAGGGACGATGCTGAGGATGGGGAGAGATAGCTCGAAAGCGTCTGCTCCACCACTGGCATCGCCCCATATACCTTATCATTCAGCCCCACGATGTTCTTTGAATAATTCGAGAATGTGGGGCTGTAATACAGGATGAGTACAGTTTCTCCCACAATCTTGACACCTCATCATGGAGATCGGGGAAAAACGGAAGGGGAAGAAAACGGAAGGCCCCCGTCGTGAAGGCTTTGATCTGGATTCAGAACATGCTCGTCTGATTATTTTTAGGATGAGCGTCCTGTTCTAGGCTGGCCAAAAAATATTTTATTTTGGCGCGAAACACCCCCCCATAATCACGAATCACACCTCATGCGCGAGGGACTGTGGTGGCGAGTCCACAGTCTCCTCTGTCTCGACACTCGTCACATCCACCTCCTCGGAGGAAGATAGATGAAGCGTCTGGCTCTTTCTCTCTCGCGGGGGGGGCCGCGAGAGAGAGAGCCGCGGATCTAGCGGGTGAGGACCGAGAAAAGGACGAGCCCGTCTCGGATCCCTCCGCTAAATCCACCCGCGATCCCCACGACAACAGTCTGCACTGTGCCTCGGCAACAGCGGGACCGCTGCCAGCGGGATCGCGAGCCTGGCCGCTGTCATCAAACGCAGCCAGGCGAGAGCGGAGCGTGCGCAGCGAGAGCTCGCAGTGATGACAATCAGCTGCTCGAAAGCTAACCGTGCATGCTCCGCTCCTAAACAAACAACACAAAGATTGTGTGTATCCCCCGCCGCCAGATATCGTGGGCAGGGAGAAACACAGCGTTTGTAATGCCGTTCGCTCGCCATAGACTTTCTCATTGTTTTATATATATGAGTGCTTGTGCGGACAGACAACAGTAAATAGACAGGCACATACACAGAGCGCTACTGAAGAGAAGAAGCTGGTTTGCACTCTGCTGGATGCGCTTTTATAATTTCTGGTGCTTACATCACCCCGCTCATGACGTCTCACTACTCCATTGGACTGATTTCACACATGCTTCAGAACGCGGTCACGCAAAGGCCGTCCAAAGTGTTTCGACGAAGCGCGGGAGTCTGATTAGGGGGGGAACTGAGAAAGTTAGTCGCAAAAGAGCGACCAGTGGGAAGAATGAGTCTGGAGCTCTGATCTAAGCTATTTAATTAATAAAAGTCACGGGGAAGTGTTGACAAATGGTTAGTGACCTTGATGTCTCTGTGGGTCGCAGCGTGATCTCGAGCCTCTCTATCTCTGTGTGGCGAGGGGGAGGTTTGTTTGTCAATGAAAGCAGCGCATTAATATAGAACGGTGATTAAACTGACTTGGAACTATCTTGTGCATTAAACGGTTTTAATGCATACCTGCCAGCCAATCAGAATAGAGTATTCAGACAGACCATGGTGTAAAGTGTTTTAAGATATGTATTAATGTGCCAAGACTAGAGCATGTTTCTTATATAAACACATTAGCATAGTTGTTTTGTTAACCGTTAGCTTTATGCATTAATTTAAATTTGAACAACCATAGCAATTAAGCAAAACAGCATCTCTGGTTCACTCTCTGTGTGATTTTATTCAGATGAAGTCAGAGTGTAATGCCAAGGCCTGGAGCAAATCCCCGGGCAGCCACATTCTCACTGCAGGGGCCTTCATGAGTTCAACTTTGTTCCTGAATAAACAACTCTCATTTCATTTTCTTTAACTTGTCACGATTTTGTATGTTGTGGTGAATGCATCAGTTTATTTATACTGCTAATATGTACTTTGTGTGATCTGCTAGACTTGAATTATATGAGGCAGACATTGTGAATAATTGGTGGTTTGTAGTGTGTCGCTATAAAGCAGATATATGCTTCCTCAGACAGAGAGCAGATTTACATTGGGATGAAAGAGGATCAAAACCATTTCATTTTCTGTGATGGTTTTAGGACTGCCATTCCCTCTGATGACACAGCATCTAACAGGCTTTCTCTCTCTCTGTGTCCTATAGGTGGTGGGCCCTCCAGCTGCAGGGGCTTTCAGAGAGAGGCCAGCTAAACCCACAGCTTTCCGTAAGTTCTACGAGCGTGGAGACTTTCCCATCGCACTGGAACATGACTCTAAAGGCAACCGCATCGCATGGAAGGTATGTAAAAACATAACTTATGCTTTTGTTTTTTTTTGTAGTGCAATATATTTATCAGCTGTCCTTGCACATTACTTAGATATGTAACTGTAGATGATTTATTTGCATTTCAGTTAGATGCCAGTTTCCTGAAGTAGACCGTTCTTGGCCATAAGCTATGATTCGATTAAATGTGGCTTGAATGGCACTTTTCCCAGTATGTATTGTTACAAAGCAACAAACTGTCAAAAAGCGACTACTGCTTCTTTTACAACTTGAACTGACCTTGCCTCGACTTGTTTGTCTTGAGACACAGTCATGAGGGTCTCCTCACTGTGATTTTATTTTCTGTTTTTCTGCATGTTTGAATTGTTGCAATATAAAAGAAAAGAAATGAACGCAGCGTCATTGACCCTTTAATGAAAAAGTAAAAGCGCAGAAATATTTCTGTGAGAGTTAGTGGATAATATATAGAAAAACCCAAATCTCCACCTTGATATAAAAACTTGTGTGTGTGAGTGACAGTATTATGCTTTGAAAAGTTAAAGAGCTCTGATCAATCAGAGTGATGCTCATTGTCCCCTCTGCACTACAGCTGTGTAGTGATACAGCTTGTAGCTGTGATTGACCTAATAGCGGACTGTTGCGAGTCTCTGTGTGTGCCTGCAGGTTAGACATAGTGTTTATTTCATGAAGGTCGGAAGTAGTATTATCAGTGTTAACCAGCTGTCTGCGCACTAATTCAGAAGAATCAGAACAGTGCCTGACAAGCACGACTTACAATAAACACACGCTCACCACTCTCTCCTTCATGAGTATTTCTCTTTTTTTCCAGGTTGAAAAACTCTGAAAGCCTTGGCATGAATTATTAAAAGGAAATTTCAAAATGAATTTTCCTACGCTTTTGAAAAAATAATGTCTCTTTTTCTTTGTGTTGTTATGAAATTGCTGGGAGCCGACAGGAAGTGGTGTATGAAATTGTAGCTGTCACATCTAATGCATCTGTAATGCTTATTGATTTTCCTTCTCAGGCAGCCATTGATTTGATTCTGCTTTTCACACGCAGTATTTACACGGCTTCATTCTGTAAATATAATACAAGTATGCGCGAGTAAAACCGTGCCCTCAGTTACCCCTGTAATATATGCGGTACGAGGTCACTTAGAGGTCATGCTTGGGTTGAGTGTTTCATTAGGTGTATGTTAGGTGTAAGTGAAGCTAGCGCATGTGTGTATGAAAGACTGGTTTATTACATGAAGTGTGTGGGCACAGCTGTGTTAGCACAGAGGAACCCTTGGGGCAATAGTTCAAGATGCGGTGACCAGATCAATCCTTCTAAAAGAGATGGAGAGAAAGCTGTAATAGAGTCTTGTTTTCATCTAGCTGGTTTAATCATGCAGATCTGTCATTGGGTCAATGATACGACACCCTGGATCCTTCATTTATTACAAAATACCTGAAAAGTGCAATTAATAGATACAGTGGCTTGAATACACCTAAATTTATCCAAGCACATTTTTAATTTCTGAATTGGGGGATATTAAGTAAAAATGTCACAGTCGTGATATAATGAAACAAAAAAGCCTCAGTAAAAGAATGAAATTCTTGACAAAAAAACTGAAGTACTTTGATTTGATCTTTTTATTATTGTTTATTATTATTTATATATTATTCATAAAAAACTTATATTTTACAACAACACTCGTTTATCTGCTTCTTATTATTTGACAACAAAATCAAAGTCATGTGATGCAACCAACATGCAGAAAAAAACATAAAACAGGATATTATACATGGGGCCCTTGCAGACCTTCATTACTGTATGTCAAGGTCAAAGTATCAGATAATTTTACCTTTTTATGACAAAGCAAGATTTGTTTGCCAAGGGAAATGTAATGTGGTGCAACTCATATTTATTAATTAATTGTTTATGATATTTGTAAAAAAAAAAAAAAAAATTATTGTCTCGTATCGTCTCGTCTTCTCTGTTGAGTGTGTGTCCCCCTCTCTGTGCAGCAGGGAGCAGCAGTGCATTCTTGCAGGTGTTTCAAAGTGTTTCCCCTTCTCCTCTCCTGCATACCTCCCTGTCTTTCTACTTCATGGTAAACATGGTCCTTTAGAACAAGGCCCTTTTCGTTGGTTATTACTGTGTGCGTTTGCATCTTTAAACATAGAGTTTGAAAAGTTTGCTCATGTGTGAGCATTCAGATGTGTGTATTCAGGGAGGAGGTGTGTGTGTGTGTGTGTGTGTGATGTGTGTTGATGTATGAGAACAGACGCTGCTGTTTAAATGTCAAGGGCAGCGTTTGAATGCACAGGGATGTGAAGTAGAGAACTGATATTTTTAGTTTCTTTCTACAAGTCCTCACAATTCTCTCTCGTGCTGTCTCCGCAGTTAAAGCTTTGACGTGGTGTGTTGAGAACATGTGCAGGACAGTGATAAGAGTAAGCAGGAGGTCTCTCTCATTCTCTCTCACTCTCTTTTTATCTCTGTGTGTTTGCATCTCTTGCTCATGGCCCTGTTGCTATCAGAACAGTCCATCAATTTTATAGTGTTCCAAAGTGTTTTCCAGGGATCTCCATCGAGAGAGAGAGAGAGCGAGACGAGAGAGAGAAAGAGGTATCTGATGTCGTGGTCACTGATAGGATTGAGAATCTGGCAGATCCCCAGCAAACTTGTCTTTCTGCATGCCGTTGTTCACATTTAAAAACCAACTGAAAAGAAAGAGATTGTAGATTAAGCGCTTAAGCATTTTTTCTATTCTTAAAAAGTGCTTTATTGCGTTCACTACAAAGAACTGTGATTGCAATTGAAAGGCCTATTTTTTCTGTTAAGAAGTAGAGAGAGACAGTAGACAGGAACTCTTACCTCATCACCATACCAACGATTAGCAATTAAGTCAGATTGCGTCAGCATTTTTGGAAAATTACGCCACAGCTTCCCGAGACCCAACAAACACTAAACACAGTAAAATAAGTCGTTAAAAGTCGTTTTTTGGGGGGCAATGTTAACTAGCTGTAAGGCTTGTTCACACCAAGACGAATATTCGGTGCGAAAATGTGGTGCGATAAACATTCTAAATATTAATGAACAGCTGTTAATGAATCTATTTAGACAAACACGAACATCCATATGTTCGTGCAGCCGCATTTTTGGAAAGAGTTGTTCTAATGTTTAACTGTAAAAGAAAACTTCAATAATATCATATAATATTTGCAATAAAATTTACAGAATTTTCATGTTGAACATTTGTTTTGGTGTGAACAGGACTGGTGTATTTTTTGCCCCCCCTACCCCCCCCCCCCCCCCCCCCCACCCACACCCCCACCACCCCCCCCCCCCCACACCCCCCCCCCCCCCCCCTGTAACAGGACTTTAAAGAATGTAATGATTTTGTTTGTGATTCTGATTCCCTTTATGTTTACTTAATTATGTTATCTATTCTTTTAGTAGCCTGCTTTTGATAGTGTTGTTGATGACTTGTGGCTCAGTGAATAAATCAAGAACCGATTCAGACAGTGATTGAGTTATTAAACTGATTCAAATCAGTAACATATATTTGAGACTTTTTTAATGGCTTAAAAGAGTCATTTGATTAATGATTCAGACCACAGGCTCTTCTGAATAAGAACAGGTTCTCCATCCATTCATGTCATCCTTCACCTTTATCAATTATTCAAGGGCATTCTGTGTTGTACTTTTTTCTCCTCTTATGTTGTCTTTTTTTTTGTAGATAATTGTGACATGGGTATAAAATCAAAGAAGCATTTCATAGAAAATATCAATGTAAACTTGATTCCTGCTATCATGCTGCTGACTGGGGAGGGTTGGGGGGGTGGGTTGGGCGTTGGGCGGGGATCAATTAATCTGATCAAGGTTTTGCTTCCGGCGAAATAGAGGAGGGTAAAGGCGTATCGCAATCCATGCAATCACTGATTGAATTATGTCAGGAGAATGGGTGATGGGGTATTGATATTTTTTTACCTTTATGATGATGATGGTTTTGTCGGCAGTAGTGTGTAACAATGACGACACTAGCGCTTGATTTTTTTTTTTTTTTTTTTTTTATTGGAGGTGGGGTATTTTTATTGGCCCTCTAATTTATCTCATCGCACGTCTGCATGTTAAATCGGGCAGTCTTATGTGAGCAAAGACCCGTCTCAAGACAGTATATGACACGTCCCAGGAGAGGATATACTCACCGGAGTGTATCCACGGTCCACTTTGGTGTGAACAGGACTTTAAAGAATGTAATGATTTTGTTTGTGATTCTGATTCCCTTTATGTTTACTTAATTATGTTATCTATTCTTTTAGTAGCCTGCTTTTGATAGTGTTGTTGATGACTTGTGGCTCAGTGAATAAATCAAGAACCGATTCAGACAGTGATTGAGTTATTAAACTGATTCAAATCAGTAACATATATTTGAGACTTTTTTAATGGCTTAAAAGAGTCATTTGATTAATGATTCAGACCACAGGCTCTTCTGAATAAGAACAGGTTCTCCATCCATTCATGTCATCCTTCACCTTTATCAATTATTCAAGGGCATTCTGTGTTGTACTTTTTTCTCCTCTTATGTTGTCTTTTTTTTTGTAGATAATTGTGACATGGGTATAAAATCAAAGAAGCATTTCATAGAAAATATCAATGTAAACTTGATTCCTGCTATCATGCTGCTGATGGGGGGGGAGTGGGTTGGGGGGGGGGTGGGGGGGGTGTGGTATCATAATCTATCAAGTGTCTTCGGGAAAAGATTGCCGAGGAGTAAGCGATCTCATACATTCAATTCCCCTTTTTGATTGATATTTGTCAGGAGGAGGGGGGAGGAGAATACCTTTCCAGCGCCCCCCCCATGATCCCCCCCCCGTGTTATGTGGCAGTGTTGTGTAAACTACTGCCATGGGACACAGCGCGGAGGTGGGTGTATTTTATTTTCCCTCTATTTTATCCCACTGCACGTTTAGCATGTTAATGGGGCAGTACCGTATGTGAGCACCAAAAGTACCCTTCACTGACAGCTATATGACCCGTCAAGGAGAGGGATGTACTCACCGGAGTTAATACCAAGGTCACCACTTTGGAATCCAAGAGAGCCTCAGTATAGACTAGCAGGACATGCAATTGTTTAAATAGAGGTAGGAGAAGAGAAGATCAGATCCTTCAGAGATTGCCTTCAAGCTCTTTGCAAAAACCTACCCCGTCACTGTTAGTTGTTACTTGCATAGATTGTGTGTAAATGTTTATTAAATTCTAGGGCGTGGAGAAAGCATGGGAGTCCAATACATCCTCTTGCTTCAAAGGGAATAGTTGCATATGGTTTAAAGCCGAAAGCATATTCCAGTTTCTCAAATGCTAATGCCATCTTGGCATGCGGAGCTAAGTTCTGGAAACTCTTGGTCGAGCACTGCGCCATCAAGCCATGTTGATTAATCTACTCTGCAGATGACAAAGTAAGTTTTGATCAGCTGATGGCGGACTTGGTTGTTTTATGATTGTGGAGCAGCTAGGCTTACGCAAAGAAAGAAGACCTCATTTTGATCACTCTCATGTGTTGTTACAAACATGCATGTTTGTCTTTCTTTCCAAAAGAAAGAACTACAAGAGAAGGACCATTTTGTGGTTGATATTATGGGCGTAGTGTTTTTGTCACACTGTTTTAAAAGGTTTAAAAAAAGCACAAAAAAACAACCTGTAAAAATTAGATAGTAAAAACTATCTCTGATGGTTAATTGTAGGATAGTTGGTGAAGAAAAACTTGGGAAATGCGTTAACAGTCCACATTTTATACAATTGTACTTAAGATGACTGTCCAATTCATGTGTGTTATGAGGTAAAAAATTGCATTATAATTTATGGGGGAAATCAGTAATAAAAAGAACATTCCCAGAAGGCCAGGGTGACACATCATAGATATATTATTATATTTAATATAAGTAATATTGTTTCTTCTTTTTTTGTATTTTTGTTAGGTTTTCTGTTAGTTAGGTAATGTTCATTGCATTATATTAAGTGACCTGTCCATAAACCATGACCAAAACACCATCAGGGTGACACACATGACATTAAAATAATATTTATATAATACAATAATAATACAAGATACTAGCCCACATAATTATGTAGTATCAGCATCTGCCAGCAGAGGCTAACAACCCATGCTACCCAACCAAACTTTGACCCCCATGCTTAACACCTAACCACAATTATCCGAGATTCGGGTGCGGACCGTGACTAGCCGGGCCCCCCTCGGCAGGGCGGGGGAGCCGGCTCGAGGGACGCCGATGCCCCCCCCCCACGGTGACAAAAGCGGTAGAAGCAGAGACTCGGGTCGCGCGGCACGACCATTCTCTTGGGGAATTGAAGGACGTAGCCGGCACTTCATTAATTTTACTTATGGGCTGCTAGTAGAAATGTGTTTTATCGATCAACTACTGTATATTTGCTCAGGGTAACGTTGCCGATGTAATGGTCAACTCAGTCTACTGGGGCTTAACGCAAAGGCAAAATTATGTGAAATTGGAAGTTTGAAAATTGTTTTCCTTGAATGGATGAGGGATGATGCTCAGTTCCAGCTCTTCTTCGTTTCCAGTCGTTCACTGAATAAAGATAGTCTGTCCATGCCATTTATTTTATTAGAAATATGGAATCTGGGTGAGTTGCAGTCATTGATGTATCTGAAGTTAAAGATTGACGCCTTTGAGAGCCCAGACTTTGGCTGAAGGAGCGAGACGCACCGGGGCTGGGGGGTGTAGGATCAGTTGTTCTGCCCCACCGTGAGTCACAGAGCTGCTATTGATTGACATGCTCATAGCGAGCAGGCTGCAGATCTAAATGGAGCCTTTAATTAACTAAATAGAGCCATAGCAGCTGGATGCCAAACACTCCTCAGCATAGAGAATGAGCAGGGCACACACTAATGTCAAATACTAATGCTAGCAGCGCACTGTGGCTGGCAGAGGGGAAACTGACTGGGGGGACGCAGCCATTTGATATTCTACCTCCTTCTACCTCATGCTGCAGTCTAACTGTCGCTGTCATGCCAGACCTCTCACTAACTTAGACCCATGTCACTCCCTCCGTCCCCTTGTGCAAAGCTTTTCCTCTTTTTCTTCTTTTTTTCTCAAAGATATCAGCCTCACTCTCCTATGCACACACTCTCTCTCATTCCTGTCCACTCATTCGTTCTGTCAGAGGTTAATTGGTTTGGAAATGATTCTATTCATTCTGGACGGTAATGCTGTTATCCTGAGAAAGAAGAAATACGCCACACATGCACTTAAGCCTAATTTAAAAGAAAGGATGGACGGGGGGTGGAGGAGAGAAAGAAATCCAATTTAATCTACCCTGACTTTTTTTTAAATATTTTCGCCCAGGCCTGTCCCCACAAGTCTTTTATTAAACTTATGGCGGAATTTCATTACCTTGAAAGCTTTTTCTCCCCCCTCTTTTGAGAGGATAGACGGCCCTAATGTCTTTCTTGTAACCTCAAGGTCGGTATGTTTGGATTGGTGGAGGTGCTCGAGCATCGCTGTGATTAATGCACTGTAAGATGTGCACGCACACAAACACGCTCGCCGCAGATGAAAGTGCCCCTGTCACTGCCCTTGTTGTGAATCAGGAAAGACATTGATATTCAAATTCAGACACCCACGGGGCTGTTCATGTCTCCCAGGTGTAGCGACACTACCTCCCTGGCCGCGTCTCTGTCTGTCTCCCAAACGGCTGCTCTGTAACTCTCTGACCTTCTCACTCCCTGCAACTGCTCAGATGTTCATGTCTTCCTGCAGCTCTGCAGTCACCCTACAGCTGTTCTCACTGTCTACAGTCTCTCTGATTGTTTTTCTCTCTCTTTAAATGCCTTGATGGTCTCTATCCTCACATGAACTCTCTACTTGCTGTTCCGCCTGTACTTTCATAACTGAACAAAGCATACAGATCTGTTGGTCTGTCTGTCTCCATCCATTTACTTGCCGTTCCCCAAACGTCCGTCCATCCATCCATCCATCCATTTACCTGTCTGTCTCCATTCACTCATCCATTCAACTGTCTGTCTGTCTACCTGCCATTTTCCATTCATTTATCCATCCATTTCCTGTCTTCATCCATCAGTCCATCCATTCACCTGTCTATCTACCTGCACGTTTCCACTCATCCATCCATTCACTCATCCATTTATCCATCGTTTAGAGTTAGTATTCTTACCCCTTATTGACTGTATGTTGATGCTTAAAGTATGTACCCATGAGTTTGTGATTACAGATGAATTTTTTTTTATCCTGTGAACATACTCATGAAGATAACTAAAGCTATGACAACACCACATGCTGAATGAAAAAGTGAAATATAATTTTATCTTTCTAGGCTCAGTAGGTCCCATTCCCACATGACACTAATTTCCCATGGCAGTGTGAGTAGGTAGGTTGTAGCCCCAGCACCCTCTCTCTTTCTTTCTCACTCTCTTTCTCTCTCTGACTCAAATGACATTTAAAGGTAGGTGAGATTAGGCACAATCACCAGCCTATTTCTGGTGCTCTGGGGAGCCCTGAGAACCCCCACACATTCACAGAGCAGACTGATCTTCCGGCAGTTTAGCTATTGTGTGTGGGATGTGATTGTAGGGTTAGCTCAGACTGAGGTTCAGGCTGTGTCTGAAAACTGAAAAATGCCATAGGTAATATACAGAGGTAGAATGGTACTGAGACGTGCATGAATCTGATGTTTAGACAAGATGCTTTTATTTTGTTTGTGTGTGTGTGTGTGTGTGTTTTGGCTGAAAGGGATCATTCTGCCATCATTTACTCACTCTCGTGCACTCAGAAAAAAGATACAAAACTGTCACTGAGGCTGTACCCTCTCAAAATGTACTAATATTTAAACTTTAGGTACTGTACTTTTAAAGTACTGATATGTACCTTTAAGGTTATAAATGTGTACCATTTAGGGGTAAATAAGGTACAAAGATGTGTCTTTTAGCTTTCGCAACTTAGGGTACCATGCCAGTGACAGCTTTGTATAGGCGAGGCTACGAAGATCGTCCGGAGAACGGTATCAGCCGATAATTACATTTTATGACGCAATTTGATGACGTCAACGCGTGACGACGTACATGATGCGTGGGGGACATACGTAAATGATTTGGCGCCACAGTCATGTAATCGCCGGTGTGGAAATGCTATGACGCTTCGAGAAACAATGAAAAATTAGCTATTTGTCATGTATGTTTTGCATGATGAATGGATGGTTCATTTTTAACAGCAGATTCAGTGACGTTAGAGCTGACGTTAGAGCCTCACTGCACACGTCTGTGGTTCTACTTGTTATGTTCATGTGTTTCCTGCCGTTCCCAGTGTTGGATGTACCTTGTGTTTCTTGGATTAAAGACTGTTTTGTTTATTCCTCGTCTCCATTGTTCCTCGCCATCACAGATTGTGACAGTGCTTGTGTTTAATGCCAGTCGCGGCACGTTTCTGAAGTGGCTCTCCACGCTGCTTGGCTAAAAAATCTTTTGTGAGTTGTCACAGCGTGGAGAACGGAACAAAACCTCGTCGGAGCCGTAAGGGATAACGGTAACATAACATGCTGATCGTGGGCTGCTTTTAAATGAACATTTATTTATAAAACTAAATATAATCTTTGGCCATATTAGTCTACTCAATAGCATTAACACATGCTTTACTCTTTTCAAACTTTATCTGGAACGTCACCGAAAAATTCCCGATAAGGTGCTAACGAACACACATCACCACACAAAATCATCTGCATAAATCCTAAGCAGTTTTTTTAACGACCCGATGTGTGCGTAAATCAGACGGACTTACTGAAAATGCAAATTCATTCTCTGCCAGCAGGAGGTGCTTTAAAGCGGGAGAAACAGAGGTTTCCCCAGTAACGCTGTACACAAAGCAGCGCTCCACTCAGAAAAACACTGCTTTATCAGACATTACTTGCAAGATTAAATGAAAATGACATCAAAAATTTTCTAAAGATAGTCTTCCTTCAGAAATACACTGATATAAAAACATCCGCGCCTCGTTTTGATTTTTGTACCTGCTCATGTTTATTCAACGAAGCCTTTTGGAAAATCCGTCAGTTTTGGTATTGTGGCGAGCGCCACAAATAAATAAATGTATGGGAAACACATCCCACAGCACAACCACCTGAGCCCAACTTCAGTCTACTCATCACCTTAACTTTAACTGCGTTTGTAGCCGGCGCCATAGCCAGACTGATAAACAAACACAGACCGGAAGTTAACTTCGGGCCAGGCACGTACACCCATTGAAACAGTCTATATAAAGCTTGAAGAATCAGAATTGGCATCGGTATCGGCCGATCACCATGACAAGAAATTGGTACTCAGTATCGGCTTCAAAAATCCTGATCGGAGCATCCCTACTTTGTACCTTTTTTTCTGAAAGTGTGTTGTTCCAAACCTGTTGTGGAACACAAAAGTAGATATTTGAAGGTTGTTTCAACTGTTTTTACTTGTACAATCGAAGTCAATATTGGACAGTGTTGGACCCACTGACTTTCAATGGACAAAAACAGTTCTTTGTCTTGGACAAACCATTCTTCAAAATATATTTTGTGTTTTGCAGAAGAAAGAAATTCATGCAGGTTTGGATGAGTAAATGATTGCAGAATTTTTCATTGTTGGGTTAACTTATCCCTTTAAATAATAGACATTTTTTATTTTTATGACATAATCTATTTCAATGGAGAAATACGCATTGTAGACAATGAATATGTGCTTAGTCATGTTTAAAGCTCATTTGAATTAGTTCCAGATCATTAGAAGCACAGGGATTGCCATGAACCTTCAACCTTTTGCTTTCCAGACCAGATCTGTTCACTGCACCACCCTACCCATGATTACATACATTAGCAGCTGTATAGAGCTGTCTCATCCTGAGTGGATGCCAATGAATTTTCGTCTAGGTCACATTGTAAATCTCATTAGCGAATTTGTCATGCTTTTCTCCATTATGGGGTCTGATGGCCTTTGTGTCCTGATGGATGTGGCTTTGAGTCACTACATCAGAACTGATGATCCTGCCCCTGTGTCCTTATCTCCCCACCTAACACACGCAAACATGCAGGATAGAGGAGAAATAGAGATAGATAGAGAGAGGGAACTGAGGAGAGAGAGGGGAGGGGCTGCTGACTGCATGCATCTCTCTTTTCCTTCTTTTGTGATAATGCGAGAGTGATGGAAGAGACGAACGAAGGATGCTGTCAAAGTGTCACCTTGCTTTGTTCTTGTCGCGCATAAGAGGCAGAACGACTGCGTAGGCCAGAGAGAGACGTGACGTCCTGTCGGCTATCAAACACCTCCTTTCACACCAACTGCTCTCAACAAATGGACAGCTACTGTCAGTCTGTGTCAGAAAGAAAAAACAAAACAAAAGGAAAGCGAGGTTGAGGGAAGAAACAGAGGGAGAGACACGTATGGTGGCTTGTAAGCCCTCAAGAGCGAGGCAGAGGAGGTGGCGCTATATTAAAACGCTGAATTATGGATGAGGGGCCAAGGTGACAACCACATCTGTGACCCCAATATGGCTGAGAACTGACCCAGCACTGTGACTAAATCTTATTACAGCTCCAGAGCACCTCTGACTATGGCCAGCGTACGTGTGAGTTTGTATCGCTCTGTGTGGCCGTACAGTAAGTGTTTGTTTTGTGTCTCATAATGTATGAGTGTGTTTGTGTGTGTTTTGTTGTCACTAGCATGAGGCAGAGAGGTAGGCAGGATCCTAAAAGTGCTGAGCTGTTGTAATTGTCTCCTTCCTTAAATTTCACAAATCAGCATCTTTTTCTCTGTCACAGACATCCTCTGAGAGACTGACCCCCTCTCACTGTTTACAGTGTGTGAGACACAGACCCCCCCCCCCCACAGACCTGTTCACAGGAGGTTTGAACAGCCTCTGTGTGTGTTTCCATTATCTCTGCAGCAAGAACACCCACCCAATATCCCTGTTCTAAAACTTCATATAGTGAATTGCTTTGTTATTACTACATAGGCTGCGATATGGAAATGGAAACTCATTAGTGTCTGATTTGAAACACTCTCCATAAACAGGAAATCAGAAAATGTGACTGTAGTTGATTTCAGTAGAGTTTGCCGTTAGCATGTTGCTATGCTATAGGCATACACAAATATTAGGCAAATTAATCAATTTTTCATTACATTGAAGTTTTTATTGCTGCCTTTCAGCTTTTCTCAATTATCTTGGATTTCTTTCACTGAACTCAATGCAAGACATTTTGGGACTGTCTTTTTTGAGAAGGATACATGTGAACCTACCTTTGAATGTGCTTAAAACAAGGTGTCTTAGCCTTGAAATAGCTCAATAGGTTTTGGAAGAGAGCTTAAGTTCTGATGGATGGGTTGATAAAATGACCTTTATAGGTACTAGAGAAAAGGGGGGAATGGAGCACAAATTCACACTGATGTTCACAAACATAAACAAAGCAGGGTTTAGCTCCAACTGTAATTAAACACACCTGCACCAACTTTTCAATGTCTTCAGACTCACTAGAAATTTCCAGGCAAGTGTGTTGCAGCTAAACTCTGCAGGACGTTGGTCCTCCTGGAGCAGGATTGGACACTCCTGAGCTATGAAGCCACAACATGGTGTCATTCTTCTATTGGTCACATGTCTTAACCTAATACAGTTTTGCTGGGCAAAATTCACCAAACTTCGGAACAAAGCAAAATGCGAAACTTCTTTGTGTGAGTTTGTGTGTGTGTTTTTGGCTGAAAGGGATCATTCTGCCATCATTTTTTGCATGTATATGAATAGAAGTCAGTGGAATGAAAAGTACTGTGTGTTTAGTCTGTTGAATGCGTGCTCAAATACTGAATCTTAATTCTGAGGATAATATGTTTCAACAACTATTATAAGGCTAAATAATAGGGAGAGAGGGAGTCAGACGAGAAAGGGCAATTTAAATGTTAGAAAATGAGAGTGAAAGAAAAGGGATGAAAACAGAAATGGTGAGCAGGTGAGGCATGCGTTTTGGTGTTGGGAGGGACAGTTATCTTAGATGTGCAGATGGTCTGTTTTCCTCTAGTGGAAATTGTGTTGGCCTGGGAAGCTCTGAGAACTGTCCATACATATTAGTCCATACCTGCAGTGAACATCAGTACCATTCATTCTTGTTGCTTGTTAGACAAATTATTTATTTCAGATCTCTTAAGTCTCTCTGCTACATGGAGCTTTAGATTGTTTTGTTGAAGTATCACATTTTGTGATTTTGTGATCATACAGCTATTAGAAACCATCTGTGGAATGCCAGATTCATCCAAATTAAATGTCCGTTTTCTATGCCTGCTCATCCTTAATCCTTTTTCTGACTTCAGTTCATCAGCACTGCAAATATTGTCTGCTGACACACTGTCACGGTCGCTTTCGAGGGGATCTAGTGGCATCCGACAACTTGCAAGGCTTCATATGCCGTAGTCAAGCGTTACATTATTAACCGTTCTGCACTCTACAGTTTTCCCTTCTTCGTTTTCAACTATTTATTTGGATCTACAAACCCCTGCTGTGAGCTCTCAGCATTTTTTTGTTAGACTCTCTGCGTGACACAGTATTTATGTAAAATTGTGTATCTCTATGAAGCACATGCTTTGATGTTGCATCCGAGACTTTGAAGTGCCTGAACG
Source organism: Sinocyclocheilus anophthalmus (assembly GCA_018155175.1). Classification (NCBI taxonomy): domain Eukaryota; kingdom Metazoa; phylum Chordata; class Actinopteri; order Cypriniformes; family Cyprinidae; genus Sinocyclocheilus; species Sinocyclocheilus anophthalmus. Next base: position 690,325 of record JADLZN010008825.1, on the reverse strand, counting down.
CGTCCGTTGGTCATCCTTGATTTCTTCATCTTTGATCAGGTCCTTTAGAGCAGGGGTGACTAGTTAAAGAGCAGTTACTTGATGTCACACCTGATTCGGTTTACTTTTCTGATGCGCAACTGCTTCAGAACACCAGACGAAATCATTTTTCACTCTCTCTGGTCTCCGATAGGATGACAGGAAACCCTGGAGCTCAAATTTGTTCGAGGAAAATTAGAAGCAAAGTGTTCATTCAGTCCTCAAAGCCGGCCCGCCCTCTCTCCCGCTCAGAGAAATGGCCTCCATTTTCCACAATCTTAATGACCTTTCATAATGGCTCTTTGTCAGGGCTTTTATTTATGACAAAATTCAGTGCAATCTGTCAGTCTGGGGGGCAATGGTGTTTATAAGAAATGGGCACACTAAGGGAGACTCCATTATGAGAAACATTGTAGTGTTGCTTTCCATCTCAAAATAATAACAATAAAACAACCTATGAGTAAATTTGAGCTTTAATGAAATTAAGCTGAAGCCAAACATTTTAGAGAATCAAAGTAGGATGGAATTGAGTCGGACTGAATTAGGATGTTTATTGGAAGTGGTGGGCAATCAGAGATGCGTTTGATTGGTTGGTAGAGGAGTGAGCGTGTTTACCATCTTATAGTCTATTGCTCTGTCTCAATGAATGTCAGTGCCATAGTCTAGCTTCTCCTGTGCCACTTCTGAGTCATGAGCAGCCCTTTCATCTTGCTGTCTGAGCACTTTAATAACTGTAATGGCTTTCACGATAAATGACCCTTTGGCCCAGGCAAGAGTACGCATTGCAGGGTTTGAGTCTCACGTGAGGACGCTTGTTGTTACCCACCCCCCAAATGCTGAGGTCTGCGGCAGCACCACTGCTCAAGAGACGCTAAATCACTTCCTAAGTGGACACAAATGTTCTGGTCCGGAGCCATGCCGGTTCCGCCGTACTGCTTAGCACTTTCTCCCATTCCCTCCTCTGACAGTTAGAGGTGAGATGAAGTGCTGTATTATTTGGAGTCGCATGCTAAAATGAAGGGGGGGGGGGGGGGGGGACCCCCAAACAGGTTGACCCTTCCTATGACCGACTGACAGCCAGTTCACCTGACGGTCGTGTCTGCAGTCCCCTCCTCATGTCTTCATGCAGATGTGATTTTATTAAAGGCACTGGGGCTGAGGACATGGCTCAGCTCATTTACCGTCAGAGGGCAGGACGAGGACAAATGCAAATAGAAGTAATAAAGAAGAGGTGGAAATCCAAAGAGAAAAGTTCAAACCAGGTAGTTCCACAATAGACTAAAACATATCAGAGCTCAGTTAATAAAATTCAGTCCTAATAAATTTTGTACTGACTTTCTGGCTGACCGTTAATAGTGAGGTCTTAACTTGTGAGGAGCTTTTATTTTTATTTTCGTGAGTAATTCAAGAACATTTCAAGTAATTTCTTTTGTATGATATATGAGAGTTGGTACCTCCAAACATGAAATTATGTAATTATTTATGTGTTCGCTTTATTTAGTTTAGTATTTATTTATTTTCTTTGTGGAACACAACATTGGTTTTTTTTAAATATATTTTTAAAAATATATATTAATTATTTGAGGAAGATTCTTATTATATTTATATATTATTTAATACTTAAAGTATTACACTAAATTTAATGTTGTCTCCTGTATTTACAGCATGTGTATATAAAAATCAAGGTGATGATGTCACTTTTTGGGAGATATGGATTAGGTTTAGTAAAAGATTCATTGATCGTAGTCCCCCCCCACCCCACCCCCCACCCCACCCCACACAACACACTCCCAGGAGTGAGGTGTATACAATGTATGATATGGACTCAAGTAATTGTTGTTCATTCTCTTAATATATTAGATGTGATGCAAGAGAGGTTGAGATTAAAGTAAACTAAAAGCTGTGCTGGGAACTGCTAAAAAATAGCTGTTTGCATGAGGTCAAATTTCAGAGTTTTGCAAATGAATGCCTGCATTAGATCTGTGATATTGCAGCTCTTTTATCAGAGGCGAGAGAGATGTTGAATGAGAATGACCGATAGAGAGAGAGAGGAAAAGAGCACAAGTGAGCTTTTTAGTCCATTCAGCGAGGAAAAGTGCTCCATTCACAGCATTTAATGTGCTCACATTACCTCACACTTCCTCCACAATCCCTTTCTCCTGAAGAGCCGAGCAGGTGTCTGGAGCACACACACAGGAGCCTTTTCTTCCTCCTTCTCATTTATATTCTGATGAAGAGCAAAATGACACATCAGTGGAGATTTTTCTTCACCGCCTGTTCCTCCTCACTGCAGTGCCCCTGTAGTCTGGGTCTGGCTGTGCGAAGAGCTCAGCTGCAGTTAGGTTTATCTAGAGGAAATGCATATATTCAATCTTCTGAGCTTTGTGTGTGTTATTGCCTTTGAAACTGATTGATTCTCTGTCACTTTTTGTAAATGCATACATATATAAATTGAAAATATGCATGTAACACAGTTCATAGTTCGGGAAGAAGGAGGCGGGAACTGGCGAACATTGAAACAAAACTTTAATCAACAAACACAAAATAGCACGACAGCCCCTTGCGGACGACTGTCGTGCACAAACAAAACCAAAACACAAAATAAACTCCAGGCCTGGTCCTCTCTCGTCTGACACTGTCGTCACTCCTCCCTTTTATCCTTCCGGAGCTCCTCCGTGAGACTCGAGACCGGTGAGTGGTGCAGGTGTCGCTCATTATCAATTACTCCACCAGCCTCGCTCCGTTCCTACAGCTCTCGGCCCCACCCCACTCGTCACAATGCATACACATTTTTCAAAAGTTTGGGATTGGTAAGATTTTTTATGTATTTGAAAGAAGTTTCTTATGCCCACCAAGGCTGCATACATTTCATCCAAAAATTCAGTAAAACAGTAATATTGAGAAATATAATTACAATTAAAAATAACTCTTTTCTATTTGAGTATATGTTAAAATGTCATTTATTCCTCTGAAGGCAAAGCTGAATTTTCAGCATCCATTTCTCCAATCTTCAGTGTCACATGATCCTTCAAAAAAAAAGTTTTTGTCTCATTTTTATTCATTGACGAAAATGTTAATAGATTTTCGTCATAGTTTTTGTCATTCAAAATGAGTTTCTATTTAATTATCGTCTTGTTTTCGTTTGTGAAAAATGTCATTGTCAAAAATGTAAATTTAATATATCATTGCTGAATTAAAGTTAATCTCTTTAAAAAAAAGAAGTGTAGCTCTTCATATTAGCTACACTTTCTCAATATGGGGCATTTCCCCCCGTCCACATAGTATCTGTATCATTTTAGAAATCTTTTTGTAACGTAAACATTTAGCTCATAATTACTACATGTCCATTATTGACTTGGTATATCATTGTTCTAGATGGCTGGAACAGATGTATGGAGGATGCTCTGGGTAATTAGTTAAGCCATGACAGTGAATCAGATTTGACCCTTTGCAGGGAGCTTGACTGACAAGCGATCTCACCAATCATAACGTAGAATCCGCCATTTTGTCCGACAAACAAACCAGAAAAGAAAGTAGATTAACGTCTGTGGACTTAAACTTGTAAAATGGTGTGTATTGATGTCTTTCCGCATATAAAAAAAAAAAAATAAACATAGCTTCTGATGTTCATTCATGTTTATTTTGTGCGTTAAGTAAATATGAAAAGATGATCGGTTCACGTGCCGCTTAAACTGAGGCTCTACAGTGATCTGTCACGACATATTAAAGAGCCACAAAACAGTATTTTTTGTTTGAATTCCTTAAAAAATTACAAAATTTGAAATCTAAGACTTTGTTTCATACCAGAAGTAACCTGCTCTGTCTTGTCTGTCGGCCATGTGTCAGGTTCTCTTTGCTCCGCAATGTATTTTTTGAGAGCGGCATGTCTTGTTGGACATAGCAACAGTAACTAAGGGGGGCGGATCTATGTGAAGGGTCAATTGAGAAAGTTTTCTGGACTTTTCAGATCACTTGCAGCACAGAGAAAACTGTGTGTACAGGCCCCTGCTGAGATGCTGATTTCTTTGACATATGTTGCTTTAGATTACAAACTGTATTATTGGATTTATGTGTTTAAAAGTATATAGGACAGTCTGAATCCGTGTCTACAGAACCGTCTGCTTCAATGTAGTTTGTTTCTGTGCTTTACAGTATGCTGCAAGATCTCAGCATCCAAACATACCGGCCAAAGGTGAGAGTTTCTGCTGAGTTTGGTTTTCGCCTATCTCTTCTCTCTCTATATCTCTCTCTCTCTCTCTCTTCTCTCTCTCTCTCTCTCTCATCTCTCTCTCATCAGTCTCTTTACATTCTCGGCCTCTCTCCCTTGCCTGGAGAGCTCAGACAGATGCTGTGTCCTGTGTAGATGTGTGGGGGTTTGGTCTCCAGAGGGGCCTGACAGCATCCCTGCCTGCTGTGTTATAAACCTGCGCTGAGTCCGACCCCCTGACGACATGGATCGATACAGCACAGCAATGAAGTGGCCCATCGATTAAGCCCATGACAGGGCATTTAAAGGTTTAATCTGGCTAACGAGGATAACCTTTCCCTCTGAGGCAGCAGCCTGCATGAGAGGAATGTACTTACGGTAATCAGGAGGCCCAGAGCTGGATTAGACGACCTTTAGTGCTTGTGACTTATTTCTGGATGAATACATTCAGGCAGAGTCCAAAATTCACTTTTGCAAAACTTCCCAATGGTGGGTGAATTGAGAAAATTGACTGGCCATAAATATTCCTTACCACCTGCAAGGGCTGGGCGCTAAAACGATAACACTAATTATTGCAATATAATTTTTCTTGATAAAACGATAACAAGAGTTTGATAAATGTTCGATATAATGTTTATGCGGCAAAAGTGGAATGAAACAGTGCTACTCATTTGAACCGCACCACTCAAAACCTTATTGTTTCGCTCGGCTCAAGTTTAATGGAGCACAAGTGCGGGCTAATAGAGCGATGCTTTTACTCGCTGATAAGTCTCACTCATGCAACCACTGAACAGCGCTATGAGATCCAGTGTGAAGCGCTTGAATTCAGCGAAGAACACAAACTACTCTGATTTAAATTAGTTTAGAGCCAGATGAAACAGCGCTGACAAACAGGAGAGACACTGTGCGTAATGTTACAGTCAGAAGGCTTTTTAATTTACCATGGATTTACTGTAGTAACACTAACTGAACCATGGTACACATGGAAAAAAAGGTACAAAAGCTGTCACTGGTCCAATTAGTAACTAAAAGACTGCCAGTATGAAAGCTTTTGTACCATTGAGAGTGTATGTGGCATATATTTGGAATATTCATATAGCTTATTATATTATCTATGTAGACATGTATTAAATGTATTAAATGAGTAATGGAATATACTTACAGTATTTTTGTGATTAAGCAATATCATTTTTGCATTTATACTAAATGTATTTAGACTAATGTTTTTCATACAAATACCCATATAGTTACATTTTTATCATGGGACTGAGGTACTAAATGAGTGATTTTAACTGTGGTTATCGTGATCTAAATGTAAGCTGCTATGGAAGACCAATGGTTAATTTTAATTTTGTTAAATTAATTTTATTTTAATTAAACTCAAACAGTCAAACAGAATAATTAAATTTCACCATATAAAAATCAGGTTGTAACCATTTTTACAGATATTACTGTACTGTTTTTGATAATGAACATACATTTACATCTGCATTAACTCAAGCTACTACTACTGTCAACTCAAATTACTGTCAAATGTGCATTTCTAAGAGACAATAAATGTAACATTATTAATACTGTAGGCTGCACTGCAAACTGTGCTGAAGATACACGTCATCAAAGTCAGGAACACAAACCTGCTTCATGATTTGAAACAATATCACTCGTTAGAACATGCAGAAACTAAGAAGTTAATTTTTCTATTAAGATATTTATTTTGTTAAGAAAAAAATGACTGGAAAAGTGTAAAGAACTCAAATACTGTATGTGAAGTGTTTGTCTTGTTCTGACCATAAAGAGTAGTTTAAAACCACAGTTAACAGTCTGGTTTCTACAACGTTTACTCCTATTTACTTAGGAGCAAAAATCTGCCTTTAAACTTGAAATAAATAAAGACTTGGAATTTATCATGATAATTATTGATATCAACTGATATGAAAAATGTTACCGTGATGATTTTTTAGGCCATATCGCCCAGCCCTACCGCCTGCTTTTCTTTTAAATACTTTTGTTTGTTTGTATAACAACGGGATTCTTTTTTTCTGCCCTTTATTCCTTTATATTCCCTATATTATTTTCTCAGCGAGCCCTGTTTGTCCTCACAATGAAAAGGATATAAAGGATATCAGTAAAGTTCAAGAATTTGTTAAAATCATGTGTTTTGAGAAGAATGATTTCAGTTAATGCTGTTTTATACAGTATGAGGTTCAGTGAGTTCTTAGCTTAGTCAACAGGACTGTTTTTATAAACTCACTTGACAAAAAAGTTATATTTATAGATTGTAATAATAGACAAAGCATTAAATTAAAATTAAAAATGTTCTGGTACAAGAAGCTTTTCAAGCCTTTTTATTCATTTTTGTTTGGCATCTTTTTTATGCTCTTGCTACAGAAATCAATCTTTCCAAATTCACAATATTGCTTTTTTTTTACTGCCTGGGAAATAAAGCATATCAGGTTGAATTTGACTGATTAATCTCTTATTTTTAAAAGACTTACCAATGCTCAGCCAGTTTTGTCAATGGATTTCAGAGAAATATAAGTTTTTTATGAAACTTCTACAGCGATCTACATGATCATAAATAACTGAAGAAATAAATATTCAGTTGGCTCCAAATACAAAGTGAAATTACTTAACAAACATGTGCATTTGCTGTGAAAGAAATAATTTATCTCGTGCCTTTGATCTTTATTATATTTCAACATATAAACAAGTGGACTTACAGTATGTGGACTTATTAAGGTCACTACATTAGCAAGAGTTAGACTATCATTTTTAAAATATGATTTATACCATGCATTGTGTTGCAGTGTAATAACATTATTGGCCAACTGGCAAATAATACTGTTTTATTTATTCACCAATTTTACACATGTTTGTTGTTAATTTTGGACCCTGCATCCAGGTGGTTTATTAACCCTTTCAGCGATTCCTCCAGACCTAATGCAGGCTGTTGCCGTTATTGCTGTTCTTATTGCTATTGTTTGTCTGTATGCCTCTGACAGTTTAACACAGTCTGGTGAGATAATCATTTCTGTATTTGTCATGCACATGTCTGAGTGTGAAGAGTCAAGGCTTGACTTCGAAAACACTTCATAAATATTCATGTGTGCCATTCTTTTAGATGTGAGTGTACTGTAAACACTGCGAGTCTGCTCATATGCTGCGTTTGTTATTGCTGAGGACATTTTTAATTTCATGCTTTTGGTCTGTCAGCCCTGTTTCCTACTGAGAATCTTTTTAAACTAAACTGCACCCCTCTCCACACACCATCAGGACTGTGCAAATGACCATAATCTTTTCTGCCACTTTTAAGTCCTCAAACGACTAATGTGAACGAGTGTGCTTCAACACCCTACTGTTGCTGGATCTCTGATGGGACTCTGAATGCAGTTAAAGACATCTCAAACTCACACATACCACACTGACCACTGAATGTAGATAGCTAGACAGAAAGACAGAGATGGGAGGAAATTGTCGGATGATTATGCAATGTTGTCATTTGCAAGCAAAACTATATTTTTTGTAGCACTTGACTGTGCAAAACTCCCTGCCACAATACAGTTGCTAAGGTGTTATGTGTGGTTTTTAGCATGTATTTTGGGTGGTTTCTTATTGGTTTACATCTCATATGCATATGCTTTGATGAATATGTTATATTCATCAAAGAAACCTTAAAAATTCTACTCAGCTGTTTTCAACAAAATAATGTTTAAACATTGATAATCATGAGAAATGTTTCATATCAAATCAGCGTATTATAATGATTTCTGGAGGGTCATGTGATCCTGAAGACTAGAGTAATCGCTGCTGAAAATTCAGCTATGCCATCCTAGGAATAAATTAAATTAAAAATTTTAATTGTAAAAATATTTCATTTGATCAAATAAATGCAGCATTGGTGAGCATAAGAGAGTGCTATATCTTCACATTTTTGAACATGCACACATTCTCCCTTTGTTGTGTGAAAGAAAAAAACAGCAGAACGATTACATGTGCAAGATCAGTTAAACAAGAATGTATGCGAGACTGCAATAGCGTTGAAAATATAGGGTTTGAAAACACTGCAGTCTCTCAAGGGTACAATCCACTCTCTGTCCTCAACAGACTTAGAACATACCAGCTAATATCTGGGAGGGGTTGAAAGAGAGTCAAGCTCTCTTGTGAAATGAGGTGTGGGCATTACAAAACCACGAGCAAGCAATAATCAGGCCGCCCGTAAACTTTAAATGTGTATGACTCCCTGTGAGCAATATAGAAGTACCATTACAGATCAGTACAAAGAGAACTCTGTATGTTTCCTAGAGAGAGAGAGAGAGAGAGAGAGTGCGAGAGAGAGAGAGAAAATGAAGATGAAGATGATAAGGAAGCTATAGGAGAGGAGTTTGTGGGTAAATTCAGAGCCTGCATGTATGGCCTCAGGCTAGCCACTAATACTTTCATGTGAGAGCTGTACATGAGAGGAGATGAGCTGCACCTGGAGTGAGATGCAAACTCAAGAGTTCTTCCTCTTCCCACAGACTGATTTTTGGCTTCTAATCTGGGTCTTTCTGAGTGTTTTCCGTATTGTCCTTCCAACCACGGGCCTGGAGAATGCCTGGCACAACATACCTCCTAGAAAAAGGCCCCAAGGAGTGTTGCTGCAAAAGAATTACAAGCTCCCAAGGCACAATAGTGGCTCTGGTCCAAAATGTAGTGAATTGACAATGTAGTATATATTGCCTTTTGTATAACTCGTGGAAAATGTCAAAGAGCCCGGTTGAAAAAGATGGTGGACAATGCGTAAGAAGTGCTGATTATAAATATACTCATTCATGTAATGCCAAAAAGTGTGAATTAAAGTAGTTGAATCAAATTACTAATGAACAGTTGTATCCAATATTTGTGTGTTTTTACCTTAGCATTATGCTAACTACAAACTTTGGATTTGATTGAGAGTTGAGGTGCTATTTGTATGATATACAATGCAGACAGTCTTGTAGATAGCAAGGTGGCTTCGAAAAATTATATTTCTGTGAGTGTTTACTCACCCTCATGTAAGTACCATTGTTCCAAACCTGTATGCCATTGGTTCTTCTGTATAACTTAAAAGAAGATATTTGGAAAAATGTCTCCATTTTGTCTCCAAAGTGTTTTTTCGTCCAATGTCATACTATTCACATGTTTGGAATGATATAAGGGTGAGTAAATGATGCTTGTTTATTGCTGATAGTGGACTAATCATATCCAAATGACCAAATCATCAAAGCTTGCCTGACCACGCTGCTTATCAAAACCACCATTTTATGGTTGAAGATGCAGGAATTGTTCCCTGTTGGGTGTTTTCGCATGCCGGCATTTTAGCGCTCGTGTGATGTAGGCAATGTTGCTTATTGCTCTTTCTTGGCAGTACCACATGTGGCATCTCAAACTGTGCATTTATCCTTCACATTCTCCTGATTAGCATAAAGTTACTAATAATTTCACACATCCGTAGCTGTTGTTTTATGCGTGTTGAAGCCGTTGTCTCCCAGATGTCTCTGGTGTTCTCCCAGCTTTTGTATTTGTTTGCACTTTTAAGTGATAATTTTTCCCCTGCCAGCACTCTGGGAACAGATCTTTGATAATAATGAATCAAGGTAGTGGCAGCCATTAGTAAACTGGCAGTGTGTGGAATGGTAGTCTTTTACAATCACAGACATCTGTGGATCGCTGCAGCATACACACACCTTGTGAGTGGAAGAGAGCAATTTTATGAAGAATGATCTTGTGCTTTTGAGCTACTGGATCCATTACGGCTTGCTCCTGTGTGTTCAATGTCCCCTGTCCCCAATCAGACATTGAACGGACAGTGAACCTGAGATAATAAAAGTATGCATGTGTGGAATATCTGACATGTATAATAGGGTTCTCTTTGCATGGGCCACAGTCCTCGAACACACCTTCTTTTTTTAACCCAGTCCATGCTTATCTCACTCCTTGCAGCTTTGCTTTTGCTTTTGAGAGGGGATACATCTTTCCATTGAAGTAAAAAATGCATTGGTTGATCTGGCTACTATCATGGTTCATCTGGCTCCTATCACCTTAACTCTCCTTACTTTGTTTTACTTGTGCCATAAAATGCAATAAATAACTGAGACAAAAATGAAGGAGTAACAGCATTATGCTTGTGTTGCTGGCTGCCTGTAGGAACATTGAGGGCTTTATGTGGCGTGGAAGAAGAGAGCACAACAAATCCACAGACTGTGGGGAAAAGGGTGCTGTCATTTCAGTTTTTATATAGTATAAAAAATTATAGCTCTCATAATACCAAATGATTTTTTTGTGCCATCATTTTCTGCAGAATCAGACATTCTTTGAATCAGTCATGATGAGAAACATTTGTGCTTGTAGGATGTATATATTAGACAGTGTTGATATTTTCACTGGTTCTTTATGTGTGTGTCAGTGTAACATCTGTGAGCAACTAAGGTGTGACCTTAGTGCAGAACGTCAGAGAGCTCTTCTTACACATTAGCACAAACAAACATCTGTCAGAAAACTTTTCCTCTGATTATGATTTAATTAAAACCTTGTAAAAGAGCCTGGAGATATTAAGAGGAGGAATAGAGACAGGCAGAAAGAAAGGAAGAGTCTAATAAAGGAGCATTAAGAGCAGCCGAGTGTGCAGATTGAGCCCTTAGCGGAGCAGTGGTCACCCGGCTGCTGCAAGCCACCATCTGGCCAATATGGAGTGGTGGAGAGCAGGTCTCTCTGAGGCTCTGCCTGCATCTGCACTCTCACTCATTTGCTCATTAAAACTGCTACACATAATTGAGGCCTATTTAAAGTGATCAGACTAAAGGGGCAGTCACACAAATAGCCATTTGCAGCAGTGAAGCAATCGGAAGTAATTCATTTACAGTGATTGTTGCAGATGCAATGTGGCTGCGTTAACAAAGTTTAGAAAAATTGAACTGTGTGCAGTGCATTTGATCTGTCTCCCGTGAGATAGGTTGTGTCCCAAATGCCGTGTTTTGTATACATATAATAATTCCAGATGACCTACAATATTTTGCAAAAAAACAAAACACTCTATACACATTCAACTATACACTATACACACTCCATTTACAATGTGGTGAATGATTTGGAAATAATATCAGCTTTGTTGTTGTTATTGTTAACTCATTATTTGAGCAGATTGCCAAGAGTTAAAGTGGTAATCTTTGTCATCGCTGACAATAAAAATTTTTTTAATAAAACATTCCTGTCTATGCAGTAAAATCAAAACAAAACAACAAATATTAAATTGGTGCTACATAACTAGAGAAAATGGGAAAAAAAGAGCTGGTGTTTTCTTTTTCAAAAACCTCAACACCCATAATGCAATGTAAATTATTCCTGTGATGGCAAAGCAGAATTTTTTTGTATCCTACTCAAAACAGTGGTGTTGCTTAAAATATTTGTGGAAACCCTGACACATTTCTGGATTCTTTGATCAATAGGTTAAAAAGAACAGAATTTATTTTAAATCAAATCTTTTGTAACATTATAAATGTCTTTACTGTCACATTTATCAATTAACTTTGCTGAATAAAAGCAGTATAAATGAATGAATAAATGAATGAATAAAAGCAGTAATTTCTTTAAAAAATTAGACTTACTAACTTTTGGATGGTGGTATTTCATTTTAAGTTTTAATTGTATAGTATTTTGTAAACATTAACAGCATTGTAGTGAAGTCATGTAGCATACTACTGTAAATATATAGTAATATCATATAGATAGAATATATAATAATCAAAATCTATTATATACATGACCTAGAAAGATTGTATACTACGTGTTTTGTGTGGTGTGTGTATCAAATAAAATAGGAATTCTATTCATTAGGATGTCACATAGTTGTATCTCTTTGATGTTTCAGATAAAAGTGAGCTGATTTAGGTATAAATGGGTATTAATAAAACAGGCTTACAGTGCTCTAACGAGCTTGTTTTGTGTATAATTGGTCAGCATCGTGCTCAGTTGAATTTGTCTCTGAGCTATCGTTGATAGGAGCAGGTTGTGTTTGAAGTGTTAACATCAATCATGCTCGGGGAGGGATGGGTGTAGCCTTTTACTGGATGGTTTAGTCAAAATTATCAGTCAGTTTCCAAGTGTTTAAATTTTAAAGTCTCATAAAGTGGCCGACATGAAGGCCACACGCATTTTTTTTTTTTTTTTTGATTTCAATAATGAATGAAGGCAATCAGATCAGCATGTGTAATGGGTTTGGCTAGAGTCCCCAGGCACTTCTGGTCCAGGACTTATTAAGAACATCCTCACAGGGAGAAAACAGAACTGATAACTCAGTTCTACCTATGTGCCTCTAAGCACTAAACCAGCCACTGAGGGAATCAAGTCTAAACCTCTGAATGTCCTCATTGCTAATGGCCAAGCAAAGGCTATTTTTTGTTAAAGAGAGTGTTGCTAATGAACTCAGACCTAATCAGGAATTAAGTGATGATTGCATTTAAATTTATACATGGGGCAATTAGTTTCTTTCCATAACAACCACGGTAACTAAAAGAGCATATATTTACTCTAAATCCTAGATGTTTGTCCTAGTTATTAAACTGGTTATTTACTATTACTCACTGTTAGGTTAGCAACTTGCTAACATTAAACTCTATTGAAATCAGTTATGTATTTTACGTTATGTTTTTTACTTTTTTGTTGTTGTTGTTCAAATAAATACAGCCTTGGTAATCATAAGAGGACAGGGAATGTAGAGCATTCCAATTCAATCACATCCTGATTAGTTATGACGACTAAGCAGCAAGGCAGCTCACTAGGTTTTAAAATGGTTATCTTGACTGTATCAGTTACATTAGCAGTTAGCTCACGACACAAAAATCACACACAAAAAAAAACTTCTGTATTGGTGAAATCTCTAGTGCTTTAAATCTTTTGATAACCTGGTTTATCTCTCTTTGGTCTCCCTGTCTCTCTCTCATATCAAGACACCTCAGAAGCGATCGGAGTGCTGTCAGTTGTATAGCTGTGTGTGTCAGCAGACCGACAGCCGTGATTATGTCTGATTATAATAACAGATGGATGTGATGATGACATTTAGTCAGCACCTAATATTTAATTCACTCTTTCATGTCTTTCCATCTTTCTTTCATTTCTTCTGTTTTATGACTATGCCACCTCAGCCAAGGATCAGCATCCCCCGTCTGCACTGGACACTGATTTAGAGCTGTTAAACTCAAAGCTGGATGTTCAGAAAGTCTAGTTTCATGTCTTAAGGTGTGGTCACATTTACTGTTGTTTGGGGAATTTTCACAGGCAAAATCCAGTCATTTCAATAGGAATCCATGCGACTGTGAATTTTGTGTGAGGGCGAAAGATTTGTCGGTCACATGGATTCTTTGCTCTGACCAACAGAAAGCTGCTTGGTTTGAAAGTAACTTTTGAGTGAGTTGTACTTCATATTTCGCTACACTATTGACAGACTTTTTTAGCCAAAATAGCCAAAATTTCACAAATTTCACCTTTATTTCAGCTAATACAAACCTTTGCCCATTCTCTAATTATTGTCCACAGATCTTTTTTCTCTTTCACTTTGTTGATTGATTTGGAGAAGTGGCAACAATGAAATGAGATAAAGGTGCACTTTTAGTAAAGTGCTGTTATTGAATATCCCTGCATGCCGGGAATTGCTAATAAACCGTGTAAACAAAACATTCATCATTTGAATAGCATTCTCTATTATGCTGTTTTTTATTATTTATTATTTGACAGAGTGCCAAGCACATTTATAGAAAGAAATATTGGTTGCGTGACTGAATCCGTCATCTAGCATGCTCTGTCACATGCTTCCAGACAAGCCTTTACTGTGAATACTGTAAACATTTATGCATACAAAGAAGAAGAGAAAATTGCCTCCAATTCAATATGTTCTCCAATTATCATGTGTAATAGGCTGTGAAATCCTCATATCTATGCAGCCGGTTGGAAAGGCAACAGAAATGGCCTGAACGCCTAGATTCTCTGCTCTCAGCTTGCTAATGACAGACAGCCCTGTCTCCACCGCACACAGAGAATATCAGCCATATTTCATTCAAAGGCCTCACCAGAATCCTCATATTTTCTCATTAACTCACTCCTTTTCCATTTCTGCCAATCTTTCCCTAAGCCCAAAAGTGATTAGCAAAGCCCAAAAGTGAATTCCACTTCCACCTCTCCCCACACCCTATTCTCTTCATCTTCCTCCTGACTCTAGACAGGATTGACACTAGTTACTAGAAGAGAAAAATTTGGTTTTACCAGCCATTCAGACTCGTGCAGTGAACAATTTAGCTAGAGAAGCTCCACTTATGAAGAAAGACACAGAGAGGTGACAGGAAATGATGGAGAGATAATGCTGAGAAATGTGTTAAGCCATATTCGAACTCACATTGCCCATATGAGTACTAGCTCAAGAGCCGGATCCTGGCATAGGTAATCTAGGCAGTTGCCTGGGGCAGCAGTGTTTCGCACACAGCTCTCAAACGTGCACTTCACTTCCCTATCACTCATCCACAGCAGTTTCACCGCTGTCCCTTCTGTCTGGGCCTCACAGTGAAAATGGTGATTTTACTTGCTTTATTAAAAAAGCATTTTCCGCTGAGATTTGAACTTAAGACTTTTATTAATGACACTTGTTAAATTTTATCAATGAATGTAATTGTATTATTTAATTGTATTATTGTGTTTGATTATGAATTTTTGTTAATATTTTATTTTTAACATTTTTATTTCATTAGTTCATTTAATTTAATTTTGTTTTTATTTTCAGTTTTTTGTTTAGTTTCTATTTTCTGTTTTTTTTGTGTGTGTGTGTTTTGCTTTTATTTTTTATGTTTTGTTTTGTTATGTTTTCCAAACATAGGTATACAGTACATAATCATGTTTTCTTCTTCGGGGTGGGGGTGTCATATAGGGCTGCATGATAAATCGCATATGATATTTAATGCACATCTTGTCAGTAAAGCCACTTCTGTAATCAGCGGTAAATCTCCATCACGTGCGTGCTTTCACATGAAGCAGCATTTACTACACAGAGCCATTGTTCACTGACAAGCTGCGCAAAACCACTTTCATATATGACCGGTGAGTCAGGACCTTTACAGACCAGTTCAATATGTTGGAGCATATTTACTAACCACTAGACCATAGTTCTGTCAATATTTACATTCCTTTTTTTATATTTATTTCTCTGTCTGTCTCTGCTCATCCTCTTGCCGAATGTATATGCCCGAAGAAAAGAGGAAAAAAGAGACTCTTAGAAGCTGAATGAGAAATAAGAATGTCTGCGTCTGTCTATGTATTGTGAGTTGTGTGTTGTAGAGCCGTGTTGGCTCAAGCTGCTTTCGCCTGCAGCTTTTTCAATAAACCCGTCAGAGACAAGCTCATCTCCGTCTACTGGCCGCTCACTGAGTTTCCTGACAATAACTGTCAACTCTCTCCTGCCTCTTACAGCCCGTCACCGTCCTGGAGCTGTTCAGCACCAATGGCATTAGATGTGTGCCGGTGGTTTCTCCTGACATTTGCTTAAGTACAGGAAAATGTGTGTTTGTTTGGTGATGGAGAGCTGGCAGTGAGTCACAAAGCATTACTGTTATCCAGGCCAAATATATGATACACATGTTATCACAGGCTTTGGATTTCTTTACCTTAGGTAACTGGAGGAGCAGAAAAACTTGCCACTCTTATGTTATATGGTTTTCTTGTTTGCATATGCGTTATTGTCCTGCTCATGTTTGCTGAGCAAATGCTGTCCAGTATACTATATATATTTTATTTTATTTTATTTTATTTTATTTTATTTTATTTTATTTTATTTTGTTTTGTTTTGTTTTGTTTAATTGTGTTTTTTTTTTTAATTAAGTTTTTCTGTCGGGTCTTAAAAGGTTAAAGGGGGTCATATGATGCTGCTAAAAAATATATTTTTTGTGTATTTGGTGTAATGAAATGTTTAATATGTGGTTTAAGGTTAAACATTTTTTTCCACATACTGTACATTTTTTTTTCTCCTCTATGCCCCGCCTTTCTGAACACACAGATTTTTACAAAGCTCATCGTTCTAAAAAAGCGAGGTGTGCTCTTATTGGCCAGCTATCCAGTGCTTTGTGATTGGCCGAATACCTCAAGCATGTGACAGAAATGTTACCCCCTTACCATACTGTGATCCGTGTCCCGGCGCGACGGACAAAACCAATAAAACCCATTACAAAACGAGGCATTTGTTGCAATCCAGTGGGTACATAATTACTGATTATAATGACTTATAACTGTCTTTTTACCTCATTGTGTTGCATCGCGCTGTGTAAACATAAAACCATGTCTGCATATGTGATCGGAGAAACGACAAACAACAAGCGCTAATGTTACTCTACACTGCTCAAAACTCGTGTTTCAGTGGCAAATTCTTTAAATATGAAATCATACTTACAGGCTGTGAGTCAGAACGGACGGCATTGTAGGCTACTCTCACAGGTTCAGGAAACAGTTCTCCGTAAAATGCGTTGCACACACACGAAAATTTGGTTTAAACTGTTCTGGAACCACGACATGGTGGCGGCGGCAGCAACAATACTACAGCGAGAATAAAAGTTACGCCTTCTTTCTTTGCGTAAACATTGGGCGTGTTAGCAATCTTCCCACAAGTGACGTAGGAATGTGGGTGCGTGGTTACATGAGGCATGTTTAGGAGGGTCTTTGGGAGACTATTAACCTTTATAAAGAATATCTCTTTGGGTTTTTAGACTTTAGTCTTTGCAACTTCACAGATCTTATCTATGCACAATCAGCTTGTGACACTCCAAAGAGAAATTAAAACTTGAAATCGCATCATAGGACCCTTTTAAAAGTGTTAATTCACCCTTCCTCAAATTAAGGCCTTAAAAAGGGAGATGGTCTTCATTGCAGAACACAAGATCCAGGGGGCGTGGTTGGATCCAGATCCAACTCCTCCCACTTATATCTAAACCTATCCGTTTCCAACCCCTGATCCCTAAACCCACCCATCTCCACCCCTAAACCTACCCATCTCCACCCCATATATGTGGATCCAACCACGCCCCCTGAATCTTGTGTTCTGCAGTGAGGGGCTACTGTAAAAAGGTCTTAAATTGAAGTAGAAAGTCTTAAATTCATTTATTTATTATATGGTCTATATCTTCTTATACAAAGACATTCTTTGTCACATTCTTTACTTTGTCTTAAAAAGTCTTAAATGTACCTTTATAAAACCTGCAAAAACCCTTGTATTATATATTATACATATACTTTTTTTTTTTTTGGAAAGTCATTGCCTGATAAGGCAGCGAGGCAGTGAGTCAGCTGCCTAGGTTTTCGGATGCAGCCGTTGTTGTTTTAATTAAATATGGAATTAATTTTGCTCACTTTTCATGAATGAGGCCCATCATGTTCCAGTAGGACGTTTGTCTTTCATGTACATGTTTAGCATATGTGAACAGCACTTTCATGTGGTGTGAAGAATACGTACATTTCGACTGATGAAGCCCTGTCTGTGTCACATGTGTCGCCGCGTGTGAGCTGGTGATTTCATCACAGCCATCTCCGGAAAACAGAATGATTTCCTGAGCCTGAAAATGTATATTACCCCTTCCTCTCATGACAGAAAAAACACTCCTCTATCTTACAGCAACAGTCTGGGAAAGAGAGGATGTCAGATTATTTTCCTCCCTCTGTAGTTCCCTGAAATGCAATGGCATTTTTCATTTGCACAGGTCACACTCTCATAGCCAGGACATTGCTTTGAACATGTACCTCCTCTTGCATATGGAGGGCAAATTTCAAACTGTCATAATGTGTGTCAGGCTGACTGTCCAACTTGAAATTTGTGTAGTATTTGTTGAGAGCATGTCTGTATTGCGTTTTGTACCATCTCACATGTCCCCCGTGGCAAGGGGCACTCAGAAAGTCCTTTGAGTGTCCTGTCTACAGTGAGTACCTCTTCCTCTTCTAGTGATGGTATAAAATCAAGTGGCCAGTTTGGTCGTTCATCTTCCTGATAGACACCACGGGTTGGCCATTTCCCCTACAGGTGTCTTTGTGCTCGGCACGCTGGGAGAAATGTGCTGCTGGCGTTCACATCAAGCCTTAGGTCTCACCTCAATGCCAGAGCATATCTGGAGTGCCGACAGTTAGTTTCGGCTCTGCCTCATCCGTTCCACTGCAGCCATACAAGCTCAAACCGCACCTGCCTGTCTTTCAGCCCAATCTGTCAGGCATTAAGAGCTTTCAACAGCTCTGCTCATGGGCAGTTACAGTTTTAATGGCTTCCAAAAGGATCATAATTGCATCCATTCAACAGAAACTCTTTCAGCGAGACCAGCACTTTTCATGTTTCACTGACTCCCATATTTGCCTTTTTCCCTGCTCCTGTAGTTTCAGTGCTCACTTATTTGCCACTGAAAACGTTGCTGTCGTCATAGCGACTGATATGGGATGACCCTGGTCTCTTTTTCACTCACCCCTTATGATCAGATTCACTTCTCTCAAATCCCACTTAACCCTTTAGGCGCCAGGGTTTTTTGGAAAAATGCTGAATTTTGACATCAAGATTTCAAAAGCTTGTGGCTTGAAAGGGCTTAAAGATAGAGATCTAATGTAAATTAGAAAAATGTTGGGCATGACCGAAAGTTTATGTGGGGTGTAAATATACTCATTTAATTTGCATATTATGACGTCATCAGGGGGCGGCCCTCTTGAATGTCATAATATTCAGGAAATAATAGATATTGAATTGATGTTTGAACTTATTTGCATGTTTTTTTTTTCTTTTTATCATCATTCCAAATGATCAGAAAAGAGGAAACCAACAATAAAACAGGAGAAAGTACTAAATTATTACTATATTACTATACTCTATAGTAGTAAAATGCATGCGAACAGTAGCCTACTTTTTGATCATTTCATCAGTAATATTCAGGAAATAATAGATATTGCCCTGCCACCCCCATCCCCATTGGGCAAAGGGTCGAAATGATCACTTGTTTGTGCTTTGTGAACACTCGCACCTTGCACGGCAGCACCATTGCGCTGCAAACATGTACTGGGAGAAGCGCAATTATTAGATGACCGATCGTCATTTCCAAGAGGCAAATTCTCTCTTGAAAAATGAAAAAACTAATTTTTCAGTTAAAGGCTGTCTCTTTGAATTCCGTGTGTCATCATCCAGCTCAGTTCAGTTGAAATAGTGTCTGTGCAGTCAAGTTGACGATATCGCTTGTCAACTAAGTGTCCCCAACTAAGCAAGCCAGAGGCGAGGTGACAGCGGCAAGGATGGGCTTCGATTCTTGTAAGAGTCAGAAATAAATCTAATATTGCATTAGAAACAATTGCTAAAAAACTAAAATTGGTGTGGGATTTACTTTGAAACAGTTTTCACTCAGAAATTGCTAGAAAATTTCACAAATAATTACAAAGAAACTGCAAGTAACATTGAATTAATCAATACATTTTGAAGTATGAAGACTGAAATAGTATTTTCTTGTAAATTGTTCTCCAATAATCTTTGTTTTATTTACTTCAAAGAACCTTACCAATGGTGCACAATGGTGTCTCTTGAGCCATTCAGTTTCATTCTGTGGTTTATGTATGTCACAGATGCAGCATGTGTGACGCTCTTCATATTTGTTTGTTTTTGCACTGGTGACAAATCATTCTTCTTTCCTTTAACATCTCTGGCAGCTCTAAATCAATATGTTACACAAATAGTTTGACAGACGTGAGAGCTATCAAAATCCTTTTAAAGAACACGCGCTCACTCACCTGGAGCGAGCACAGTTCAGTATTTAAAGGATTAGTTCACCCAAAAATGAAAATGCTGTCATTAATTACTCACCCTCATGTCGTTCCAAACCCGTAAGACCTCCGTTCATCTTCGGAACAGAAATTAAGATATTTTTGATGCATTCTGACAGCTTTCTGACCCTCCATAGACAGCAAGGGTACTACCATGATCAACGTCCAGAAACGTAGCAAGGAGATCGGTAAAATAATCCATGTGACATCAAGGGTTCAACTGTAATTCGTCTCCTCCGCGTCACCCTAGCGCCATTTTGGATAGTATCCACTGAACGCAAACAGCGTATGTTGTTCTGTGTCAGCCACACCACATGAATACTTTTCTATGTTGTTTGTGCTTTGATTTGAACAAAAACAACGCATCCGTGTGGTGCGGCTTACACAGAACAACATACGCTGTTTACGTCCAGCGGATATTCTCCAAAATGAACTAACCCTTTAAGAATGGGCTCTCCTTCAGTTCATAAGTGTGAATTTGAATTAAATTTGGTGCCACATAAACGGCGCAAAGTGGCGGGGGGGGGGGGGAACCACAGGAATTTGAATCGACAATGAATTGACAGGACAGTGGGAATTTTAATTATTGGATGACATGAACACCAGGCCGGGTAGGGCTACGTATGTGAATACTGTGATGTTTTAATAAGTGTGGTGATATGAAAACACACTGCTTTTTTGTGTGTTGTGAAACAGGCCTGAAGGGTGTTGTTAGACATGATGCAGACACAGGCCTTATTGCTTTTATAAGATGTTTAGACCTACTAAAAAATAAGCAAACATACAGCATTTTATTAAAATGTTATTTTAGTGGGCAGATTTACTAAGTATGTTTTGCTGGAAGATATAGTTCCTGACATAACACATCGTGGTTGTGTTAGGGAGAATAAGTTACAAGAAGTGTATTATATTTTAACTTTATGTATTAATTTTCAAAAAATTTATATTCACAAAACCGTATATACCTGCTTTATTAAATAATAAAAAACTGAAATAATATAAAATATTGAAATTAAATGTTTTAATTAGTAGTACAATTTTGCTATTGTGCTTCTAATGTAGATGACATATCATTTTAAAAGTTTGAGGTCATAAGAATTTTTTTAAAGAAATTACTATTTTTATTCAGCTAGAACAGTAAAGACATTTTTAATGTTACCAAATATTTCTGTTTTAAATAATGCTGTTCATTTTTGAATTTTCTATCCTCAAAGAATATTGACAAATCCCGGAAAAATGGTAATCCTAAAATATAACAGTTTTCATTTTCTACAAAAATACTATGTTAATAATAGCAACAGTACTGCTGATAATTCAGCTTTGACAACACAGGAATAAATTATAATTTAAACTATATAAAAATCGAAACCGTTTATTTTAATTGTATAATTAAGATTTTTTATAAACTTTATAAACATTGAATTTTACAGACTCAAACTTTGAAGGCATTGTATCGCCTAATGTTAATTAAATCATATAAAAATAATGAATGGTTATGTACACACTTTGCATTTGTGGTTTCAAAATATCTACACATATTTCCCTGCTACGGTTATGAAAATCAACACTGTGACACTGATTTCGCTGCAGTGGTGTGAGTGTTTGTAAAGGTGGCTCACCCATGTGGCTGTAATGCGTGTATGTGCTGGCACTGATTCCAATACTAATAATATCCCTCAAAACCCGCAGCGTGTACGTGCACTCATGTTCAACACTGTCTTATAAACTTCCTTGGAGATCTGCTCACACATTCAGTACATGCTGGTTTTTCTATCATGACCATTGAGGCCCTAGCCTATCATACACCCGGCGCAATGAGGTGCAAGGCGCGGCACAAGTGTTTTTGCTAGTTTCAGCCCGACGCAGTTCTCATTTTCCCATCCTGTGCCACGTTGTTTAAATAGCAAATGCATTTGCGCCCATTTGTTGCTATTTTGAGGAACTGAAAATAGGCTGCGCCATAGACCAACTCAAACCTGGTCTAAAGTCTGGCGCAATATTTTTTCTTTGTTATTGAAAGAGAGCATTAGTAATATGCGCCTATAGACGGGTGCACAACGCTCGTACACTTTGCTTATTACACACACAGGGACACAAACATTTAAAAAAAATGAAAAATTACATTCCGTCATGTAAATAGCGAACCCGCCATGGCGCGAGCGCAACTGGCTTTTAAAGGGGATAGGAGATGAGACTCTGATTGGTTTATTGTATGTTACGCCCAAAAAACACCCATGACTCATTAAGAGAATAGGGACAACCCGTTTAGACCATGCGCCCGGGCGCACCGACCGTTTTCTCGTCGTTAAACTAGCAAAAGTGGATTCGGACATGCCCTGAGTGCACCTGCGCCATGCGCTTTAGACCATGCGCTTAAATCGTTAAAATAGGGCCCAAAGACTTTTTATTGACTTCCATTGTCTTCATACTGAGTTAATTATATGCAGTACACCCTAATCTTATACCTAGTTCTCACAGAAAACTTTTTTGCATGTTTAGATTTTCATTAATACATTATTTAGTTAAAGCATTTTTTGTTGCCTGATCCCGCAGTGTTGGTGTTAGGGGTTGGAGATCTGAGATCTGAGATCGACATCGTGATCGATCTTGAAGACGTATACAATCTACTTTTCAAGTGAATCGCAGATGTTCTTGTAATAATGTTAAAACTACAGCAGTGACTGCCTACTAGATGGCTATGACTGGCCAAATTACATCATGCAAAAAACAGTTCAACGTGAGCTAGCAGTAGTAGTGAGATGAATTCAATTTTTGTTTCAATTTGAATAAAAAGATCATTGAGCTGCTTGCCAATCTTTTCATTTAAAACAGTGCGCTTTCGCCTGTCCTTAAAAGCTTAATGCCCAAATAAGTCAAATCATGTAACGTGACTGTCGTAAAAGGGAGTTTACTGCGGGACATGCTTTATTTTAAAAAGATGTATTAAAAACACATTAACTGCGAAAGAGCCTGTTCCTGTGATGCAATATTTTAAAGTTGAACTCGGGTTCTAATGACCATTTTGACAAAACCCCCCTGAGTTGTTTAAAATGCAGTGCTGTGTTTTTTAAACTGTGCAAATAGCAGTGGTGGGCCGTCAGGGCCAGCAAAGCCTTCTCTGCTGGCCTAAACACTATCAGAATCACTGATTTAGTTTTAATATATTTTTCCATGAATGTGTATTAAATTATTTTCAATAGTCTATTCTCTTCATTTCATAGCTTTTCTCTTGGTTGCGCTGCTTCCAGTAGTGTGTTTTTATTAGAGCTTTTATCCAATCATATTTCAGCAATCGTGTTGCCAGGGTCAAAGAAATCTGCCTTAAGGCCTTCAGAATCAACAGTGCAGGCGTCTGTTAGCTTAAATCAATGGCAGTGAAACCGTTGCTTTAACCAATCAGATTTCGAGTTGGCAACACCAGGGGGCCATCTAGCCAGCTAACGATAACGTCAGCATTTTCTCGTCCTTTGATTGGATAGTCAGCATACTAGCTAGAAAACAGCGTCACTGTAAATCATTTTATTAAAACTTGTATTACTGTTTCTCAGGTTTAGATTTTCAGTGCATTTTGAAAAAATATTTGCCTGCTATATTTAGTAAATCTAAAAACAGTAAGGTTAGTCCTAATGACTGCGATAAACAACCACACACCTCCTCGGCACCGACTCTGTGAAAGACTCGTGAAGATGAAAAACCACTAGAGTATGGTAGGTTAATTTTCGTTTTTTTGACTCTTTTATCGCTTGATGCGTTGTGTGCTGATGTTATTTGCGCGATATAAAGCCAAGTTTAAGTTTCCGAAAGAATGTCTCAGTTTCCCGAGTGGAGCTGTATTAAACGGTCTTTTCCTCCGGCCGCAGCGCCGCTGGCAGAGGCAGACCAGCGGGGAGATGAGAGTCACAGAGGTACGTTAAAACACATGTATACACTTTTCTTCATCGTCTTGTGTGAATTATTTTAATGTTACTTGCTCACTTTCCTAGTAAAGCTGTGCTAACCAGTATTTTCCTCCCGCAGTGCGCTAGCAGACCGGCGGGGAGACTCGTGAAGACGAAATAAAGCAGTAAGAGAACATTCAATTTTTAGGTCAACTTTAAAACACATGTAATCTCCTTATTTGTTTTATACCAATGCTATCTGTAAGGTATAAATGCGTTTGGGTGAATAAATATCTTTAAGAACATCGGATGGACTGTATTTGTCATTTTGTTAGGTTAATGCTTCAACTACATATGATGTATGTTTTTTAATTTTTAATTGGGTTTCTTTCTTTAGTAATTGGAAATTAATTCTCGCTACATAAGGTACCTGTCTGTTATGTAGTGCCATGTTATACTGCGTTACTGTGTAATATTTATGGTTTCTATAGCCGTGGCATCATTATGATGTATGAAGAGATGGATTAATTAATGTAGGACGTCACTGAAGGCCTAGGTGTAAAATGCATGTCCCGCCACTGGGAAATAGGTAAGTCATAGGCTTGTTCCAGTCTGGATATTCTCGATTGTACATCTCAAAATTGGGAAGATCGCGATTCAGATCGTGGATCAGGATTTTGCGTTATAAGATCATGTTATGATATTTTGGAAAGATCATCCACCCCTAGTTGGTGCTTTAATATCCATGTTTGAACATTTAGTCCTCACATTGTAGGCGAAACCTGACCCACCCACACATACTGTACATTCGCAGTGTTCCAGTGATTAATGCTACAGGCAGATTGTGTCCCACAGACATTACCCCTGTGATGTGAGACATCTGTCTGTGGTTAGCTGCATGTGTCTCGCTTTTCATGTTCCGAATCCCCACTATGCCTCTGTGTGTGTGTGTGTGTGTGTGTGTGTGTGTGTGTGTATCGTCTCTCTACCAGCGCACCGCACATATTTGCTTTTGTACTCGAGTTTTGCTGTATGAATCACCAAGATGATCTTGTCCAAGTCAGAAAAGGTCAAAGTTAGCCAGTAATTTGGCTCTAAGCAATCAGCCCTCTTGCTAAGCTTATAATGAATGCTGTGTTTGTGTGTGTGTGTGTGTGTGCACGCTTTTATCTCTGAGGAGGGGTTTGATGAGGTCTAGCCACTTTTAAGCTCACAGCTCCTGGTATCAGTGACGCTACGTCTACAAAGAACAGTTGTAGAGGGCTCATGTGACACACACAAACTATAAAACCAACCAATAGCAGAACAACATAATAAACAGCTACACAATGCAAAAAAATGTATATACATTTTTTTAATGTTCTGATAGTAATTTTTTTCAATAATATATTACATTTTTAAAAATATTTAGTTAATAATATATTACTTATTTTAGTTACTTTAGAAGCCCATGTGATTAGAATTTGTTTAAATAAAAAAAAAGAGTTAGATATATATTTAGAATTATATGTTATTTACTCTGTTGGCAAATTGTGAATTATGATTTGTTGTTGTTGTTGTTTGTTTACAGAAGTAGACAAAATACTAATGTAAAAATTCAGCTTCAGTGTGAACACAACATCATTAAACCTACTGATTAGGGTTGGGTACCCTTTTTTTTCTTTTCTCGATACCGGTGCCAAATCGATACTTTTAAAATGGTTCTGGTGCCTAAATGGTGCCTGAACCGATACTTATTAAAAATGTAATAAATAAAAATTCCCCCCAAAAATTTATGGATTGGCCATTAGCACTATAAGCACATAATGTCTGTTTCATTCTTACTGGACGCCAGAGGGCGCCCTCGCACAGAAAATCCACATAGACAGGCACAGAAGTAGCAGAACTTATGACCCTCCAGGAAATCCCTTATATGGACAAAGGCATCTCTATTATATCTGTAACTGAGTAAACAGAACATATAAACGTTTTGAATGATAAAACAAAGACAATACTATATAAAGGCGATCGGGCCTTCGCTGTGATAGGGCCAAGACTTTGGAATGAGTTGCCCCTGCTGATCAGGTCTGCCAAATCACTCTAAATTTTTAAGAAACTGTTGAAAGCACATCTAATGTTGGTAGCATACAATGATTGATGTGGTGTTTTATATGTCGATTTGGTGTTTTATGTTGTCGATGTTTGTTTTCATTCTTGTACTTTTTATGTAAAGCACTTTGGTTCAACCTCGGTTGTGTTTTAAATGGTGCTATATAAATAAATAAACAAGAACAATAAACACTCGACTACGACAATATAGTTTATCTGTGTTATTCAAGCCATCACTGGTATTTTCATAATAATTAAGTATATTTATAATCCATTGCTAGTAGATGTATTCTTTTTAAAGTAGCCTATGGAACATATTTTCTGCCTCATTCTGTGACAAGAAGCCACATCAGATCACAAAAGGAAGCATTTGACTGGTGTTGTGGAGTAAAAAGGTTATAATGTTCTCTTTTGTTGGACAACAGGTTTAGAAATGTGAATACAAGGGAAGTTTAGCTTTAGGCATTTTAATTTAAGCATGTTTAGTTTAGTTAACAGAAGGCTACCTGCTGTCATCAGAACAAGTGTAATTACTGCATTCACGCGCTCCTCGGATGCTCTCATTTCCCGAGTTGTGCTTTTAAGTCGGAATCTGAAAACAACATGGACACTCTCGTTTCTACAAAGATTTGTTGGATTTGTATTATTACAGTTACATAATTACATTATTACAGTATTAGAGTTCTCCGAATTTCTCCGGTTACAAAGGTACTGGTGCCATATTGGTACCGGGTTTTGGTACCCAACCCTACTACTGACAGACTTGCGACTGAAAGAAGAAAAGAATGAAACAGTAGTGTGTATGACCATGTCAAATTCTCAAGGAAAGGAAACAGGCCTTGTCTATTCACGTCTGTTTCCATGCTCATAACCCAAGCAGAACAGGTGTGAACGTGTGATCCAACAGGAAATCACATGTTCGAGTGTTCTAAAGACCCTGAACAGCTGCCACCCCAGTCTCCCCTCCAGAATGTGTGCCGGCATGCTAAGGGGCACTAAAACAGGGGCTGCTCTTTATGTGGCTTGGAGCTTGTGAGTATTTGTTGAGACTAATATAAGCACAGACGCAAAGAGGGGTTATTTAAAAAACACACAAACTCTTTGGCCTTCCACTCATTTAAGCAGCTCCTACATTTCATAGTGAACAGACACACATAGAATAACACTGACCCTGCATGCTTGTGTTTTTTAAACAGGTGGAGATTGAAAAACTGGACTACCATCACTACCTCCCCCTGTTTTTTGACGGATTGTGCGAGACAGTTCACCCCTATGAGTTCTTCGCTCGACAGGGCATCCATGACATGCTGGAGCATGGTGGCAGTAAGATCCTGCCTGTTATTCCACAGCTCATCATACCCATCAAGAGTGAGTGTCATTAAGACCTGCTCCCTAGAGCTCTTCCTGTGCAAGATACTAATTACTGTCCAAAGTAACTAATTCTTTTTTTTTTTTGTAAGTCACAAAATCATTCAATGGGGGTCAGTCTGTCCTTGGTACAGAGCATGCACTTCATCTGAAAGCTTGGAGGAAGAATAGAAGAAGCATTCCAAAGCTTGCAAAAGAGAAAATAAAAATGGCATTAAATTAATTACAGTATTACAGTATAGTAAGGGCTCCAAGTCACGCTACATAAATCTGGCTTATGGAAAAGTGGTAATGCTGAAAATGCATATCACAGCTGGAGTTTGGCCAAAGGCATGTGAGCGACTCGACAATTTGAAGGAGAATCCAGTGTGATGAAAACAATATTGGGATTCAGTGCTTTATTTTTTGCCTGGAGTTGTTATGTTGCTGTTTAAATTCTAGAATATCATTTTTGTTATTAATTTTTTGTTTAAAAAATACAAAAATAAAAATGTTTTTACAGCAAAGCAAAAATACCCCTTTTATGTTTATGTAATATAGAAGTTTAAAGCATTTGTTATTCTGAATGTTTTTTTTTTTTTGCAATGCTAATTTTTTTGGTCAATTTTTGCTTGTCTTATTGTTCAAAAAAATGTACTAAATAAATGCACGACACATCTCACTGACAAAATAAGCTTCTTTAATGCAGACTGAGAAAACTTAGGATACAAAATAAAAGAAAAAAATATCAAATCCTGGCTTACACGGAATGTGGATTAGCTACATATGAAACCACAAAAAAACTGACCTTACACATACAGCAAAGGTCACACGAGAACACAAAAAAACCAGAAGGTCGATGTTCTGCACTAGTCAAATCAAAGCCCAGAATGAAGAATAAATGAGCTCCTGTGGGATGATTACAATCTCAGAGAACAATCCTCCTTCTTGATTGCAACATAGATAGACAGACAGACAGACAGAGAGACAGATAGACAGACAGATAGACAGATAGATAGATAGATAGATAGATCGATAGATAGATAGATAGATAGATAAGAACACTTTTTTTCCCTCTCTCACTGGACGACTGGCAGAATTTTGTAATAGAGTTAAAATAACGCATTACTGCGGTCTAAATGTCGTGCTCCTGTGGTATTTAGAGAAGGAAGGTATGTGAGGTCATTTATTTTTAGAGCCTAATATGAGGGAGGAATTAATGGTTCCTTTATTTAGAGAGATTTAGAAACAGATCTTCACTCCTCCAGACGTGTCACACACCATGAATTATTGAACACTCCTTCGGTGCAAATGTCACACCGCTGGAAAACAGTTTGCCGTGTTTGTTTAGTAATTAGAATTTCATAGTGTGTTATACAGATATAGGAGAGCAGGAAGTGAATGGAGGTGATTGGTAAAGTACAGCACACCTGCCACTCAAAACACAAAAGTGTGTGTGTGTGTAAATTATTTTAATTTTTCGATGAACTATCCCTTTGTTTTTTATTTAAAGGTACCTCCTAAATGCCTTGTTCAGGCATTTAAATAAAATAAATGATCTCAAACAAATTCAAGTGAGATAATTCAAGAGATAACCAAATATATATTTAATGACTACAAAAGCTTACTTCTCAGTAGAGCTTAAGTCATATGGAAAATGGATATTAATAAATTAAATTACTTCTTTCAACCGCTCTGTCATTCTTTCCAGTGAACACCACTGAACCACAGAATAATGGGATATCATGCAGGCTGCAGATGAAGGCTATTTTGTAGAATTGAATTGATGCCTTCCTCACTGCATACAGAGCCTGTGAAGGAAGTGTTCTTCAACTTTTGGACTGAGAAAAAGAAAGTGCAAATATAACACTCTAATAAGGGTTGTAAAATGGGAAAAAATTGAAGTACCACATTTTGTAGATTTTCTTTTTCACACATTGTCAAAATATTCCTGACCTCAAAGAGTTTTGGACCTTCTTTCTTGTTCTCTTCATCTCTCTGTGTTTGTCTACAGATGCTCTCAACACGAGGAGCAGGCAGGTCATCTGCACCACGCTGAAGGTTCTGCAGCACCTGGTTGTGTCAGCAGATATGGTGGGTGAGGCGCTGGTCCCGTACTACAGACAGATCCTCCCCATCCTGAACATCTTCAAGAACATGAACAGTAAGCAACTCATACATATCTGTAACTGCTTTAGGCTTTTATAAAAGTTTTTTTTTAGCTTTTGAGATAATTTTTGTGAAATATATACTGCATATATATTTTTAATCAGCAAATCTCTCAAGGCTGTGTGTAAAAAACACACATATTTTGTTTCTCTAAGGGATGATTTTATGCACAATATGCAGAGGAGTGCCTTGGAAAAGTGGCTTATTGTTTTTATAAAACAGCAATTTGATAAAAGTGAGTGACTTTAATTTACTTTATACATTTTTTAATATGTTTTTTAAGACTACATTTGTTGCTTTTTCTGCTGCTTGGTTTTACGTTTAACCTTTTTTTTGTATCTCTGATCCGGCTACATAGAAAAACACTGACAATTAACATTGATTTTGCATTGATTCCTGCGGCCCTTGTCTTGCTAGAGATCAGTGCTTGTCTTTCAGGATCCAAGCCTTCAGCTCTGATCTTTAAAGCTGGTCTCAGATCAGCAGGCATTGGCACTGTTCTGAGTCACTCTTCTTTAAACATTCTACGTCATTACTGAACATTTATGCCAGTTTTCTACATGCCAATACAAGAATCTACATCATCTGGCGCCTGAATTTCCATTGATTGTGTAGTTATATTTGTGTCTCTTTGTCATATGATGTCTGTCATCATTTTAAACACGGTCCTGAGGACTGATGTGAGCGTTCTGTATTCATTGTGTCCTGGTGTCGGACCGCTTCACGCTTCCATTCACCGTCTTTGTCAGATAGACTATAGGCCTGCCAGACATCTTAAGACGTGAGGACAAGCATTGTGGATCAATCACCTCATCACAGGCTTAACCAGCCAAAATGCTGCCACCTCACTCTTCTGATCAATATCCAATTTGAATCTTTTGTCTTCTTAATTCCGTTACATTATCTGCTAATGTTTTGTTTGAGCAAAAGAATGAGCACTGGAGGAACAGAGAAAGCTTCTCTCATTAGCTCTAGGCTCCATGCTAATCTCCTCTGTGAATTAACAGTAGGTAAAGTCTCTTAAGTGTTTAATGCCTGGTTTACAAGCCAAGATCAGGACTGGTTAGATTGGTTTTCTTTGGCTATAAGCCACTACCAGACATTGTGCATCTTGTGAAATTGAGAAATGAGCAGTTGTTATTTTAGTCTGCAGTTTTAAAAACAAACCTTTTTGTTCTGTGGCGTAGTTAAGTAGTGTGATTGTGTGAGAGAGAGAGAGAGAGAGAGAGAGAGAGAGAGATGTTTGGAGACTTGCGGTTAATTGAAGTTGGGCTAAAAATGATCCGATTTCTCCATTGGATTCCTCTGGGGGGAGTTGGTGGTTGCGAATATTCTGGATGTGCTGAAATGGATCACTCTCACAGTAAGTCATGGTCCTCTTTACAATGTGAAAATGTTTGTGTGTATGTGTGTTTTCGTGCCTTGTGGTAGTGTGGTCAGCGGGAAATTGTGTCTACACCGTGGTCTTTTGTTCCCCAGGATGCAGCTGTTGGCACTGTGGTGTTGTGTCTAAGTATGCGTGTTGTCCTCCTTTCTGTGCTTTTCAGATCTTGAATTTTGAAAGTTACATTTGTCCTGCATTTTTGCATGAATTAAGCAATATGACACAAGCAAGAGTACAGTTGTGTGTAATTTGGCCAGTTTGTGTGTATATTTTCTTTTCATTGCCAACAAGTAAAGTAATTCCAGTCCTGTTAAAAATGTTATATACTGTCTTATATTCAGGAAGGTTTGTTTCTTTCTTTAATATTTGTTAATATTAATATTTGTATTCAGCTGGGATGTGTTAACCTGAACTTTAAATTAATAGGAAGAAATATTTCTTGAGCATATTAGAATGATTTCTGAAGAATCATGTGACACTGGAGTAATGGCTGCTGAAAATTTAGCCTTGCCATTACAGGAATAAACAACATTTTTAAAGATATTAAAAGTAAACTGTAGTAATATTTCCCCATATTACTGTTTTACTGTATTTTTTTAACAAATAAATGCAAACTTGGTGAGCATAAGAAATATCTTTCAATAATACAGAAAAAAAACATAAACCAAAATCAATAATTTCATTTAATTTATGTATTTATTTATTATTTTATCCAGTAGGATTTTTATGGAAATTAGTAGATGCTTTTGTCCAAAGCAGTTTGCAATACATTTAAAGTATACATTTTGTCAGTTTGCATTCCCTAGGAATCAAACCTCCGATCTTGGCATTCAGAGCTACATGAACCTTGCAATTTTGGGGTAGACTAGCCTATTCATTTAAAAATAACATTAGTGGTAAATTTGTTCTAGGCTGAACTCCTTGACCCTGGAGTAGTTAACTATCTCTATGTGCATTTTCCAAATGTTATTCCACTCTGTTTAAATCATTAAGAGTCTGGAAGTTTAACCCTTTTAATCAATACGTAGCACTGACATCTTGCTTTTTTTCACTTTCCATGATTTTCTAAGGCTTTTGTGGTCACTTGAGTTTCTTGTAAACTTTGTTAAACTCCTGATTGTAGCAGTGCAGCATTTTCCGCTTGTGTGTGTGCGTGTTTGTGTGCTGCTGAACTTGGAACTACTGAATATGCTGGAACTGTTAATGTATGCGAATCACAGATGCAGTTTACATGCTTCTGTTGTTTTCCGGCTGGGTTGATTCCTGTTGTTAATCAAACATGGTGATGTCTCTTACGAGGGGCAGATTTGCTCCATCATGCAGTAGATTACACACACACATACGGCAGTAACTTCATTTCTTGCCTGCTTACCTCTGTCCAGTACACACTCCTTGAGGAGAACACACTCCCTGCTTAGCAGGACGCTTCCTGACAAATGTGTGTGAACAAATGTCCCGCTAATGATGCTTAACGACCCCGAGCTGTTCTGCCGTTAGCCTCTGCTTCACTCCTGTTCTCTGTGTGCATGTGTGCGTCTTTTTTATTGGCCTGCATTATCTTTGTGCTGTTAGTCTGCTTTCCACATTAATCTGCACCAGACCTGCTGTGATACACTCCTTTTGGTTCTATGAATCTTCCTGCTGGGAATGCCGACGAGTCTTATAAGCACAAACACACACAGAAACATATATAGTGTGGTGGCAATGATGCAACTCCGAGAGGTTTTTGTTAGAACTAAAAATAATATTTGTGCTCGTGAGGCGGTAGTTTCCGAGATGCGGTGGGAGTGATATATTTTCTTGGTGGCAATCTGGTTATGTTGTTCCTTGTGTGTGCAGAGGTGCTATTAGCCTCAGGTGTGTCTTATCACACGTTGCCAGTAGAACTTTGTACCTCCACTTAGCGACCTCCTCCCGCTGTGAGACTGTCTCTGGAGGGCAACGGTGACTCAAGGCAATGTGGACCTTATATAATGCAAATACTCATTCTATATGCACATAGATTCCCATGTTCATAAGTGATTAGCAGGCCTAGACATAATCTGTGGACTTTTGGGGGATTTACTACTGGATTTAAGCATGGTAAATGTGTTTAATGGAACAGAGAGTGTAACACTTTTATTAAAAGCTAATAGTGTATTTAAATTAGCCAAAATATTTAATACATGAGCACAGAAGTCAAAAGTGAATTATTGGTAATAAATAGGACCTGGGACATCACTTAAAATTACAGGTCCTGGGGTTTATATTTATATGGCTAGACCAGGATGCCATTTTTAATGCCACAAATGGTCCCATTGCAGGGGACCTCTTTCCTAAATTATAAAAGGCCATATATATTCATGTATCAAGAGCCATTCGTACTGTGAAACAAATCTTAGAAATATTTGTTAAGTATTCTCTGGAAAATATTTACCTTTTTTTGCATTGACACTAAATCAATGACTGTCGATTAAAAAAAATATATTTGATTATATGTGAAATATTTGATTCTCACAGCATGAAAGAATGTTTATATTATACTGCTTTGCTGTGGAACCCCAGAGGTCCCCATACCCCAGTTTGAAAAACCCTGGGCTAAACTGTAGAGGAACTTAGCTGTCTCTGGTTGTTCCTCACAACAGCTCGATTGTGTGTGTATGCCTATACTTGTACACTAGAGATCTATCTGCTCATATACACTAGAGATCTGTCTGCTCATATTGCTAGTATCTAGTGCTAGTCCATGTTTTTGAGAGACTTCTTAATACATTTTGGTTTATCACTGCCGATACGAGACCCACTTCTCCTGTAAAAAGTATATTCATAAGAACACACGTGCACAAACACAATGCAATGCAATATAAGTTTCATACCCCGCTCCCTATGGGCTCATCATTTTCCTGTCTATGTCACGTGTCTTCCTCTCATGGGGGATTTAAGCCAATCTAGCCTCCTGCAGGATTCTTACAGCAGTGATGAATTCATCATCTCAGCCACTGCTGCCCCCTGAGAGAAGAGAACATCTCTGCCAAGCCCACCCTCATGCATACGGCTTTCACTGTGCCCACCTGACCCGTCTCAGCATGCTTCATAGCCCTTAATGATTGCTGCTTTAACACAGCCAGTCAATTTATATATTCTACTGTATATGTAAATTTTATTTATATATATGCATAGTAAGGCAAGGCAAGGCAATGGCTGGGGGCTCCAAGCCAGTCAAATCTGAGGCGCGCCCCCCGGGTTTCCTGCCGAGCAGCGGCTCCAATTTAAAGGTCAACCGATAACGGCCCAGACTCATGAATACCCTAAAACATCCTCCCACCTGCCTGTCTCTCCATACATCTGTCTTTTGCCCACATACACACACTTGACCTTGTGCACCTGTATTTCTACCTTTATTTCTCTCTCTTTATTATTTTAGTCTCTGGCTTCTGAATTTAATTATGTTTTCTTTTATTTTTCTTTTTTCTTTTGTAAGACACTGTCTATGGAAGCCTTCATAGAGAGTGTTTTATAGGAAAGCAAAGGTTCACTGGAGGTCACACTAGAGGTTGTGGTAACCTTCAGTGTGTGTTTTTGGCATATGGTAGCTATGGTAAATGTATAATTTAAAAAGGCATATGTAATATATCGGTACCATATTAGAAATTTCTTAAATGTATTGTATCATATTGGATATATATTGACTGAATTCTGTCACCGATGGAGTTTTGGTTCTTTGCCGCTGTCGCCTCTGGCTTGCTTAGTTGGGGACACTTCATTTCCAGCAATATTGTTGACATGATTGCAAAGATATTATTTAAACTGAGCTGGATGTTGACATCACTGAATTCAATGATGAACTGTCTTTAACTGAAAAATTAGTGTTTACTATTGTCATTTTGCATTATTGACACACTATTTTCCTAATTAATGCTGTTCAGTTGCTTTGACACAATCTGTATTGTTAAAAGCGCTATATAAATAAAGGTGACTTGACTTGACTTGACTTGAAATTGGATATTAAATTGTTCATGCACGTTTTCTCTGCTTACATTGAGGATTGCCTTTTGCGTCTCTAAAAAGTTTAACTTAAACACTATGATTAATAAACACTCGTACCCATGTAGTCTTTATCAAATCTCAGAATGAAAATTCATTTTTCACACTTTACAATATAATATTGTGATGCTTAAATTCACTTTTAGCCTCTAAAATTAATAAGCTAGACATTTATTTTTAATTTTTTTAAATATTGGACATATTATGAATGTAACAATTATGCGCACTTTTGGTGTAATTTTCATTGTGTTCTTTTTCTGTTTTGGCTGCCCTTGTTCTCATTTTCCTGTTACTAGCTAGCGCGATTTTGTTTGCAGCCCCTACTGAAAATCGGTGTTTTTGCCACATTCTCACACACAAAGCAGGAGTAGCTAAGCTGTTTTGTGACTTCAATAAGTATGTGTGCTAATCGTTTTCACCAGGTTGTGTTAGTATGCAGAAGACGTAGAACTAACTTAAATTAATCTAGTCTATATTAATCTAGAAATATTCTAGTATTCTAGAATTTTCCTTGACTGTTGAACTTAAGGGCTCTCAGTTGTCCAGTGATCTGACAGGCATTATATCTGGACCAGGGCAATTAGTTACAAGATTGAGTGTTTGGTGTGTGTGTGTGTGTGTGTGTGTGTGTGTGTGTGTGTGGGTCACGTGTACCCTACATTATGAGGACCAAATGTCCCCACAAGGATAGTAATACCAGTACATTTTGTCCTTGTGGGGACATTTTATTTTTGGTCCCCATGAGGAAACAAACTTATAAATCATATAGAATGTTTTGAAAATCTAAAATAGCAGAAACTTTTCTGTGAGGGGCAGGCTTAACGGCAGGGGTAGGGTAGGGTCAGGGGATAGAAAATACCCCACAGTACAGTATAAAAACCATTACGTCTATTGAGTGTCCTCACAAAAAATGGTAAACCCTAAGTATATGTGTGTGTGTGTGTGTGTGTGTGTGTATACCTACTTAACCATATTTTGGGGACAAATTTGTATCCAAAAGTGAGCTAAACCTGACAAAATCTCCAAAAACCTTCCTTTGGGGACGTCCTCATTTGTAAGACTGGTATAAAAATAAAGTAAACAAAGTTTTTTTTTAAATTGTAAAAATGCAGAAAGTTTCCTGTAAGGGGTAGGTTTAGGTGTAGGGCGATAGAAAATACAGTGTGTACAGTATAAAAAACATTACGCCTATGGAATGTCCACACAATTCACAAAAACAAACCTGTGTGGGTGTGTGTGTGTGTGTGTGTGTGTGCATGCATTAAACATTCTCTGTATTAGACATTCACAAACACAGACTTGAATGCAGTGGTCTTTCAAAAATGACCGATGGGCTCATATGCTTTCTCTTTCTCTCTATTGATCTCTCTAGTCTTTAAGAATCAGTAGAAACAGTGATCTGCCAACATCTGTTGTGCTTTAATCCTAAAGTTTTCATGTTAATGCAACTCTTCTTTAAGGCTACTTTTGAGCTGGGCTTCCTGATTCAGAACACTAGCACTACTGCTTATGTCTTCATCTGATATTCTCACAGATGTGAGTGTGCGTGCAGTGTTCCATCTAAGGGGCGCCTACGTATGACCCCGTACTTCTGAATTTGCTTCCATGCAGACTCAAATATGGTGAAGAAGTTAGTGCTTTCATGATCTATATGAATAGGCAGTATTTTAAATGGAGTCCATCTGCATTTTCAGCTTGGACCTGGAAGCCACAGAGGCATGCACTACTATTATATAAAGGCTTATTTATCTCTATATTCTTCTTTTTTTGAGGGACAGAAAACATGGCTTCTGGTATTTTAAATTTTTTTTTTAAATGTAATAATAACTATGTTTTGTTATAATGTAATTTAATCGTATGTATTTAAAAAATGTTTAATCATTTATTTTATTACATTTATTATTAATATTTAATGTTATATTAATATTTAAATATATTTCATTTTATAACTTTTATACATTTTGTAATCATTTTTTTTTTTTTTTTTTAGGAAAGTGTTATGATTTAGACTAAAAAGGTATTCATAATTCACCCCCCCACACACACACACACCATATTCATATAAAGCCCCCCCTGATATTACAAAAAAACCGTGTGTGGAGTGGGTGACAAATCAATCCATGAGTGGGGAAAGTGATGGGATGGCAGCAGTTTATGCCCTGCTGATGCAGACACAGTATAAAATCTCCTGTGACCCAAGAGCAGCTAATCACACCATCACACTCTTACTGAGAAAGAGAGAGAGAGAGAGCACTGATAGCTGACCAGACCTGCCTCCATATGTGATAAGAAGTAAAACCATCTGTTCTAGGGCAAATGTTCCACACCTGAACCAAGTCAGTATGCTTGTGTGCATACACTCTTTGATTTACTCAACTGTTCAAAAGTTTGGGGTCGGTAAAATGTTTTAATATTTTTGAAAGAGGGATTTTCTTCTCACCATGGAGACATATAGTTGCTCAAATACAAGTAAAAACAGGCAAGAGCAGACATGTTATTCAAATTTAAAATAATGTTTTCTATTTTAATATACTTTAAAAAAAAAAATTATTTCTGTGATGCAAAGCTGAATTTTCAGCATCATTACCTCAGTCTTCAGTGTCAGATGATCCTTCAGAAATAATTCTAATATGATGATTTGGTGCTCAAGAAACATTTATTATCATTGTAAGTGTTGAAAACAGTTGTGCTGCTTAATAATTTTTGTGGAAACTGTAATGCATTTTATGTTCCAGGATTTGATAAATAGAAAGTTCAAAAGAACAGCATTTATGTGAAATCGAAATTTTTGTATTATTATAAATGTCTTTACTCTCAATTTACTGGCACTTTTGATCTTTTTAGTGCAACCTTGCTGAATAATAGGAATTTATTTCACAAAAAACTTATTGACCCCCAACTTTTGAACAGTACTGTAACTAGATTTAATTTTAGTGCGTCAAAGTTATCAAACAAACAAAACTATTTGATTAGTTACTTGAAAAGCAAGGGTGTAGGGCACATTCCCATAGTGTCTTTACTAAAGATGTTGAGTCTAATGATGCAGCATATTCCTGAGCACACTAGAGAATCGCACACACACACACACACATATATACAGTAACACACACAACCAGACAGAAACACATATACTTCATGATAGATGCCTGCTGTTCCTGTGCTAGGCTAGTAAACTCATTGGTCACCACTGACAACGCCATCTGTGCCTGTACTATCATATTTACACAATTGCACAAACCACACACACACTGCGTCTCGTGTGACAAAGCTTTTAAATCTGTGTGGCTACTATCCAGACTCCATTTCCACTCTACAGCACCTGTGTGTATCCTTAATTCAGTGTTAGCCCTCCAGTCGAATGTTTCCTCATTCACTACCACCTGAGGCCCAGACACACACACGCACACACACTCCTGACACCAAGCAGCTGAAGATGGTTCTATTTCAATGCAAATAGCATCTCAGGGTTGAGGTCTCTAGATTAGATTTGTGAGTTTTCCGTCTAGCTATACTCTGCAGCAGGGACTCCGTTAATCGGTTGGATTGATTTCTTCTCGCCGTGGATTCTGTTTCTGAGTTGAGCAGAGTTTGGTTTAATAGACTGCCGATCCCTTGCCAGACCAGCTGAAAGCACGACCCTTGCTGAGAGCTGAGCTTGACTCTCTAATAGTGACTGGAGTAGATAGGCCCTGTTCACACCTGCTATTAAAATCCCATCGCAAATGGACAGCCGAGACAGATCGCTGTTTACACCTTGTATATTCAGTATTTTGCTTCACAGAAACATTTGATTAAAGGTGGTTATTCATACCTTTTGCTTTAGTCTGTTGTATTGCAATAATCTTATATAAAAAATAAAGTCTTATATAAAATATTGTATGTACAATACATCTCTTACAACATCACTACATTCGTGCATATTGTTTATTTGTTTTTTCCCCAATGTATCTCTATAGCACTTTTTACAATACACATTATCTCGGTTGCAAAACCTATTTATTTATTTATAACTTAACATTTTATTATATTTTTAAAAATGTTTTTATATACATTTATAGTTGAGATTTCTATCACGGTC
The DNA here is from genome assembly GCA_018155175.1 of Sinocyclocheilus anophthalmus. Lineage (NCBI taxonomy): Eukaryota > Metazoa > Chordata > Actinopteri > Cypriniformes > Cyprinidae > Sinocyclocheilus > Sinocyclocheilus anophthalmus. Next base: position 651,314 of record JADLZN010008825.1, on the reverse strand, counting down.
ATCAGGTTTTTGTTGTTGTTTTGTTTTTCCATTGAGCTCATCACAATGCATTCTGGGATTGCTTCTTTCCGTGAATGATTTCCCCGCTCCTCCATTTATCTCTACACATTGCACATTATCTCAAAACCTATTTTTATTTTATTTTATTTTATTTCCGGAGCAGATTGTACTAGATACGTTTATGGTTCTAAAGCACCGCTTCACACTAGTGTTCTTGTTCTCATCTTGTATCCTCAATCACACAGATTACACCCAATTAATGTCTCACCTTTGTGCCACTCCCATAGGAATCTGACCTAAAAGTGTTTAATCTGTATGATAAGGACAGTCTTCAGAAGGCTGGTGCATGTGTCTCAGAGTGTGCTTTGATGACCAGGCCTCTGGTAGAGCTGTGAAAGATCTCATTTGATATCAGCATGGATCCTTCATCTGTCACACAGCAGTGTAGTTTGATTCAAGTGTTCTGACATGGCATAAAAGCAGAGACATTAGACAAATTAGGCTTGTGGTTGAATATTAATCTTCCTTGCATACAGGAAGTAGAGATTGAGACATCTGCCATGTCTGTATCTCTGTTGCTAAATTTAAGCCAGGCGGCCAGGCGAAACTATATTTTTTTTTTTTTTTTTTTTTTTTTTTTTGGGGCCTCGCACCTGCTTTAGTTCCAGAACTAAATGTACAGTACTAAAGTACTGGTACGATTTTGCGCATACTATTTCCCAGTACTATTTAAAGGGGTGCATTCGCACCGACAGTGTGTACTAAGAAGTGACGTAAGCCGGTCGACAGCGACGTCATTTGTGTGCAGCGTTCAACAACAGAAAAAAAGAACAACATTTAAACCACAGGAGGATGGAGGACGCTGTGATCGGAACAGTGTTTTTGTTGTCTCGCGGGTTTCAAAATAATGGACATGGAAAGTCGACGTATACGTAAAGCAACTGAAAGAACGGAAAGGAGGACTAAGAATCTCCAACGACAACTGGCTGTGCTACATTTGCTACAAGTGCCTGCACTTCAGCGTCCGTCCATCTATCGCTGTTCTCCATACTTGCAAAATAAGTTGACACAATGTTTACAGTATGTTTACACAGCGTTTTAAATCATGGCGGGTGAGGGCGTTTTCGTACGCGTTTGGCCAATCAATATCTACTTACGTCACGATTAGTACCAGTTGTGCTGGTTAGACCCTGCTCCGGAGTAGGAGCTAATTTGGTTCTCAAAAAAAGCAGTCCGGTACTAAAATCACACACAGTTCCGGCGGTGCGAAAACGCCAAAAAATGCGTAGTTCCACAATTAGTTCTGGTACTATGAAAAGGTTCCCGTGGTGCGAAAGGCCGTATTGTTTTTTTTTTTTTTTGGGCTTAGATTGATTTTTTTGTTAGTGTGTTTTGTTTGTTTTTGTTTTTGATGATACTTTTGATGCTTTGACATAGAAATAGAAATGCACAAATGCCAAGTTTTGTCATGAAACTCTAGATGGCGCAGACTGATGGCTCCTTAACACAAACTGATGTTATTCACAGCGTTAAACTACTCGGCACAAGCTGATTGGTTCGTATTGCATACGCAGCCAATGAGCTTACTGCTTTACAATGAAATGGCTAGTTAGCATTCACTAGAGCATTTCGCAGCATGCTTTCAGAGTTCCTCTGAAACCCTCCACCTTCCCCAGTTCCACCTGTCTAGATCTGCTATGAGTTATTTTAAATGCTATTTCTGCAGCAGCAGTATGTCTTAAATACTCACAGCACTGTATCGGTGTATGTATTGGCAGTAGCAAGTTTCTGTACAGCAGCAGCAATAATCTACAACAACAGCAAAAACTGACAGCAGCAGCAATTCAGCAGCATAGCAGATCTATTACGCCAAGACCAAATATATTAACATTGTCATTTCCATTACCATGCTAAAATCTTCAGAGAGTTGTCATAATAGAAATGTTGTTATACCAATAAAACACACTACAATAAAATTAAATGGAGAGAGGGAAAGAAAGAGAGAAAGAAAGATTTCCAGGGCAAAAAATGCAGGAAATATTTTGTTTGATAATGTTCTGTTTTTTTTTTTTATTTGGACCCTTTTTTAACAGAAACAGTAGAAACTGTTGACTTGAATGTGTACAATGGCCCACCCATCCTGTGTTTCACTTTCATTTCCTGTTTTTTCTGCGCGCACGAGAGAGAGAGACTGGGCAAAAAAAGAATATAATAAAAACAAGAATTTCCTCAGAATGTGCGTCTGGCCTGGTGAGAGCTGACGGAGCTCAGTGCCCCCAGGCCCACAGCTGGCCCTTGACCCACAAATGAAGAATTAGCAGAACTGAGAGCAATTAGAGCCCAAATCCCTGGACTGAGCAGGAATGCCAGAGAACATTCCTGTGCAGGGAGCACCTCCCCAAACCTCTACAGTTGCAATAGCATGCAAGACTAACCCCTGAAAGTTAAGAAAGAGAGAAGGAGCAGGTTGAAGGGCAAATAAAAGACTCTCTCATTCCCTTTCTTCTTTTTAAACCAAACAGTGTTGATGGAGATCCTTAAGATAGAGGACCTCCCTGCTAAAGAGACCTGCTTAGACCTATGTGGAAAGGTCAAGGCTGCCTTGTTTCTGGTTTGAAAAAGAAGAGAAGAGGACGGGACATAAAGTCCTTTTAGTAGTTGAGGTTTCTCTTTGAGAAGCAATCTGAAGCTGCTTTTTTTCTGCTATAACACCTTATAGAGTGAGAGAGAGGAAGAGAGAGAGCGATCAGTGGCAGTGATAATTGCATGTATTGAGGTGGACTGAGGTTAATGAATCTCTCCTTCATCGCTCTGACCTTTCTAGTATCAACCCTCTGTTCTTTCTGGACATTTTTTAATGACAGCCTTTAAATAATTTATCTAACTTATTTCCCTTCATTAGCCGTCGCCTGTGACATTTTCCCACTCCGCCTCACATCTTTCAGGGAATATCGTCATTGATTTTTTTTTTCCACTTGATATTTCTTCAATCATGACTCCATTAAAAATAAAGTTATCACACACACACACACACACACTTTCTCTCTACAGTGCATGGCTGAGGTTTGAACATGCAGGAGACATTTGTAATCAGAGACTACTGTGAGCTCATTAAATGTACCTGGAGTATAACAAATTATGAAAGAGAGAGGGAAAGCATTTATTTGCGATGTACAGGCTCTCGTACTGAAATCCATCTGTGAGATATTTGTGGCTTTACTGTAAATATTATCAGCAAGTAATGATCAAACTCTGTTTATAGTATAGAGGGTGGCTATTGTCACATACCTAAAATGCTTCTGGAATCATTTCACGACTCAACAATAAGGAGCTGCTCACCCAAGGCCAGTGTGAGAGAGTTTTGGTTCAGCTGACCAAACTTTATTATTGTGAATTCTGCTTGTTGACTGTTTAAACTTGTCATCTAAAATGTTCTAACTGGCTAATATAGATTTTTTTCAAGTAGCAAGAATGACTTGTGATAGGATGACTTGGTAGCATCAGTGGGAATGGATTGAATATGATATTATATCATAAGTTTTAAATTTATTGCTGTCTTGGAGTTTCCTGTTCATTTAGAATAACTGTATAATTTTCATTTATATTTTTTATTATATTTTCATTTCTTTTTCAACATTTGATGAAAAACAACATTTATATGTGTGAAAAATGTGTAATAATAAAGATATTTCAAGCCATTATAAAATATACAATACTGTTCAAAAGAGCAAAATCAACATATTGATTGATTTCTAAAGGATCATGTGTCACTGACTGAAGACTGGAGTAATGGCTGCTGGAAATTCACAGGAATAAATGACATTTTAAAATATATTAAAGCAGATATATTTTACATTGTAATAATATTTCACAATATTACTCATTTTATTGTATTTTTGATCAAATAAATGCAGCCTTGGTGAATTTAAGACTTCTTTCATAAACATTAAACACTTTTGAACGGTAATATAAATGAAATTCTAAATATAGAAAAAAATATTTAATATGATCAGTTTAAAATTATGACTATAAAATTAGAAATTTTAATTCATATACATTTTTTTTTCATTAGGGCATTGAAATCATTGGCAGGGCAAGTTGAAATCTAAACTACTGACCCAACCAGAAATCATACTGTTGAGCCCTGAAGGTAAAGTAAGGTTTGATTCTGGCTTGTGCAAATCTAAGATGCTTTCATGGCTGGTTGCCAGAGTGTTTCTATGTGGCTGCTAAGGTGTTTGGAGTGATGAGTTTGCTACAAGGTTACTGGGTGGAAAGAGTCCACCTCCAAGTCTATGGGATTTTTATTGCCAAGTGAAAATCATATATCCAATGAATGTTTAAAAGTTACTAAAAATTGAGAAAATAGTCAAGTCAAGTCACCTTTATTTAAATAACACTTAATACAATACAGATTTTGTCAAAGAAGCTTTACAGTGTTAAACAAGAAAATAGTGTGTCAATAATGCAAAATTGACAATAGTAAACACAACATTTTCAGTTAAGACAGCATCATTGAATTCAGTGATGTCACCATCCAGCTCAGTTCAGTTTAAATAGTGTATGTGCAATCAAGTCGACGATATCGTTGGAAATTAAGTGTCCCCAAGTAAGCAAGCCAGAGGCGACAGTGACAAGTGAACCAAAACTCCATCGGTGACAGAAGGGAGAAAAAAACCTTGGGAGAAACCAGGAAACTCAGTCGGGGGGCCAGTTCTCCTCTGACCAGACGAACCAGCAGTACGGAAAAATCTATTTAAGACGTAATAAAACAGACGATGAACAATATTAACAGCAATTATTATGATGCAATCAAACTTATAGCAAAAAGTGGTAGTTCTGTATGTTGTTTCATGGTTGGCATCATCTGAGGTCCTCTGAGGGGTTGCATCATCTCTTCTCAGGTGTTCTGGATCCAGACTGAAGCTTGTGTAAATCCTAGTTACCACGGGATGTCAATTAGATATATTTGATTAGATATAACTGCAGTAAAAGATTATGAGATGCATTATTTGAATGCTTGGCCAAAGAGATGTGTCTTTAATCTAGATTTAAACAGAGAGAGTGTGTCTGAACCCCGAACGTTATCAGGAAGGCTATTCCAGAGTTTGGGAGCCAAATGCGAAAAGCTCTACCTCCTTTACTGGACTTTGCTATCCTAAGTACTACCAAAATTCCAGAGTTTTGCGACCACAGGGAGTGTGATGGATTGTAGCGTGGCAGAAGACCAGTTAGGTACGCAGGAGCTAACCCATTAAGGGCCTTATAGGCAAGTAATAATATTTTGTAACTGATACAGAATAGGTAGCCAATGCAGAGACTGTAAAATTGGCGTAATATGATCATATTTTCTTGACCTGGTAAGGACTCTAGCCGCTGCAGTTTGGACTACCTGTAGCTTGTTTATTGAAGATGCAGGCCAACCACCTAGCAGTGCATTACAATAGTCCAGTCTAGAGATCATGAATGCATGAACTAGCTTTTCTGCATCAGAAACAGGTAACATGTTTCGTAACTTGGCAGTGTTTCTAAGATGGAAACCCTCAAAATAGAGAGATTTGTGTGTGGTATAGAAAAAGAATAGAGAGCGAGAACAAGTTTATACTTATATAGAGATGAGAAAATGAAATGCAGAACTACTCCTGATTCCAGATGTGGACCTTAACGGAGATTTGTTTAAACTCCTCTGGCTCACAGTCTCAGTATGACGGGAATCTCTTGTAGGGAGTGGAGCAGGGTGGGGGGAACTCCTGCTGTTTCAGACACTCTAATGACTCTCAATAACCAGCCAAACGGCCGCACCCCCTCAGGCCGTGTGTGCTCCACCGACAACTTCCATCTGAGCTTCTCGCTGAACTGATCATTTTCATGATAAATGGATCAATTAGAGAGACGGTCCATTCTGGCTGTCTTTCCTTGCGCTGGACATCTGTTGTAGTTTTGTTTATTCTGCATTTCTGCACTCAGACTTCAAAAAGATACTCCAGAAAATCTGCTTCTTGCAGGAAACGTGAACACGGTATGTTTGTCGTGCTTGCATAACTTTGCCCGCACTCGGCGAGGGTGCCATTCGTGTCCATGTGCCATCTTGTATTGAGGCTGTCAGATGAGGGTTCAGATTCTCTCGACAGGTGTTAAGCACAGGAGGAATGAGGAAATTACAGAGAACGAGAGAGGGAGAGATTAATTAATCAACGCCATATGTGGCTGCATGAAAGTTGAGACAGCATCTGTACGTTCACAAACAAAGTAACATAATTAAACACACTGCCATCTATGAGGTACTGTTCTGCTGTGTTTACAGACTGATTTGATTTCGGTGAGTAATAGGGCTGAACCTCAGCTCTGATTAGAGTAAACAGATCTCATCTGATACGACACCAGCAGTTAATGAGAGCTGAAATGAGAAAACGCAATACAGTCAATAGAGAAAGTATCCAAGTCCCAAAATGCCATGCCAAGTTGGACAATTCCTCACATCCTGTTTTGCAGATGTGTGTTTTTTTGTGTGAATGGTGCTCTCTGTGTGTGAGTTTGCCTTGAGGAATGTTTCTCTGTGTGTGTGTGTATGTGTGTGTGTGTTTGTTTGTGTTTAATTAATTATTCTTTGGGGACAAATTTGTTCTCAGAAATAACTAAATCTGACATTCCCACTTGGGACATCCTTATTATGTCCTTATTAAAACAAATTTTCATAAATATTTATAAATAAATTAACTATTCTAAAAAATATATTTTAGGATGTTTATCTAGATTTTAGGGTTTATTGGGCTTGCAGTTAGTTTCATAGTAAAATAATATAAATATTTTGTCCTCAATTAGATAAAGTAGGTGAAAGAGGGTGTGTGTGTGTCTGACTGTAAGAAATATTGACTTACAGATTTTATAGAGATCTGTGGATGACTGTTGTGTCTGAAATGTATTTTGTTTTCCTGGGAAAGCACAACATACACACGCCGATGCCACTCTAACCGATTGGAATTAAATCAAGTTGTATGGCAGCTTTTCATATGATGCAGTGAAACAGATAGCCTCAATGAAACATGAAATGCAGCAGAGGGTTTGGGGGTCGGTCTCCCACCACCTCCATCATTCTCTCATTTTCTTCCTTCTTCACTTCTCCCATCTTCCTCTCTCATCCCATCACCAGTTTCCTCTATTACACACATTCTCATGCTGTAATGTAATATCCTATTTCTGCAGCTGTTGCATTTTCTGGACGGCTTCCACAGAATGGACGAACCAATATTTTTGTCAAGAGTTAATGTGATAAACAGTTATAGAGGTCTTGTGTGGACCATCTCCTCTGCTGTCTCCTTCACTGGCTTATGTGGGCATATACAGGGTTGTGTACCATTCAGACTTGGTTAGAGAAATTCAGATTAATTTTTGAATTGAGGTAACAAATAGAATGCAGGTTGTAAGTTGTAATGACCATTTTCTATTATGAATTGCTTATAAATGTTTTCATACATAAGTCGTTGTTGGCAAAACATTCCATAAGCATTAGATTATATTACAAATATGTAATCTATACACAAATATATAAATTAATTAACAATTTTATTGTCAACGGTGGAAGTATATGTCATAGATTTTAAAGTTATGTAAAAATAATGTGGTTGACATTTTGTGGTGCTGTATGGAAAAATTAAAATTGATGTCTTAATTGTGTTAATTGTCACATTACTGACAAGTTTTTGTTTCATGTTTAAAAATAAAATTATTTTTTCAAATATATTTAAATATACTTTATATATACACTACCATTACAAATGTAGCATCAGTAAGATTTTTTTAATTTCAATTTAATTTGATTTAAAGAAATTAATAACTTTATTCAGCAAGGAAACTAATTTTTCAAAATTTTGACTATTTATATACATTTACAATGTTGACAAGATTGTTTTTTATTTCAAATAATTCAAAGAATTTTGAAACAAATATATCAGGTTCCCACAAACATAAGGCAGCAAAACATTTTCAACATTGATAACAATAAGAAATATTCATGAGCACCAAATCAGCATTTTAGAATAATTTCTGAATGGAACAGTAATGGCATTTTATATTGTAATAATATTTTATAATATGACTTTTTAAAAATATTTTTACAGAATTTTGCCTTTTTTATGAAGATTTTTTATAAAATCTTACTGACCACAAACGTTTGAACAGTAGTATAAATGTCCGCTACAAAAAAAAAATGTTTAGGGAATAAATCACCTAATCTGTCAAAATATGCATTCAGTAATGCTAATAAAACTAATAAAAATTCCTCTTTTTTGTTACTGTGTTGAATGCTTGTAAGTGGCAATTCAGTTAATTCTCCCATTCATTCCATTTCAGCATCCTGTGTAGTGTAGCCAATTCAAATTCCAGCTCATGAATTGAAAGCGAATTTTGCTCATCCCTGCTGTCATACCATAAATCTTTCAAAGGAACAAACCAGATAAAATGGGGAACCTGAAGTTGTCCCAGAGGCTTGTGTGAGAGTTGTTGAGTGTTATTTTCAGCTGTTGCTCTGCCCATGTCAGTTAATAATGCATTTTTGTTACACTATAACGTTAAACTGACTAATCCCCTTTTCCCTGAGAAGAAGAAAGAATGTGTGTAAGTTTTGTTTTGTAATGAATCTAGGGCTGTCATCAGTATTCACAATGTGGTATTGTACTGTAAGCTTGTCAGAACTGTTTTTCATGAGTGGAGAGTATCCTAAAGGAGCAAAGCTGCTTTTGACCTGATAAGCTCATTTGAATTCCACATTAATTACTCAAGTACCCTCTAACTCATAACGAGACCTCACAGCGAGAGCGAGAGAAAGAGAGAACGAAACGGGAAAGGCGGAGGTAAAAAAGAGAGATGGAGAAAAAAGGGAGAAAGGGATGGTAAATTAGCCTGCCCGCCTCCAAGCATTTTCTTTGCCTTGTCAAGGCTAAGCTGAGGGCAGCAGGGAGTGGGGTCCAGTGTGTCAGAATCTCCGTGGAAACCAATCCTTCAGTCTCCCTCCTGGCGCACTCACGCACACACACACACACACAGACGTGTGTGTGTGTGTGTGTGTGTGTGTGTGTGTGAAATGCACCTACTGTGCCCAGGCTGGTGTATGGTTTGCATCTTTGGCCAGATGGGCGGTTTATTGCCACAGACATTTATGCACACACCCGCGCTCTTTTTTTCCTCTGCAGACGTTGCTGTTCTTATCTCTTCACCCTGGTCATCTCACGTCCATTCACTTGACCTAAAACTACTCTCCCGACACCCTCCTGTGGGTTCCCTGTGGTTTTAGCCTACTTCTTGTTCAGTTTACTTTAGTAAAATGAACTAAAGCTACATCTTAATTTCACAACTTAATTTCATTATGGTCAATCCACAGTTACCTAATAATTTTGTGTTGCCACTACATGAATATTTTGTGAGGACATCTAAAACTCGACAGTGTGTTTCTAGTTGCCAGCATGTTTTGGGAAGTCTTTTAGCCAATGGTCCGCCATCTGTTTTTGTTCTGCTTATCATATATGTCATAAAACAAAATTACTTTAGGCCTGCCAAAAAAAAAAAAAAAAAAAAAAAATATAGGTGTGCTGTTGCTAGCTATATTTTTCAATAATAATGCTTAATAAATTAAAAATAAAATAAGTAAATAAACCTTTAAAAATGAGCCTTAATGAGGTGGAGTTAAAACTACTACTAGTACATTAATTTAACCTAATCCAACTAAATTATCTTGGCTCAGTGAAACTGATTTCATCTGAATGAAAGACATTATAAACTTTCTGCAATTCAATTATGTAAGGGTTAAGGCATTTTTAATGTGTTTTTGAATGCGAGTCATTCAGTTAGAATGTAGATTCTATCCTTTTTATGATATTAGTTACAGTGTTTTGAATATATTGTTTTTAACATAATGTAACATAACATAATACAATGTGAAGCAAATTTATTATGACTTTTCAACATTGATAATAAGAATAAATGTTTCTTTATCACCAAATCAGCATGTATGATTTCTGAAGGATTTTAAAATGTATTACAATGGAAAATAGTTATTTGAAATTGTAATAATATTTCTTTCTTTCTTTCTTTTTTTACCATATTTCTGATCAAATAAATGTAGCATTGGTGAACATAAAAGACTTCTTTCAAAAACTTTACAATTTTGAATAGTAGTGTATATTCAGTAATTTGATATAAAATCAAAGAAGATTTGGTGGTATGGCCTACTCCAACCTCCTAAAACCCCAAGCTCCAAACACAAGTTCCAAGTTCAGAAGCAGCAGCAGCCAAACCATGGAAAAAACCCCCACCTGCGTTCATACCTTTGCACATTTTCCAAAGACAAAGTGTGATACACACAATTACAAAGACAAATACACACACACACACACACACACACACACACACACACACACTGAAGCTGTAGTGAAATGCACTGGGGAGTCTGGGAGACTCTCTTCATGAGTTCCTGTGACGTCTGTTTACAGCTTCGGTTGGTTTTCAGCACTTCCTTGTTATTTCTGTACAGTTTGTATATGTGACGTGTGTTTTTTATGTATGTTGAATCTTTAGCTTAACTAGAGCTAATCATTTTGACATCCATGCATGGTCTTGGAAGCACAAAAACAGGCCTTTTGAAAATTCTCATTCCGCTAAACATTACTCATTAAATCTGACATATGGAAGATGTGCAAGCTATCTGCGTTCTCTTTCCTTATCTTTTCTTTTTTCAATCTCTCAAAGGCGAATCCAAAAGTGATGAATCGTCTCCATTCCACCGAACTTTGTTTGGAACGAACAGACAAGCCTAGCAGGAAGTGATCCGTTAACAGCCATGGGCCGCTACACACAGAAATCATTAAAACACAGGGAAAGGAGCAGAAAGCACTAAACAGACAGTTATAGAGGGCCGATTACAGAGCAGGAGGGCCCTGGCCTCAATTAGAGCCTGAATATATATGTAGTCTGGACTCTAATGAAAATGGAGCCTTGTGCCAGCCGTAATTTCCCCTATTGAGTCGATACAGGCAGCTGAAATCAGAGGATTAATCTGTTCTCACTCTCGTGGAGAAAAAGTGGCAAGCGTTTCAATCTCCCTCCCTCCCTATCTACCTATCTCGTCCTTCACTTTCATAAAACTGTTACCTGCAGCCATTGCTGAGACATCCACTGGGGAGTAGATGGTTAGACCTGAATACTAATGACTCTGAAGCGTGAGTAGCAAGTGTGTGTTTATCTTTGCTCTTTAATCAACGTTCCCAATCAATTGTGTGCATGTGTGAACGTGTAGTTTGGCACAGATTTCATGAGCTTCTCAAACAGGTTTTATGGGTGATGAAACAGAATTTCAGTTGTATTTGATAATTCATGTGAGTCAAATGCTGTTTCACAACACCGAGTCATTTCAGTGTGTAACTAATGCTCTAAACACACACACATACACATGAAATTATCTTGGTTTACACCTGTTTATGTCAGTTTGGACATGATTGGTTGATCACTCGCATACACAAACACACACAGAGGCATGCCGTTATGTGTTTTGCAAAAATGCAAATTCTGTCATCATTTACTCACCCTCAAGTTGTGTCAAGCCTGTATGAATGAGTAAATGATGACAGAATCTTCATTTTTGTGTGCACTGTCCCTTTAAAAGTGCTTGTGGTGATGTTAGCCGCTTTGCTAACGTTCTCAAAATCAAATACAACCGCAAAATGACTGACAGATAGAGAGCACATCCTGCGGACAATTTCAATGGCATTTGCAACATAGTCTCATTGGAAAAACGTCCCTCTTCCTACATTCTTGCAAAACTCTAAAAACTTACCTATACATACAGTTCACTACAGTTTCCAGCCTAAATGTATTCTACTAGCAGCAGTAAAATGCCAGCTTTTATTCCTTTTCCTACAAATATGATTACAAATTATGGGTTAAGACCAGGTATTGTCATGCGGTGCCTCAAGCATATGTGCCAGGTGCATGAGGGGAAGCTAAGACGGATTGAACATTTTGCGGGGCATCACGACAGCTCCAGACATATGGAGCTTTCTAACATCGTAAAAAAATCGCTATCTCACCTAATAAAAGAGCTCAAAGACTTGTAGAAGCAAGCTAAAATGGCATTGTGTTTTTTTTAATCTCACATTTGCTTTTGATAACACTATCAATTGCATTTAGTGTAGGGAGTACATTATTTTCAAATGCAATAGAGCATTAACCTTTTAGTGGCACTTTCTGGACATTGCAATTCTGAACTGCCGCGATATGTACACTCCTAGGCAATCAGATTGAAACAACACACTTTTTAAGCGCCCTGACATTTCACTTAAAAAAAAAGTCAAACCTGCAAGAGCAACATTGTCATTTTACAATGAGCCTGGGTTGGAGATCTGTCAGTTGGAAGGGAATTTCTGTGTGCTGATCCATAAAAACATTGTTTACCTCACCTTTAATTGTGTTTTGTAGAGCATGTTGTGCCATTGTGTTTGTCTGTAGTTTACTCTATCATAAGAATGTTGTCTGTTTTTCTTCAGTCCTCCTTCTGTCTTGGTCTTCGTCAATGCCGTTTTCTCATTCTCTTGTCTCTCTCTCTCACGCTTTTTTGTTTATCAATTCATTGTCTGGATGGAGAGGATCATTTTATGAACAGCGGTGTGGTTTCATATTTTTATTATCTATTTTTACTTTATTCATTTTTGTTTCCAAAGACATTAGTGCTTCAATTCAATGTTCCATTCACTAAAAATGATGATGACATTTTAAACATTATCATAATAAAAATTAATGATTCCTTTTACTTGCTAAAGCTAATTTTCTAACATTTTATATATCTTAAATACACATTTAAATAAAATTGTAACACTTTTGTGTAATATGACAAAATTCAGCTTGACAGTTGGTTGACAGGTGATGTTTGCCGCAGTATTTCTTCATCTTCTTCGCACATCACATTTAACACACTGATCAAACTTTAATGGTCATAGTGTAGATGATGCCACAACTTTGGGACAGTTGTAATGTGATGGATGGTATAAAGCATGGTACACTCTTTTAATGTGACTTTTGTATACTAAATAAATAAATAATCTATTAGTTTGCATAAAAATCAACCCGTGGGATATAATAGTGCCTTTAGTAGAGTTTAACAGTGCTCTACACATTAACCTTCACACGCACCTACGTGCTCACATACACTTACATAACAAGGGCGGAGTGTGATGTCAGAAAAAAAAGCATAAACAGAATGAAAGAGAAGGGTGGGTAATTGGAAAGAGAGATAGTGTGAGGAAGTGTGTGGTAGCCTCTGGTGGCCCATCTGTCTCTCTCGCTCTCATTCTGACTGATGTAATAAACTTGACTGCTTCTTATTCAGGCTTCTGTTTAATGTTGCAGCTCTGATTACACTCATAAGGTACACCTACTTAAAAAAACAAAACAAAACATTTGAGTTTAGAAAGCATGAAATGACAGCTACATTAGTCATGTGACCCCTGAGAGAGTTGCAGAGGTCAGACCTTACTCGGGGAAGCTCTTCTGTTTGCTGTACACTGGATCATTTTACTCAACATGTTCATAAACACCAGCTTTCATGTATAAACGTGTGGGGGGTTTTGGTCTTGTGAGAAGTGTGAATGTAGTCTACAAATCTCCATACAGTGGCCAAAATGAACATTTTCCAAGTGCCGGTTGTGAGTGAAAATGGGCATCAGCAAGTAACTTCGCTGTTTTTTCTCTCTCTTCATAATTAGATAAATATATATATTTTGTTTTAAACCATTATTATTAAGCCAATGATAATAAATTAAAATAATATTTAATATGATGTATACATATTATCATTTCATTGTCATATCATATTGTAGTATAATTACATTACTTTTTACTTTTATATATGTTTTTACTTCTGATACATTTACAGCATATTTGCTGAATAAAAGTATTACTTTCTTTCAAAAATATATATAAATAAATAACCCATTCGGCTGACCCCAAACTTTTAAACAGTAGTAATAAGTTGGCAAAATATTTAGTCTCCACCATTGTGCAAGTTCTCCCACTTAAAAAGATGAGATAGGCTTGTAATTTTCATCATAGGTATACCTCAACTATGAGAGACAAAATGAGAAAAAAAAATTCATTCACAATCAATCACATTGTAGGATTTTTAAAGAATTAATTGGTAAATTCCTCGGTGAATTAAGTATTTGGTCACCTACAAACAAGCTAGATTTCTGGCTCTCACAGACCTGTATCTTCTTCTTTAAGAGGCTCCTCTGTCTTCCACTGGTTACCTGTATTAATGGCATTTGTTTGAACTTGTTATCAGTATAAAACACCTGTCCACAACCTCAAACAGTCAAACTCCAAACTCCACCATGGCCAAGACAAAAGAGCTGTCAAAGAACACCAGAAACACAATTGTAGACCTGCACCAGGCTGGGAAGACTGAATCTGCAATAGGTAAGCAGCTTGGTGTGAAGAAACTGTTGGAGCAATTATTAGAAAATGGAAGACCTACAAGACCACTGATAATCTCCCTCGTTATGGGGCTCCACGCAAGATCTCACCCCGTAGGGTCAAAATTATCACAAGAACTGTGAGCAAAAATCCAAGAACCACACGGGGGGACCTAGTGAAAGACCTGCAGAGAGCTGGGACCAAAGTAAAAAAGGCTACCATCAGTAACACACTGCAACGCCAGGGACTCAAATCCTGCAGTGCAAGACGTGTCCCCCTGCTTAAGCCAGTAAATGTCCAGGCCCATCTGAAGTTTGCTAGAGAGCATTTGGATCCAGAAGAGGATTGGGAGAATGTCATATGGTCAGATGAAACCAAAATATGACTTTTTGGTAAAAACTCAACTTGTTGTTTTTGGAGGAGAAAGAATGCTGAGTTGCATAAAGAACACCATACCTACTGTGAAGCATGGGGGGGGAAACATTATTCTTTGGGGCTGTTTTTCTGCAAAGGGACAAGGATGACTGATCCGTGTAAACGAAAGAATGAATGGGCCCATGTATCGTGAGATTTTGAGTGAAAAACTCCTTCCATCAGCAAGGGCATTGAAGATGAAACGTGGCTGGGTCTTTCAGCATGACAATGTTCCCAAACACACCGCCCGGGCAACGATGGAGTGGCTTCGTAAGAAGCATTTCAGTGTCCTGGAGTGGCCTAGCCAGTCTCCTGATCTCAACCCCATAGAAAATCTTTGTAGGGAGTTGAAAATCCGTGTTGCCCACGACAGCCCCAAAACATTACTGCTCTAAAGGAGATCTGCATGGAGGAATGGGCCAAAAAAACAGCAACAGTGTGTGAAAACCTTGTGAAGACTTACAGAAAACGTTTGACCTCTGTCATTGCCAACAAAGTGTATATAACAAATTATTGAGATGAAATTTTGTTATTGACCAAAATACTTATTTTACCGAGGAATTTACGAATTAATTATTTAAAAATCCTACAATGTGATTTCTGGATTTTTTTTCTCATTTTGTTTCTCAAAGTTGAGGTATACCTATGATGAAAATAACAGGCCTCTCTCATCTTTTTAAGTGGAGAACTTGCACAATTGGTGGCTGACTAAATACTTTTTTTCCCCACTGTAGACATATTTAATTATATTTTAATGAAAATACAGTTTCATATTGTTCGACCACTTATCTGAATGTTCAGGAGGATGTCAGTGTCTACCATGCTTATGATTCTCTTTTTGGCACCACTCTCTCTCTCTCCCTCTCACTAGAGTCAAAATCAAATCAAAGAGTTTTGTCAGTGTGCCTGTACAAATTATAATATTTCCTATGGAATTTATAAATGGTCTCTCTCACCATCTCTCCATATGATGAATGCGTTATATCAATGTCCTGTGCCCCTCCACCTCCACAAATGCCCCAGTTTAGCAGCCAAGCAAAACCATCTCTGCCTGGCGCCCCATCAGTCATCACACACGCAGTGTAACAGTGCAGGCACAAATAGAATCATGTCAGATAGCATGGGGCCAGGAAATATGAAAACAAATAGCCCTGTGTTTGCCTAATAGCTGCCATTTAAGCATTCACCCTGAGGGAGGAGAGAGAGGGAGAAGTGAGTCTGTGTCATGTGTACAGACGGTAATGAGGTGAGCAGCGAGAGGCTATTCCTTTACCACTACACCACTGATGAGGAGGGTAGTCATGTGGGACAGAGTGAAAAAACACATCCTGGTGCAGGTCTCTCTCTTCCTGTCTTTCTAGCTCTCTTTGTCTTACTGTAGTGCTTCTTACTTCTTTCTAGTGGTCTCTCTCCCTCTCTATATTTATTTTTAACACTTGTTTTGCAATATTTGAGTAAGTGAACTTATTTAATGTTTGTGTATTTATGCAATGACATTTTATCCGGACATTTTAAACCGTATTGGTTTAGCACAATGTTCTTGCTGGGCTCAAAAAATTCATTTTCTGTCATACTGTCAAATATAGGCACTAAAAATCAGTATTCTATTTTTAAATGATGCCAGCGATGAAAGGTTTGACCTTACTGGCATCTAACAGCATTGCTTTTGTGTCTTGTAACCATTCATGTTCATGTTACAAGCACATTTGAGATTCTTCTAAACATCTACTTTTGTTGTCCACATAAGAAACTAAGTTGGATTTGGAACAACATGACATGAACTTTTTTTGTACTAAATGTTTGATGACTGTACAGACTTAATTCTACTCTAGCTTAGGGAAAACCTCAATGTAACCTCAGTTTCCTCTTCCTTTTAAATAAAGGGCATCTGCTAGCAATAAACCAACAGATGCGCTTAAGACTCCGACATGGTTCACTAAGTCTCAAACATGCTCGCACAGAATGAAAGATGGAATGTTTTAGCAGTTTTTTGCTTTGGGATGGTAGCGGATAAGTCTCCGAAGCTTCCTGCCTGAATGGAACGAAAAAACATCTCTATCTATCTCAAGTGATGTGCAAGCTGCGTGTAAAAGGTTTGGTTTGACTTAAGGATGGAATACACTACACGATTTTTGCCCCGATTTTCTGCCGATTTACAGTCTGGAGAAGTTGACGCTAGTTGCCGAAAGTCAGAGTCAGTCTGCAGATTTGAGTTGACAGATTTAATAGAAAATCATGTAGTATATGATGGTCACAGACTCCGATTTTTTAGCTTCAGACAATAGCCGGGTTTCCATCCAGTTGGAGATATCAAACATGTTTGATATTTTCAGCCGATTTTTGAACACACATTGTTTTCATTTGCCACTCGTCTCCGTTTCTGCGTGAATTTGTTGTGATCAGAACAACTTTAAAGTCTGGTAGTGTACAGTCATTTAGTGTATGATGGTCAGTTTTTCCTCTGTGACTATTACATGTCCGTAAGTGTATGATGCCAAGTTTTTTAAAATCTGTTCTGAAGTCGTGTAGTGTATTCCAGCCTTTAGTGTCATACAGTAGGTTGTTTTGCTCTCAGAAGCTACCTCATTTCCCATGATTCCCTATGTTGTCTTGGAAAGCTGCTGCTCCCTAAGCCTCTTTTTACAGAACACTAATTATCATTTATACACAAACCACACACACACACACACACACAACACAACACACACACACACACAAACACACACACTGGGCTTATGTAAAAATAGCACTCTTAAACTCTGCTGGTTAAGGAGGTGTGTTGTCCATAAACACACTGAGAACCTGCCTGAAGGTAAAACACTAATTTACTGGAGAGCTGCACCTCTTCTCGTAACAGTGAGAAAGAGAACACAAACCCACCAAACACTTTGTGTCACATAGCTTTGGATTTTAGTAAGAGGGAGTGAAAGAAAGACAGAGAAAGTGAGAGCTTATCAGAGCGCTGGTGTCATGGTTGGGCTGTGCATTTAATCACTCTGACAGGTCATGGTTTCCTTTCCCGCCCTCCGTTTTCCCCCACAGCCAATCATATAAAGAAATGAAAAACCGCTACCAATGAAAACCCCTGAAGTGGAATGGATTGGAATGCTAATAGGCCCCATGAGGGAGGTAGAGGAGTGGAAAGACGGATCAGATACTCTGTCTAAAGTCTCTTCATCCCATTAATGGAGGGAGCAGAGATCAGTTTAACTCATGGACACACGAAGAGAGGTTCAGAAGTGCTCCAGACCATTAATTCATTAGTGTGACATGCTGCTTACTGATCACTGTAAGGAAATACTAATCACAGCAAACACAATACAATAAAAGATGGGCACACATTTAAGTGTTTATTACATCTCAGCAAAAATATACAATTTAATTGGAAAGTGCTTAAAGGGTCCATTTCTACACTTTCAATTTATTTTTATCTGAACTCCGCCTGTAATGGTAGTCTTAATGTTGTAATCTAGTTTTACATGACTTTTTCTCCCTCCCTCTCCTCCTCTCTCTCTCTCGTCTCCCGTCCTCTCCTCTCTCTCTCTCTCTCTCTCTCTCTCTCTCTCTCTGAGAGCTGGTTTTGCTGCTGTACCTTTAAAACATTTATGTGTGACGTCCTTCTTTTATGAATGGCTAACTACTCTGAATGTTGCATGCTGGCATAGATGATGACATCAATTATTAGGACAGACCATGTTGCTAAATGAAATGAAATATACTGTAGGCAACAGTGTTTGAAAAATTTTACTCCAAGAACTGATTATTTGGGGCTTTTTTACATTGAATGATTTTTTTCCCCCTAACCAAATATACACTCCAAAATATTTAGGGCTGAATTTAAGATATGTTTTTGAATTGCTTATAAAATTTCCATCCATTTGAATGACACGGTTTTAACGTACACCTGCACTTAATACACATGTAATGCATATTTGTCAGTCTTACATAAAAGAAACAGCATTTATTTAAATTACTGAGAATCAGCAGAATCTGTTCACTGTGAAAATAATTAAACATATTCAGTTAAAAAGTAACAAGCAATATTCAATTAGCTAGTGTATGAAACTGAAACAACTAGTTTGATTTTATTAATACTATTACAGAAATCTTATTTGTTTAATTTATAAGCTTTGTTCATAAGTTTATGATAAAACTAATCAAATGGATGGACGTTTATGTCAATTCAATAAATCTTGAAATTAGGCCTAAATATTTTTGAGTGTATAGCATTTAGCATGTCATTAATTTATCAAATGCTTCAATTAAATTTTTTTGTAAATACATTTACAGTTTGAACAAATATGGATGTTACCTTGGAAATCCAATCCACAATAAACACTCATGTTACAATGCACTTTACATAACTGGCCAACCATAACCATGGTAAAGTATTGTGGTATATGAGTATAACCACATAACCATCACTATACCATGGCATCACCACAGTACTTTTCTTACATGTGACTGCAACAGGTCACTACAACAGGCCTTGAATAGGATATTATGAAATATATCAGACATTAACTAAGATTTCAGAAACAGAGACACTACAAGGACATTTTTGCCTCCACATTTTTTTATAACTTTCTGTGGCTTTGAACATTTAGGTTGGCAATTCACCAATAAGGGTGTTTTCACATATAGTACACTTTAAATGAACCAAATCCATTGAACCAGCTCCAAGTGACCTTAGTGCTTTTGGTGTCCACAATGCAATTGGCCCCCCCCCCCCCCCCCCCCCCCCCCCCCCCCCCCCCCCCCCCCCCCCCCCCCCCCCCCCCCCCCCCCCCCCCCCCCCCAAACCCCAAAAGGACCCCAAAACATAATTTTAGGGTGGTCTGAAAACATGTGGGGTGTTCACATATGCATGTTATATCAGTCTGTTAGTTGAAGTATTGTCTGCTAAAGCTGTAGCCAGGGGAAATGACTTGACTAAAATGAAATAACCTCCCTTTCTCCCCAGCATGTTACATACAGTATACTTCAGTATGATGGGTCAAATCTGAGTGTAAAAGCTCTCTTTATTTTCATTGAGAAATTCCTCTCATTCCCAGCTGTCTTGGGCCCTCAGCTCATCTTTCACAAACAGCAGCTCATGAGAATCTCTCAGCACTCATGTTACATGTAGAACACTTCCCCATTTGTGTCTATATGTGTGTCTTTGTGTATTTCATCTTGACGCCTCCTTTTCTGGGGAGCTTAACACCACTGATTGCACAGACGCCATCTTTACACAGCGCCTCTTTCTTTGCTGTCAGGTCATTGCCTCATTTCCTCTTTTGCCCTCCTGTTGGATTATGTGTAGCGCTATATAAAAAGAACAGGTTTAAAGGTACATCCCATGTGTACATTCAACATTCCTTGTTTTGAGCAACATTCACATGTATAAGAGGGATGTGGAAGTGGATTTATGTCAGTGATGGCAGACAGTCATTTAGGGTGTTTTGATTGGTGGGATTATAGTGACACGTCCACGATCTCAACATAATGATTCAAACATTGCTATCTTTTTTATTGCTCCTTTTTTTCCCTTTCCCTGGCATTTTCTTTACAGGGCTTTAAAAAAATTGTCAATACATATCTCTGAACCAAACCCTGAGATGAATCACAGCTTTTGTTTTGAAGCAAAAGGAAATCAATTAAATAAATAAATAAACAAGTAAAATTTAAAATAAAATGAGAATGAAACATAGAAGACAATGAACTTTATTTTTTTATTGCCTGACTGTTCTCTGTTTTTTTGCATTGAAAAACAAATAATTCAAACAAATTAAAGTACTGTCATTGAATTAACAATTGCCCATACAGCCATTATGAGTTGTAAATTAGCTATTCACATATGCACACCTGTTCACGGTGCAAAGGTACATTTCATCAAGCTGTTGGACATGAATATTAATGCTAGCACCATTAGCAGAGCTCACACAAGGTCAGGACCTGTGAGAGCAAACACATTTAAAGAAAAAAAATAAGAACATTTTAATGTATTATTTAGGGCAATCTCTAATTTGACATCTTTGTTTCTTGCTTTGTGTGTTTAAGTGTATGTAAAGCATAAGGTGTTTATTAGAATGTGCGCATGTACAGTATTTATGAGCTACATAATCTGCTAATAAGGTGCTAATGATAGAAATGACAGAGATGATGCAGTGCTGAGTTAGTGATGAAGATGTGTGTGTGGGTGTGTGACACACACATTCTCTCATCATCTCTCACACATCCAAAAAATCGCTGCTCATTCCACTGAATGCTACAGTGCTTTGGTTTGTACTGTAGAATAAACTAACTTAGTTTCTTGCTACCTAACAAGCCATTTAAGGCTCTGTGTTCTATTCAGTGCAGTTATCATAGCATAAATCAGTAATTTTTCTTGTTTTCTAGTAAATTATTACTTGAGAAATACATTTTTTTTACTGACATTTTCAAATTAAAGCTGGTTTTCTCTGTTAGCTTTATTTGATGAGCATTCATCTTAATTGTGTGTTTATTCTGACAGATTTACTCGGACAGGAGTTCTCTTGGTCCTTTGGCAAATGCCTTGCCTCACAGTGTTGTACTATTTGTACTCTCTTTACACCCTGTTGGCCGTTAGTGGGAGTGAAATCCAATATCAACATACTGTGTGTGGGTCAGTCCAGTTTAAACCCAAACAGAAGAACCATCAGCTTTCCAGCTGCTGCCCCAGTGCAGATATCCAGCCCTGAACACATCCAGAGAAAGAGAGAAGGATTAGTTGTATAGACTGTGCCGTGGCGTGACAACCCTCTTGACGCCAAC
Source organism: Sinocyclocheilus anophthalmus (assembly GCA_018155175.1). Classification (NCBI taxonomy): domain Eukaryota; kingdom Metazoa; phylum Chordata; class Actinopteri; order Cypriniformes; family Cyprinidae; genus Sinocyclocheilus; species Sinocyclocheilus anophthalmus. Next base: position 629,666 of record JADLZN010008825.1, on the reverse strand, counting down.
CTGTCTGCCGAGATGTGAAGAGGAAAGAGTAAGAGAGAAAGAATGGAGTGAGGGGTGAGGATAGAGGTGCGGAAAAGGAGTTGAAGAGGGGGGACGGAAAAGACATAGCTGTTGAAACTCATTTCACACTTACAATGAACAGATGAGAGAGAGAGAGAGAGAGAGAGAGAGAGAGAGAGAGAGAGAGAGAGAGAGAGCACAGACATACTCGCAGATGGAAGTGGGTTTCCAATGATAAACATTTTACTGAGAAATTTAAAGAGAAATATTTGTTCAAGACAAAATAACATCCCCCAGTTCACAAATAGATTCAAATTTGAATGTGCTTGCACTGCCAGATTGTGACTAACGTCTGGTCCATATTGCAACTTTATCTGGCCAAGAACCGCCCACACAGGTAGTGTCTGTCTGACCATCTATTGTGACCAAGCCAAGTTTTTTTTTTTTATATGTTTAGGATTAGTAAATCTGAAATGTATAGAAGCTTGAAAGATAATTGTGAATTATATGAAAAAGTCATATCTCACAAACATTAATATGACTTTTTCCCCTCACAATTACGACTTTACACATCACATGTCTTTATTTCTCATATCTGCAATTTTATATCTCACAATGCGACTTCGGTTATTATTTTAATCTATATCTCACAAGGTATATTAAATAGAAGACAGTTATTTTAAATTGTAATAACATTTCACAATATTACTGTGTTTTTGATCAAGTAAATGTAGCCTTGGTGAGCATAAAAACAAATCATATCTCTCAAAACATAAAATCTTACTCAACCCAGACTTTTGAATGAAATTATAGTGTATATATTTTTTTATCTTTAAGAAATGTGATATAACACTGTATCACTGATATCTTCTGGAGGAGTGTCAAGACTTATTCAAATCTTGGACACCATGAATCTTGTAAACTTGGTCAAATCCAGTCACTAATTGTTGCTCAGAAATGCTCTTTGTTGCAGCCTGGGAACTTGTAAACACAACTTTGCTTCCTGGCAGATTGATAAAAATCTATGAACTTTGATTCCCAGAAATCGCATAAATCAGATTGTATTATTTTTTTTCTGAAAGCTCTTGCCATTTTTGTGTTCTCAGAGAGTTATTAAGCAGTCCATGTGCCGTCTGAGGCTGAGACAAAGTTTTTACAGAACAATCTTAAGCACTGATACAGAAATGGGTGTTTTTTTTGTCTGTCTGGGGGTTATGGGTATTATTTCGGTGTCTGAAAGATGCTGAATCCTCCTTCCTGCTTGAACTTCACATTTGCCCTGACCTCTGTAGATCGAAGCCTGGACTCCACATGATTCCAAACAGAAGCATATCTTTGCCATTCATGTACAGATGGCAAATGAAGCTCTCCTACCTCTTCAAAGCATTCTCCATATACCTCTTTTCTTTAAAAGCCTCTGGTGAGTATTTTTTCTGCTCAGGCTCTCATTCTAACCCCCTACTTTCTCTCTCTTCTCCTGCTCTGGTGAAAATAGATTGACAGAGATGCTGAGTGTGAGAGAGAGAAAGCAAAGGATGCCTGAAGGCAGGATTAACAGACAGAGTTGATTTTATTTCCCTGTGTTTGAGGGCCGTACTGATGTGTGTATGAAGCAGTGCCTGCAGTGCGGCTGGCAGCGTTCTCTGGTGTGGCCCATGAGCCGAGCCACTTGAGCATGTTAGTACAGAATATGTGCAGCATATGGGATACAACTATACAGATCCCCAGCAGACAGTCAGTCACACCTTGAAAATGAGGGTCTGGGGTCCGAAGAGCATAAGGCGGTCTGTTACATCTATTTTCAGACTATATATGGTTTGTCTAGTCAACAGGTGGGCCACATGCAGCCTTAAAGGGATAGTTCCCCCCCAAAAAAAATATTTCTGTCAATATTTACTCGCCCCCAAGTTTTTCCAAACCTGTTAACAAAAAAATAAAAAGAACAAAAAATCCTAATGACCCAAATGTTTGAATTATAGTATATATTCATTATAATTAAACTCATACAAGTTGTGTGAAAAAATTGTCAGTGTCATTATCATTCAATTGACAATGTGAAAATGAACTATATAGCGTAAGAGTGGATAAATAAAACTGCCATTTTGCAACAAAGATTTGATTTTAGCTAAGAATCTAATTATAAAAGACAAAAATATTGTTGTTGCTGCCAGATTTGATAGGTTTCACATTCACATAGCTTTTCCCATTCAAGTAGACAGAAGCTGCACTAGCTGACTAGTAAACAGCTGCCCGGAGGCATAACTAAGAAGCTTCTTAAAAAGGCCTGTTTGTGTACAAATGAGCATACTAACACACCACAAGACCTTTTTTGTACTAATATTTTATTGACTGGCTGTGGGTTTTGAGACCTGTGTAAGGGGTTCATGTTCGGAGAACATGGAAACGATTCACAAGTCAAGAGATAAAGACAGAGAGATGAAGACATGCAGTTACACAGATTTTAGACAGACAACACACACTCACACATGCTAGAAGAGAGAGACTTCCTACTTACCTGCTCTCTTTTCATCTGCCTGTCATCCTTTCCTTTAATGAGCAGGCAGGAGAGACAGAGATATGTGTGTGTGTGTGTGTGTGTGTTGTTTGTGTGTGTGCAGACTTCTGATGTAATTGGGCCTGTGACCTCAGAAGGAAGTTTGTTTGGTAGGTGGCGGGCTTGAGTGTTTATGAGGAGTCTGTGTGTATGTGTGATGGTGGAGGAGTTTGAACGTATTGATTTGTGTGTGTGTGCTGTAGGTTACCTAAGTGATTGATGGGTTTCTCTAATGTCATGACAGAGTGCGGCAGAGATATGCACAAGAACATCCGGCAAACACACACATTCCTCCTACTGATGAATTATTTGAGATTTGTTCCGTGTATCTGAGGTACACACACTCATACTGAATATCTTAAACAGTCATCTGAGCTGCTTCATTCTGAAGATCCGTGTGTGTGCGTCTTACTTATTAGGGCTTTTTAACTTTTAAACATCACAAAGTATGCTAATGTGATGCAATGTGTGTGTCTGTTGTGTGCAGAAAACTCAGGTGACGGTATTGACTACAGCCAGCAGAAGAGGGAGAACATCGGAGACCTGATCCAGGAGACACTTGAGGTGTTTGAACGCTACGGGGGCGAGGACGCCTTCATCAACATCAAATACATGGTGCCCACCTACGAGTCCTGCCTTCTCAACTAAATGGAATTGAGAACTCACTCACAAACACACTCTTATACAAACATGTAAACACACCCACCTTATGCTACAAACCTAATTTCTGACTTTATTAAATGTATCAGCTGTATGTATCAGAGAAGACACTCACACACAGTTTCCTGGGAAGATAAACAGACACAGGGAGCTCAGGGTTCAATAAATCTCTTGGTTGCAACTAACCTGCATTTCATTTTCACTCTATAAGGAATTATCTAAAGAGAAATGCAGAAAATGCACACACATCCAATCCAAGCTGGCCACAGGTACAGGAAACAATGTTTTGAATGGAACAAACTTGAATGGTTAATTTTTTACAACATGATGATCTAGATTTTGAAGCATTAATATTAATGAGTATTAATAAGAATACATACAGGTGTGTGTGTGTGTATATAAAATCTGATCACTTAATTTCGACCACACAAAACATTTAATTGTCCAAAAGCTTCATCTTGTCACAGAATCTCTTCTAATCATACCGATAGTTTTCAGATGCTCACTGATCTATAGCTCTCTTTCCTGATATAATGAACATTTCCTTGCTTTTTCTTCCAATTTTCTTAGTGGTTCCTAGGAAGAAAAAAAAGGAATTTTGAGACTCCCCCTCTGGCTGTTCACTCGCCTTCCAACATTCACCACCTGAAATCTCTCTTCTTTTTACTTCACATGCCAACGTTTATCTTTCAGCAAATCAGATTGATCATCACTTAATTAATATTCATAAGCCATGGTTTGTGTGCTGAGCCACTGACAGAAAGTAAACCAATTTATATGAGAACTACAAAAGAGAATAAAGTCATATTTGCCAAAAATATGCAATTTTATATTCATAGCCAACAATACTTTTTCTAATTAATAAACCTCATTGGCAGACACACTAGCGACTGACATTACTAGGAAGTTTAGTTAGTATGCTTTCAAAATATCTCATAAGAGTGTATCCGTGGCAACTAGGCATTTTATAGGTTTTGAGCTTTTTAATATGCCTCCCCACTTTTCAGATAATTTCAACACCCCTGCCTCCTGCTTTCTTTATCTCCTTCTCGCTTTCTTTATCTCTGTCTATTCCGGTCAGCTCTTTGTTTGATATTTCTATTTTATATTTAAATGTTTTAAGTCTTTTTTTTCCCGCATAGATCTTTTCATCACGATTTGTCTTTTAATACATGTGTCGTGATATTAAAGCACTTTTAGACCTTAAGGTCTTAGCTATAAAGGTGATGATTCCCAAGGAACCATACTTATATACACACATGCCCAAATTTAGACGGAAAGCACACTGGAATGCACCTGAAGGGACATAGAGAGTGCACAAAATAACACATGACAGATCGCAATTATTCAGATAGCAACGTTATGTGCTTTTGAAAGCCTGAACCTATATGAGCTGCAGGCTGTGTGCCAGAACACAATGTCTGAATGAAACGCTCATTTATCAGAGCGCGTACACATGCACACACTCAGTCGGGGGCTTCCCTCATGCTTAACAGCCTCTATTTTTTCCTACCTGTGAAATCAGATGCTGCAAGTGTGTGTTGGTTTATTTCACTTCACCAAATAGTGATTTTATAGCATATAATGTCCTCTGAGTCTTTTCACTTAATGCTTTTACAATCAGATTATGCAGCTATCTGTAGAACTCCTTCTTTTTGGATTATTAGAAGGGATCTGAGCTGTTCTTTGGCCCCCATAATCACCCCATATGTTACTTTCTGACACTAGTGGATCAAGCTGCCATATAACATGAAGGATGTGCGGTATTTTGCCAAAGTATTTCCGTTAGCAGCTACTAGGGGGAAAAAAGGTTGGTCTTTTTTCTTTTTTTCAAGTGAGTCCCATGAGCTAATGTTTACAGTGAGCTGAGATTTCTGGAACATTTGAACTCAGTTCAATCTGGATTTGATCGCACCGCCTGTAAATTACAGCTCTGAACAGACACAAGGGGGAATTGAGATGGGATTTGCCCTCAAATCAGTTTTACTGCAACAATCGGGGTCAATAAAGAGACCTGGAGACTCAGCTCAAGTCCTAAAATCTGAGATGGTGAGAGGAATAGTTTCAGTCATCATTTACTCACTCTTATTCTCTCAAACTTGTAAGACTTTCTATCTTCTGCGGAACACAAAAGAAGATATTTTAAGAATGTGGGAACTCTTTTTTTGCCCTTACAATGAAAGTCAATGGAGTCCAAAACAACTTTTATTGAACAGACAGAATGTACTGAGACATATTTGTTTCGAAGAAGAAAGGCTTGGAACAGCATGAGGGAAAATTTTTGGATCAACTGTTCCTTTATGTTTGCTTTCATTTGCCTGATTTGTCTCCGTTCTAATTGACTCTCAGGTGAATCGATGAATGAAATTGGTATAAAACAGGGATGGAGACATTGATGCGAGAGCAGAGGGAAGGAAAAACATTAGAGTGTAAGTATGCCAGATTGTTAGGAGCAACAGTGCAGAGGGGAGGGAGGGAAAGCGAAGGGAGCAGCAGGAATAAATAGCCCTCTGGGATCTATTCTTCTTGTTCAGCGCATCTGCCAGGGGCCGCATGAAACCCAACGCCAGCCAGTGAGCATGTGCAAAGCCCTGAGCCCAATGGAGATTTATTTCGGAGTGACTTCATGCTTCAGGTCTCACCCACACCTCTCAACCCTAGACCATCAATCCACAGAACGGACTGGAGCTCTGATGTTTATTCCAAAATTTCCCTCGAAAAGGTCATTGATTTGGACTCAGAGCTGTGGTGAAAGAAACAAAAACGCATTTCAAAATGTAACAACTTGCTCCACCCCTGAAATGAAATCAATCAATCACCTGGATCCATTCTGATACTAAACGACCACTTTACACCATCCAATCATTTCCCTGTGGACTTAATCAAGTACCGCCCTATTTTTATCCTAAAGTCTTGATTCGCTAATAATACATCAGATTATTGCAGTAAAATGGATTGTGATTGTGTGCTATTCTGAACTTCTGTTACATCTTGTCTTTCTCCAAGCAGCAGAATTGAGCTGTTTCGTTGAGCAGTCTTTTCTAATATCGGACTGTTTTAAACGTGAGTTTCTTTAAAGTGGTGCTGTTGTATAGCATGTGAGCGCGTGGTGTGTTTTGAAGAAGGCTCACAGGAGGCCGATGGTTTTTCGGCAGGAGGCTGGAGAGATCTTCCTCTCTCTTGAGCTCTGAATCGACGGGGTTCTGCTGTCTGATCCTCGCTCCACCTCTACCTCAGCCAGACACTCTTATCAGACGCAAACACATCTGCCATTGCTCTGCACACACACAAATGCCTGCACAACCACCGTCCATATCCTTTGGACCACCATGAGAATCAATCAAACACATATAAACAAACGCATTCACCTGGAAATTTAAAAATGTAGTTTTAAAACCCACATGTACAGCAGTTCTATGAGGTCCTTTGAATTGCATTGCATTTTAATTACTTTGATTAATCACTTCCTTAACCTCAAATATCAATTCTGCATCAAAATAAATGTTGACATATCATTTTTTAGTGATTTTACTTATATTTTTCATGTATATACAACTTTACTGATATAATCTTAAAAAAACGCCTCATTAAAAAGATGAAATATTTCTTATGATAATAAATATTTGAAATAATTTTAACACAATGTCATGAATATAGTGAAAACATTAAAGTTGAAAGATTTTTGGAAAAAAGCAAACATGAATGTCCACCCATAAACCTAGCCCTCAGTGAAGCATAAGGAGATCGTATGAAAACCTATTACTAAAATCTTACAAATGAATTTGAATTCACCAACAATTTGCCAAAATGTAAAATAGTTGTGAATTCCCCTTGAGAGTGAGTATTTAAAAAAAAAAGTTAAACATTATTTATTATTATATATTTATGGTCAAGATTACACCAAATTTACTTTGTATTTTTGTCAAACAAACTGTTATACCTTGAAAAACATATATTTTAAAACCTTTTGTTAACATCTATACTCGATGACTACTCCCACATGACTTTTTTAGAGCCATTAAATTGAAAATGTTTCTTGAAAATGTTATAAATGTTTTTCAAAACTAAATGGAACAAGCATGACTAGAAAGTGTATATTTCTAAGATCTTAACAATATATTTTATACTAGATTTTTTCTTTGTCTTTACCATGAACATTCTTATGTGTCATTGACTCAAGTATGTCTTGGAGAAACTGTGTGTCGGCACGTGTGGCATAAAGGGACCGTGGACCCCGAGTGAGTGATGAAGGACGGTGTGTTTGCTGTAATCTTCACTGCAGACCCCTGGGGAGCCCCGAATGACGTGGTGGCCCACGGTGAGATTATACTGCACTACGCTGGAATGGGTGGAGAGAACAGGATCCATCAGTACTGTCAGCACCCAGTCCAACAAACAACACCCAACATCTGACCGGCACATATCATATTTTGTGCATTTTACAGTCATCAGAATGTATTAGGTATATACATGCTTTTACTCTCACCCCCATAAATACTCAATGACACACACACACACACACTCCCTTGCCATTTACATTGAGAATGTGCCACTCTTCACCTCACCTTAACAATGTGTGATTTCTCTCTCTCTGGATCTCACAATTGACCCAGATTTCACTCTCTGGTGTTCCTGCACCCACACATAATCGCTTTTGTTTTATGCTTTTGTATTATTTTCATACTCAAAGCCTTTAAGCTTTCGTCAGACAAAATAACACGGGAACGTGTGTGCTTTGAAAGCTCACGTTATATTCCAGACACAGTCATGCCACCTACTGCTTTTCTAATCAGCTGCCGGTGCTGACCACGGGATCATGACTGATGTCCCATCTCCCTCCCGTCTCTGCTTCCTGCTGCTTCACAACCACCTGATTTCATATTCACTTTTTATCTAAAGCGTCATTAATTGGATTAATTGTAGAATGAAACCCGTGTTATTTAATAGAGGAGGAAAATACAGGGTTTGGGTGGGGATTAATATCTCACACTACAGAACACACACACACACACACACACTCACTAGCAGCACACAGACATGTGTGGCCTAATCCCAGACGCAGTAGTAAAATGAAAATTTATGTGGCAGTGTTGATAAGAGCAAAGGATTCTTATCTGAGTCCAAGATAAATGCTGAATCTTTTGTGCTGCCTTTAAAAACTGGTATTTTTTTTCAGTCTGTTATGTTAAGAAGGTGATGCAGCTGAAAAATGAAATTAAAGAAAGTAAAGATGATGAGACGTGAATATAGGAGGATGCATAGTGAATCATATGAATATATTTGTATGGAACAAACGAGGAGGTCTGTAATACTTGGATCATTGGCATTTATTTCAAAATTCAACATGCATTCAGTATTTTGCTCATGTGCATCCAGTTCTGGACATTATTTGGAGCCAGTCACTCTGGAACCGTGAAATACACTCTCCGAAAAAAGGTACAAAAGTCACTGTACAAAAGTCTTTGTACCTTATTTACCACTAACAGATACATCTGAGTACCTAAATGGCACATATTGGAACCCTTTGAAAGGGTTCTGCCACAGTGACACCTTATACTTTTTTTTCTGAGAGTGTATCACGACATATCTCCTCTTCTGAATTGTAAAAATCTGGTATTATTGACTGCTGTGTGTCTCTAGTTGAAGGAATGTTTCCTGTGTCCTGTTATCTTCATTGTGGATAGCAAACAAAGGATCTGGAGAAGGTCAGCTGAGCATGAAGTCACAAGCTGATTTAGCATCTGTTCAAATGTGTCTTTCATACGGAGGAATGTGAAACTGTGATTGAAGATTTGATTTTATATACATTTGTATCTCTCTCTTTATTGTGAGATGCTTGATAAGTAGTCAAGATTGGGCAAAAGAACCAAGCTACTGTCTAAACAACTGAGGTTAACTTTTACATCACATGACCTTTCTACTGGATTGATCTACTTAGTGAAATAAAAAAAACCATAAAAACTATAATAAAATAAATCCATAACTGTAGAAAACATAAAAATGTGAGTTATTATTCACTGATAATATACCATGTTGTCTTTCACAGAAGAAATTAATATACTGTAGCGTTGAAATAGCATAAAGGTGAGTAAACTATGAAAAAAATATAAATTTTTGGAAGAACTAGTCCTTCAACCTTGAACAATGGATTAATTGGTTAATTCATTTAATACACCAATACTCCTTATTTATGTTAATGAAAAAAAGTGTTTGAAAACAAGCAGCTTTGTCATAAACGCATAAGAAATACCAAAAATAACACCAGTCACAAAGGTTGAGAACCACTGTTCTAGAATAACATGTAAATGTTATAATGCTTTTGTTGTTGCTGCAATAACACGTAATATTTATGTGTTCTTTGGTGTATTTCATTGTATTTTTAATAACGCCAACAAGATTTTTATATTTTAAAATATAGAACAAATATAAAATATCATGTAAAATATATTTACATATTTCCAGAAACATACTTTACAACGATCGGTAAGTTAATGAGTTGCACGCCGACACATTTTGGAACGCAACGTACGTGCGTTACGTATATTCCTGTCTTGAAAATCACATTACACGGCAACACCGACTGTGCAAATCAAAAACACACATAAAACGATTCAATCATAAAAAAGCAACACACCATGAAATGCCAAGCCCTAACAAAACACACAAGACAAACACTTGTTGTCACAGACGTGTTGTCACAATGTTTCACAATATATCATCCCCGCCGGTGACTCTTAGCGTTCACGAGCCTGCATGCTATTGGCTCTGATCTCTGCCCATCATCTCAGGCGCTGATTCATGGATTCATGGTGAAAGCACTAGCCCCGCCTCACAAAACCTAAGCGCTGATTGGCCACCCGGCGCGTCCGCGTCTCGCATGCAGCCAATGCGCTGGAGACGGGTCGGGCGCTCTCGGAGGTTCCTCAGAGAAAGCACACTGGTGGCAGTACGGAGCGGTAGCGCGAGCTCAGTACAACGAAGAGAACCCAACGAGTCCACATCGCGCGACTTTAGCGAAGGGAGAGAAAGACAGAAAGAAAGAGAGGTAAGCACGCCGCATCTAAAAACAGCCGTTATATCTGGAGAGGGTCGCCGCAGCCTGGAGGGGGAACGAGGGATTTGATCAGCACCGTTATTTTTCTTTCTTTTTCTTTTTTTTTTCTGGAGAAGGATTGTGAGCTTTTGTGTGCAAAGATGATGGTCGGGGAGATAGAGGTGAAGGAGAGACCGAGGCCGAGTACCGGACATCTATTGCAAGTATTGACGAGAAGAAGCTCATGACTAGTTTACCGAACCTGTGCGGGATCTTCACACACCTGGAGAGACTCTTGGACGAAGGTACGTTTGTGTAAACCTGAACCACGAGTGTGTATGTGGTGTTTTGCAACTTCACAAAACTATCTGTTTTCAGCGAAGGAGACTCAAAATGACGGTTAAGGTTTCTTTTTTAAAGTAGACTTGCGTTTTGGGGTCTGGTTCTAAACGGTTAAACCGCTTTGTACCGTATTTTACCGTTAGAATTTCAAAGTATTTTTCGCGTGTGAGGGTCGCTAGCGCTGTTAGCAGTCTGCTAAATCCACAACTTTTACACGTCGTCATATTTACTAACTTTCACTTATTTACCATCAAATGTAAGATCTTTTACGAGTTTATTGTTTCTCTAAATGTTTATTTTGTGTTGTAAACGACATATTACTAGGCGTTTCAACGGTTCCTAACTTTTTTATGGGGTGTGAGTGGCGTTAGCCGAAGTTAACGTTCGTAAGTTAGCTGCACAGAAGAAACTTCGTTTATTTTTCGATTGAAATCGCATTATTACATGTTTATTTATTCGGGTATTAAATTTTTTTATATCTGTACTCGACACAAAGGATTTCATGAGAACAATTAGCTGTTTGTTTGCAGATTAAGATTTTTTCCCCTGAGGCGTGCGGTTGAGTTTTGCATAAATGCTCCCTATGGAGAGAGGGTGAAAGAGAAACGCATAAATGCCTATACACAAATGTGTCAATAGTACATCATAAACCACTGTTTTTAATCCCAGATATTTTCCTTTGCATATAAAGCTTAATTTTTACCACACAACGTGAGAGAGGGAGTAAGAGTCTGCGTGTCTGATATGCAGCAGGTTTCTCTCTTAATGCAGTTTGAGTGTCTGCACCGTCACTCACGCGCTGTTCGTGTCTGAAATGCATGTAGTTTATAGTAAGGCATTCATCTCTTTCTGTTCCGATCGGGAGAGGTTTGAATCCCCCCCTCACACACACACATCCAGTATCTGTCTGTATTAGTTTCATGAAGTGCACGAATGCTCGTGCTATTGACATGCAAACACGCGGCTCTGTTTATCTTGTAAGAAAAAGGGACGAGCAGTCGCAAAATCTGCCGCAATGTTATCCAATATCAGCTTTGTTTGCGCTCGTATTCTCTCAGCTTGTTGCAGAATCACCCTGTGCGTCACCGGATAAACTAGTTTGGTTTGACTGATCACAAGTCCACATTCCGACACTCAACCCCAGGAACCTCATTTTAGATTGGGAGTTTGGTTTTGACTTTGTCCAGACGCACAGCCCAACTTCTGCCAAGTTCCCGACTGGACTTGACTTTTCTTTTTCTTATGTTCAATATGGATGCACATTTTTTTTTAAATTTTGTTTAATTATAGGATAAAACACGTTTTAAAGGGATAGTTCTGAAAATGAAAATTCTGTAATTTATTCAATGAAGAATGTTGTTAACCAAACTGTGTTGGTGCCTATTGACTTTAATTATATGAAAAAAAAACAACAGCACATTTTTCAAAATAGGCTCTTTTGTGTTCCACAATAGCAAGTCTAGAATAGTTTTGGAAAGACACGGGGGTGAAAAAATGTCATTACATTTTTTGCTAGAACTATCCCTTAAATATTTTAGTATGTAGACCGTGATGAGCTACCAAGCTATAAAAGTTCTTACATCTCCAGTAGGACCCTTTCCTCTCTTTAAATACGTAAATGGCACAGATGTGTTTCCTTAAGAGGTCTTCTTGGTCCTTTAGCATCTCCATGAGAGAATTCTCATGAAGATGTGTGCTCTGACACCGAACAGTGAGGTGTTAGTTCCTCCTGCAGTGATACAGCCTCATGTTTGTGTATCTCTGGACTCATTCTGCTCTGTTTACCTGAACTTTGCTCTTCTCTTGCTGTAATCAGTTCTCCTCAATCCACTCAAAAATGAGCTGAAACCGCAGAGGACAACTTCATCCTTCCTTTTTTTTCCTCTGACACGCATTTCTTTGAACACACACATGGATTGGACTAGGTGTAAAGTCTCTGCTACGCTCAGCTAAATTTGCATACTGATTTGGCTATGCAAATGAGTAGCTCAGGGTGATGTGGGCCAGTCGTGTATTTGTAACGGTAAATACTCAGACTTAATGCGTAGGGAGGGAAATTTGTACAGCTACACACAGCGTCTGCTATCTCTCCTGACCTCTGTTTTACATCAGACTGATATGGGGTTTTAAATGCCTGATACTAATGTCTAGACAGCAGCGTGATATAATTAAATGAGTAATATTTATTAAAATTCGAAAAAATGTTTGAGGATGTAAGATGTGCAATATTGATTGGCAAAGCTGGCGGTAGATTGTGGCGCTGAACAATTTCTTCTGTTAATCGGACAACGTTATTGATGTGAATAATCACAAAATGGACAAATTGGCTGATGTGTTGGTCTGTCACGAGTTTTAGAAAGGACATGTGCTCCATCTTGACTGTGTATTGCACTGATCTAAGATCAGGTTTCACTCCAGATCTGTGCTGTCACAGGTGAACAAGGGTGAGAATGCAGATTAGCTGAAAAAGGCATTAGCAGAGATTGAACTGAGAAGGTTAGACAGATGATAGTATTTTAGGTACTTCATTAAGCATTACTGTTATTATTGTGGTGTGTTCAATTATGCGTAAATAAACCACAGACTTGAAAGCTTTTCAATGCAGCTTCACACATTTTCTGCTGGATGAAAGAAAGACAATGTGTGAAGGTTTGGAGGTGAAATGTTTCTCTGAAATGGCTTTCTCAGTTGTCGTCTTGTAAGAGTTCTCATGACAGCTGTGCAGAAACGCTCATAACTCGAATGGATTGTGTGTGTTTGCAGCTGTTGTCATGGCAAAGGAAAACCAACACCCTTACGTCTCCCTCGTCACCCTTTCTGTTCCCCACACAAGACAACTGCTCTCCCTCCCTCTCTCCTCACCGTTTGAGTATGTGTGTCAGGCTGACGAGAGAAAGACAGGTTTGCAGTGTGCTTGTGATCTTCAGAGGTGACCCTGAGGGTGTTTTTAGAGCTGTCTTTGATAAGTTAGTGGCAGCTGAGTCCAGTGTCAGAACTCAATGCAGGCGGTGTTCAGAAATGGACACAGCGATGGAAGGAAAGAGTCAAGGTTAAAGATCTTGATTTTTTTCACGGTCATACAGGTTGTCAGGAAATTATTCTGGCTTGAAATGGTTTGTGTTTTCTGTGGCTCTGACAAATATGTGCTGAATTTTCAGCAGCCATTACTCCTGTCTTCAGTGTCACACGATCCTTCAGAAATCATTCTAATATGCTGATTTTGTGCTCAAGAAACATTTCTTAATGTTGTAAACTTTAAAATTGTAAAACATTTAGCATAAATCATGATGCATTTTTTTTCTGAATGAATAAAATTCAACAGAACAGCATTTATTTAAAATAAAAAATATTTTGTAACATTATATATGTCTTTACTGTTACTTTTGGTACATTAATGCATTTTTCATTAGTTTAGCTGCATTTATGATACAGTCCTCTGGAATAAATATAAATCTTGATTCTGATTGGTCAGTGTAAAAACTGTACAAGTACCAATACCCCACTTCGTCAATGATCAATTTCTTCATTAAATACAGTACTCTAAAAGTACAGTAATTTAGATGCAGCATTCGTATTTGAGGTCTTTCCAGGTGCTAACAGGAAGTGATTCTTATAGGCTGGGACCTGTGGGACCTCTTACAGCATCTAGTTTAATTAGCTAGCTAGATCCATTAGCCTAGGTTCTCTGCTCGAGCCAGGGTTCAGTAGATTGAATGTGCAGATAATTTTATTCTCTCTATCTTTGTTTCTCTCTCTTTTTCTGTGTCCTGCTGGGTGGTGATAAATTGGATTGCAGGAAGAGGTTGACAGGGTTAGCGAAGGGAATAGAGGAGTCTCACTGGTGTGTGTGTGTGTGTGTGAGAGAACTGGCCCCTGACTCAGCCCTTGTGTGGCCCCTGATAAAGTCATGTCTCTGTGTGTCAGGCGATGCCCCTTTATCAGGGGGGTCTCTCTGACAAGCACAGGGGTTTCTTATCAGACTGCCCTGCCAGCACCACTGTCTGCCGGACACCGCACAGACACCAGCACACACCCTTCAACAACTTTTCCATCCATGTACAGTGAAGAATTTTTGTTGGTTCAGTTGTAGCTCTCGTTGAATCAGATCACAACTTCTGTTCTGAATATCAAGCTGATGCAATGATTCAAACGCAACCACTAACTTCCTAACTACACTCATGCTCATGTGCTTCCCGTAGGAGGGCTTTCATGGGCCAACTCGCACAGGAACAGGCTGATTCAGTGTTTTTGAAAGGGGAGGAGTCCTTTTCATAAGAACAGAAAAACAATTTCTTAACAAAAAGTCATGCTTTATAGCATGAGGCAGCGTGTGTGTCTGTAGTTGTACTGTGGTTAGGAGCGGTTGGTCTTTAGCCTCTCTCTCTCTCTCTCTCTCATTCCGTAGTGGGGGGAAGGGCCTCACCCTTTCACATTCCACAACTGCCTGAAATATTTCCACACCCCTTCACACTACTCTTTCTGCCATTTCTGTGCTGTTTTTCTCTGTTTTACAACCAGCAGCTTGGAGACACTGTGTTTGCCTTTTCTTTTCCTCTCTCTAACTGAGCAACAGAGGAATTGTTTGGCTAAATCAGACAGTATTCCTCAGTGCTCCTCTACACATTCATTAAGCAATTGAATTTGTCTAATGTTTGTTCTGTCTCTTTAAATGCTTTAGTTTGGCGTAATTATGATCACGCTTATTTCTTTTGGGCTGGAAAATGGTCCTTGAATTGATCTACGTGGACCGTGGCCTCAGCCAAAGGTGGATCTGTTTGACTGTCTCACCCTGTGATTTCAACTATTCACCTCCAATTTGCTCTCAGCAGCAGATAGGAAACACTGTGCAAGAAGTTCTTCATTTTCCCGTCAATCCAGGCCTTCCGGCGCACTCTGAGGGTAGCGTCTCCAACCCCAGTGTCGTTTATCCTTTTTTTGCATCTCGACTACCACGTTCTCAACGCCGCGCTTTAGGCCACCTGTCTGGTTTTTGAGGTGTTGCCCTAATCGGGGTCGACTGATATGTGTTTTTCACGGCTGATACCGATTTTTTACAGATCAAGTAGACCGAGAACCGATATATATGTCTGGTGTAAAAATGAAAATTTGTCAAAATTAAGAATAACAAGGGCTCTGACAAAAACTGCCTTCCTTGGTGTTGGTTAAGTGTAGTACTCCCACACTGCACTTCTTATTCTCATCTTCTTCTGTGCATCCATCTGCAATAAGGGTAATATAAAAAGATAGTTAAAAGTGGGGCCACTGTATGCTTCACGAATAAGCCTATGTTAAACAGCTTGGGGGAAATGTACGTATTTGCTTCAATAATTTTACATGTTAGAAATTATGGTGATAATAGGTATGTAAACGGTATGAAATTCATATCACGATTATAGTGAACCAAAAGTTATCACTCTTATCAATATTCTCAACGGTTTTGTTCAAATTGATTAAACGGTCAAACTAAAGACCTGTACCCACGAAAATATGTTTCATAAGTTTTATATTGAAAAAGCACCAACAACAAACAATTACGCATATCATTCCTACTTGTTTTTTTAGGCATAAACCTTAAATGAAACATTAACCTTTAAGCCCTAGAATCAATATATAAGAATCTAATAATACTAACGCACTTGAAGATCATTTGATCGTCTTTGCCTGCTTAGGAGATCTTGTGATGCTTTTTAAAGCTTGTGGTTGATTTCGAGTTCACATACAAACATAAATAGAACAGGCTTATTAAATTTGTCTATTTTAATGTAAGACACCATATTTTTCGTCAGTGATAGAAATATGATTTAAGACGGTAGTGTAAGCAAGTTTAGTTTGAAAAAGTTTAATAGTAAGACACAATTAGACAATATTTGAATTAAAATAATAATAATAAATACCGATTTTATTTGCAACAACTGAATGGAGTACGAATTCTTGCACGCGTCGCGCAGCATTGTCAAGTTAACTTTGGTCGTTCTTCCCTTCAGCCGAGGAGTTTCAAACGCTTATACGAGACGTAAATGCCCTGCACCCTGCAAGAACACACTATCAAGGGCTCTGCATAGGTAGTACTCACGCTTGTTTTGGAACAGTCGCCCCATGTGCTCTTGCATCACCGTGGCACGAGACAGCGACGGGCGGGCTCTCTCGTTTTCATTCAAAGTGCAAGCTGTGCGTCTCATTTTTTTGCATTTGTATTGAAAATTTACCATCAGTGAACTTTAGTAGTAATACTACTAGAAGTTTTGTTGTAGTGATCATATTGTCCTGACGATTGTTTTGTACACTGTTCATAATGGATTTATAAACGGGTAAGACTTTCTTCTTGCAAGATTGGCAGACAGGGTGACCGTCCCTCAGATTAAAAATTTGCCTTCCAGACTCTTGTAACAAGCCAAACATACGTACCAGAAGACCATCTCGATTAGACCGCTTAGATGGGCTGAAAAATCTCTCCCCGATGCACTGTCACTTGCCTTCCGCCATTTCATCTCGTTGCAAAAAACCCAACACCAACCCTGCATTCTGCTTCTGTGCGATCAGGACTTAATGCTGGCTGGACAGGATTTACCGAGAGTTTTCAAAATTGTGATAATCAAATACGGTTTTGATGATAATTAAATTTTAAACGGTAATACTAACCGTCTGGGCATTTTATCGTGAAACCGGTAATTGTTCCATCCCTAATGTGTAATAGCATAACCTCTCATAATTCTTCATTAATTATTTTCTGATGACTAAAAATACCTAAAATAGTAGAGGTGACTATTCAATTCACCATCTAATGCACATCAATGGATTAACAAAATTTATATAATAAGTGTAAATAATTAAATTATCTTCATAGCTCCATTGTAGAAGTTGTTAAGACTGCAACTATTTTCATGAAACCATAACACTAATAGCCTTTTACAGGCACACTTAGTTCAATAGCCTGTTGAAATGTCTTGGCCTATGTGACACTAGAAATTTCAGTTGGTTTTAATTTACAGTACAGTGCAAATGAAGGCATAAATCAATTTAATTTATCTTTTAATCAAACAAGAGTTAAACTTTACTTTTTGGCAAACAAAGGGTTTACTATTAAAATTAAAACATGGAAGAAATAGTGTATTGTGTGATTATTCTTTTAAACAAAAGTTGTAATAATTGTTGTAGTAGTATTATGTATTAATTCATACTATCGCCCCACAGTATTATATTTCTGATAATTCTTTAAGCTACCCGAAACGTTATTTTGACGTGTTGCCAATAGGACTCTTTTAAATTTCTGTACGCCTATGTAAGTGTTTCCCTTATCATTGATTTCTACGTTTGCACACATAGAGGTATATTCCCAAAAAGGCTTTGCACTTATGTCGTCATGAGAGAGAACATGAGCACTGATGCATGTTTTCAAAATTTGTGGAACCCGGCGGTGCGGTGTTTTTTACTATCACTGTATTTCTGAAGTACCACGAATGTGTTTCAGAATTTGCGAGGTATGTCATTTTCAATGTAATCTTGGCATGTAATGTTCTGATAAAAGCATTTTTGTTGATTTTTGTCCTCTCTGCTTTGAATACAGAAACCTTGATCTCTACCACTCCAACCATATTTTTGAATTTTGCATATGGTTGTTTCGGTATAGTACCGTACTGTGTCCCTATGGTGTCCACAGCAAAATTGATGCGAAATAATAGTTCAGTCATTATTAATAAGTTAATTTCTTGTTTAATATACAGTCGCTCGCGAGAGATTTTTTCTCTTCTGATTTAAAAAAAAATGAATTTTTGCTGGTCACCCATGCCGCCACAAATAGAGTGCCAGTCTGTGGGAAACACTTGCGATAGTGTACCCGCAAATTACACTGTCCAAATGATCATGAATGACCTCAGGAGGAGTCCAGCGCAGTCTTGTAGATAGTTTTTCTGTTATTTATGTCCTCATAGTAGTGAGACGACCGAAGCTGAAATCACCGCGAGCGTCGCACACATTGTATGTGTAGAAAACAAAACCGCTGGTCTGTGCCATTTACATACAGAGACACGCAGAACATGCTGGATTAATATTTAAATAGTATTTTTGCGTTTTAATATTTACAGATACTAGTCCATATTGCGATTCTATTTAAGTGTACTGACCTACTTTTGATTAATTCATTCAAACTTTGACAAATTCCGTGACATTTCCGCGTCATACAGTAAATTCCATATGACTGCATTCCGCGATTCCGTCCACATTTTCTCCATCGGGAATCATAGATGATAGGAGGTGTTTTGATTTCAGTGTAACCTTAGTGTATTGTGAGTTTATGCAACTTTATGCATGTCTGCTGCTGCCTTACGTTTGCGCGACACCCTGATGCGTGATCACTGAAGAGCTCCAGTTAGGCAAGCGTCTCAGAGGTGTAGAGTGAAATTTTGCCTTGATTGGTCGGGACTCGTGTACCCCAAATCAGCGTGGGCGGAGATTCTTATAGGTCACAGAGTCGTTAGTTTCTGACAGGCTCATCAGAGCCTAAATAGCGCGTTTGCAAAATTAAGTTATTTTAATCAGCTAAGTTTGGTTTTTGACACATTACTGATAATCATAAATGCTAATATCGATCCAGGCCGATTCCAAACAAACAGGGACGCACATTTCCGGTGTGATTGGTACCTAAATCGCCGATCACCTGCTTTCCAGATGGATGGCATTTACTACACATCGCCGTAGTTCACTGACAAGCTAGGTCACTAATCGTCGCCGTCATAAATCCAATGCGATTACATCTGCGATTATTAACGGAATATTTGCCCCTAAGTAGCTGTGAAAAGACTCAGTACTAAACAGTCCTCTCGCTGTCGTGCTTTGAATGTTTTTGCGTCTTTCTCGGTGACAGTTTTAAAGTATCCCCTGCCGACATGCTTGTTTGCATTAGTGTGCACCGTCTATTTGATCTGATCACGTCATTGTTTCGGTACAATTTATTCTGGCTTTTCTGCTTGTTGGCTGAAACACTAAAGAGCTTTTGTTGCTATTTTTGGGCCCGCAATAATTTCGGTTGCCGAACATTCGTACCATTCCCTTACTTAACTGTGTGCGTGCATGCGGCCACCGCGCAATGACTTTCGATTTGTTCCTGTCTAACATTGGAAGCACCTACTTCTCCTTTGTTAGCCTAAAGACCATCGGAATGTAAAAAGTTTGCTTTTAATTTGTGTACATTTTACAAACTAAAAACAAATCATTGTGCTTTTAGGCCTAAAGAAAAATAGGATGGGGCCCGTACGCACCCGGTCCGTTTCGTTGGTTTCCTTTTATCGCGTAGTCACAAAAATGACCCAAAAAAGAAAAAAAAAGATAAACGAAACTCCTGCATCAGCCTAAGGCTACTCCTCTTCCTCGGTTTGGCATCCGTCCTTTCTTTTTCTCTTTTTTTTTTTTTTTTTTTTTTTTTTTTTTTTTTTTTTTTGAGATGCATCGATCCCAGGGATTGAAATCGTCCGATTTTCCTCATGATTGGCCCGGATCGGTGACCGAACAAGCACCGTATCCCCCGTCCAATCTCACTTCTTTCCGATTACCGGTCATCCTGTATTCCCATTTTGTCTTGACCCATCCGTTGGCACAGGCAATAACGTCAGCCGCGCATTCTCGCTCTCTTCTCTCCGACAACCCCTTCTCTCTCACACACGTCTCGTTCGCTCCGGTTAAATAGTGCTCGTATTGCGCATTATTTGATCTATATTAGTGGAGCACACAAGCCGTGCTCAGTCTCAAACAGCTTGTGAGCCAAAAATACCAAAATGAGTGGCTAACTGCAACAAAACATTCAAATGCATACAAAATTATGTCAAAATACCCGAGTCTAGTGGCCTTACCCTTGTTTAAACAAACAGTCATTTTGGAACTGTAAAGTCTATTTTGAGACAGAGAACGCTGTTGTGTACGTTCATATTGGGTCCCCGTTTGATAAACTCTTAAGGGACCCAGTCCAAACGTTCTGCTTTCTGCTGCTGGGCTGTCATTGGTAATCAAGACACAAAGACAAAGAAAATCACTTTATCCTGCTCTGGACTGAATAACGGTTTATAACTTAATGGGTATCGCTACACTCTGCATTTAATTTTAACACAATGAAAGCCAGAAATTAAGTAATAAATTGTATAACACGGGATATGTTTATGTTGTACATTTGATTCACTTTCATTTCTGTAGGTATTTTGCTTACCTGAAGACAAAGCTCTTAACTCTTCAAAAACTTTTTCATAGCTCCTCTTATTCTATTGCATTATTTTGATGTGTTTGCATTTTTTTTTTTGTGTTTTTATTTGTTTACTGACTTGTTACATATGTTTCTTTTATTAAAACAAAACTTGCATTGCCGAAACGACGGATTCGCGCCGGAGTTCGTGGGATTATTATGTCTGGTTAGCACTGCTGCTGGTCTATGCCCGTCAATTATGCTTCTTAGAAGACCACTAAACATAATCGTGTGGTACTCGCCAGATGTGCCTCGCACAAATTTGCAATTTCTGTATGCATGCAGATTTTTTTTTCTATCAATCGGTTTTTTAAATTACATATTAATTAAAATAATGCGTTCTCCTGGTATATGGCCCTGTTTCTATCCTTTATATACTAAGTGTGTGTGATAATATGAATATTAGATATTAGAGCCTGACCATTGTGGGTTTTTTTGGGGCCGATACCGAGGGTGAACATTAATTATTGCATTTGAGATGATTCGCCTGATATGAAATAACGGGGATTTTTTCAAATCGCAAGAGGCTGCGATTACAGGGGGGTGGGTTGTAACGGGTTACACCTCGCGAGTACAGAGGTGCTTGATTCTACTTGATATAGCATTCGTCTATTGACATCAAAGTCACGGTACGAGAAAATCACTAAGAACTTCCCCCGCTCTCTTATAGCTTCCGGCAGTACTTTCTTTGCATGGGTGACAACACACCCATCGCTCTAAGCAGCGCTGCTTCAATTCGAGCGTGGGCCATCAGCAGAAAAAAAATAAAAATAAAACCGTAAACAGCCAAAGGACATAACTTAGAATAGGAGATGGATCGGTTTGTGAAAGGGAAGAGAAAAGCCATAGATTAAGTCGCAATTGTTCCACGCCCAGGCAGCTGCTGGCTGTGCCTTCAGGACGCTAACGTGCAGAAAATATTACGAGGCATATCTTGCTCTTGGCTTCACTCACCGTGTGTCTACCTACCCAAGAAGAAAAAACGCACAATACAGTATATAGTGCTCGTTCGCGCCCGTCAAACAGCTCTACACTGAGTGCCATCAAAATCGCATTACACCGTGCAATTTCCTGTATATGCTACACGTTTTTGTCCAGTACAATCGTCATTAATAGAACAAGGCATCAGTTTAATGTCGCGTCACATCCAGTGTAGACAGCATCACTGATATTGAGTTCATAGCGGATTTCTCTCTCTCTCTCACACACACACCCCCCCCCCCCACCCCCACCCCCCCCCCACACCGCAAGCGTCCGTGTAGGCACCGAATACAAATAAAAAAAGGTGTGTTAAATGTCCTTGGTTGAGGAAGCCCTACTGTGTGTTCCTATGCCTTGCGGACCAGCCGGAAAACCCACTAAAACTAAATAATACCTTGAGAGAATAATAATCAGTCAGTGAGTGCAGGTGTTTTTTTTTTGTCCGCTGTATTGTTTTTTACATTAAAAAAGCATTAATTGTTCATAAAGTTTAGCTCGACTTATTTGGTATTCTGAGGTGGGATCGACGTGATATCGGAAAGTGTGGGCAGACATTTTCATTTTTATTAATAGTTATATAAATGGGACAGGGCGACCAATTAAGTGTGAGAACCACTGTCATAAGTTCCATGACGAGTGGTTTTAAAAGGGCAGTGCAATGTATTTACGTATGTTTATCACGTGTCACTTTGAAATTGCGTGCGTGTACTGTGGTAAAGCACAGATTTTTTTTGATATTTCCTGCTCTACTTTAGTTTGTGTGATTTAATTGTTACTGACTTTCAACTATGATGTTGACACCCCAGGCTTATTTACAAATATAATGATTTACATGCTTACAAGGTTGGAATGTTCAACAAATCAGTCAATGTACTGTGTAGTTTGTAGTCTTTATACAGAACATTGACTATGTGGTGGTTGACGGTCATAAATAATTCGCATATTAAATCCCAAGCGCATATTGGTAAAACAAACAATTGGCAAATTAGATTACTTTCGCAAATCGTTCATCCCTACCGATCCGATTTAGGGAGTAAAAAAACCGATGCCCGATATTCTTGTGTGCTAGATAGAGGATTCAGTTAGCGTCAAAGTTTGGACAACCTGCCCCGTCGTCAGTGTTCAAACTTTTGACTGGTACTGTATATAGAGTACAGTATATAGCCTACATAAACAGATTATGTATACATAAACACATTTTTTGCAATCATCACTCAGATGTGGTGATCAAACATTTATAATGATGTGACAAACATAGGCCTTTGTAGTGGAGGCAGGGTATTTAACAAACTTTATTATTCAAAGTGAGTCTGACATCAGTGCACTTAACAGTAGAGCCCGACCGATATCAAATCGTGTCGCCAGATTCTCGATCGGAGAAAATGCAGCCAGGATATAGAATTTTTTTTTTTACAGAACCGGTAGTGTAAACACAATACATACAGAACAGACATAATGCAGATAAAATGCTTGAAATGGATGTAAGTTGTAAGTTGCATATTAGATCCAGCAGAGCGCGCTCCCATTGTTCCTGCTACTGGCGACTGGATGAAACGCTTTAAAAGTTAAGTCTATGGAAACCCCTGAAAGATGTGCAACGAACCATATCCTCTGCTAACGGCGCGGCTATGCGACCATCCAACACAAATTTCGGGGGATCTCTTCCTCAAGGAACCCTCTCGAACACAGAATCGTCTGTTCGCCTTGCAAAAAATTTGTTTGTGTTATATATATAATTCTTTTTTATTTTATCTACTGTATTCTATATATAGACAATCCAAATGTTTGACACACAATTGAAAGTGTCCAAATTTTTGACACTGTGGTCTGTACTATAATATACACAACTATATCGGGCGCGATAATCATAGGTATCGGCGTCCTTTTTTTTTACTCCAACATCTCGTATCGCCCCCAAGAAAAACCTATCGTATGTGGTTCGGTGTGTTCGGCCATGCTCTACTTAACATGTACACTTCACTTATTATAAATAACTTTATAACACAAATAGAACAAAATATATATCTTGAATTAAGAAATTAAACAAGGTAACTGTGTAGGGCACGCAAGCTACTGCCAAACCAACAGGGGCATGTTTATGCAGGAAGCACAGCTTTTCCAAATGTAAACATCTAAAATGAATAAATAATAATAACATCTAAAATGAATAAATAATAATAAATCTTTTTTTTCCCCCCACAAATTCTGTGTTGTGTATTTTCTAGTAATCAAATTAACATGCAGAACATTCGTATTTAAATAATCTTTTTGCAGTTTAATATTCACAGACACAGTCTATGTATATATAATGTATATACTGACTCTGTTTTTTATATTATTCCATCAAAACTAAGACTAATTTCCATGAATTCCGAGTTTGTACAGTACACTTCCGATTTGTTATACTGGCTTCCGCATTCCCGGTCACATGTTTTCCTTCTGCATCGCGGAAATCATCGGGCCCTACGACAATGTAGCAAACAAATATGATAAGCTCATTGTGAGAGTAAAGGACAAGGGATTTATGTATTCGTACCTAGAAAGTGAGTCTCTCCAAGTAGGTGACAATTGTACCTATAAATCAACCACAGACAAGAATTCTGATCATTTGAAGCAGTCGGACTCGGGTGAAGTTTGGAGCTCATCCGCGGGGTCTCTACCCTAACAACGGCCCTTGGGTCCGTAGCAAACAATGAGCTTGCTCTGCGGACAACAAAGTAATTACCACCCCCACAATTCAGACGCATTAATCTGCGTTACGTTCGGGTAAAAAAAAAAGTTTCTATCGGTGGCAAATTCGCAGATGGTCGATTATCGGCGACCAGACGCATATTCGGCCCAAAACAATATATCAACAGTCTGGCTCGTTATGTGTGGTGTCTAGTATTGTGGGTGTGGGTGTATTGCATGTAGTAACATGGGTGCCGCTAAGGGCTCCTTCAAAAGTCTTAATGTCTTAATTTTAGTTATTTTGCGTCTCTTACCGCTACAATATCTTTCAGTCTGACGGACCTAATGACTTTACAATCATTGGACAGACCGAAGATTTTTTTCTTCCTTGCGGTAACGGTTACTGCGTCATCAGAGAGAATTGCAGTAAGCTAGCAGAATACAGAATACAAGCTCGCACTCTGTTTGTCTCGAGACTTCAGAACAAAAGAGCGTGACAGCACACATAAACTCAGAAAAAACACACTGAGGTAAAAATTCAAAATATTTAGTTTATTCATAACATGATATAGCTAAGTTACACCATGACAAGTGAGCTATTTTGCTCAATATTCTCACGACGCAAAAAAACAAACATTCAAAACACCTACAGTGCACGCATTACGTGAAGTCTAGCGCTCTGCCTGATCACTGCATGATTCAGTCTATTAAAATACATTCAGAATGATCACAAATTCAAGACATGGGGGCAGAAAATGTGTATATTTATACTCAAGTTCACACGGAAGAGTGCCTTTTTTCTCTCCAAAAATTCCCATATACTAATGTGATATTGATTTTTTACAACAGTTCAATAAACTAGAAGTTTTAAGAGACTTCCGTTTTAGACACCATTTTGGCTGTATTTGCTCTATTTCGCCAACAAAAATAAATCCTAACACAGCCACAGCACTGTTCAGCGTCTCTGAGCAACATGACGGTGTTTCGTTCCCGAATGAATCAACTGTTTAAATGATTCGGTTCAGTCGCGATGACTCACTTAACAGTGACTTGCTGCCACCTACTGGCGGTTTTAATTTCACATTTAAAGTATCTTTTCATTTTTTTAAATTATTTCAAATATCAGTATTCAATGTTTTATGTTTAATATATCAAAACATTATTTATTTATGCATTTGTAACTGCAGGTTGAATGCATTCATGTTCTGCATTAAACTGTGTAAATACATCCAAATCGCACTACTCAGAGCAGCTTATGTCGTGGGATTGCAAAGATAATTTTGGTTTGATACTGATTTATTTGCTTGTAACCAGCTCGTCAAATGTCTTATCCATTCTTATATCACATAAATTTTCAAAAAAAATTTAGAATTGACTCAAAAGAATGCCACTTATAGAAAAAATGGCTTTATAGAGGTAATGCCCATAAATTTAAATTCTATTTCTAAACTTTCTGACCACCACGAATAACTGAGACTATTCAAAACTTTAGGAGTTCAGCTGTCCCGATGTCCCCTTAGTCTACATCATGATAACACACTCGGAGTCCAGTTGAATGAATGATCTCCATACTCACTTCATCAAGTGACTATTACCGCCACTTACTGTTAGATTGTTGAGAATTTTGTTGAAAAGTATGCTTTTTCAGTTCTTATCAACATTCATCTTCTATGTGTATATTTCTTTACAATGGCGTATTAAAAACATTATCATCATAACAGTATTTATTGCAGTTGTAATTTTGTTATTTTGCAGTGTAATTAATTTAATCTGACTGGTACAGCCCTATAGGTGCTTATTGAATCTTAATTGATATTGTAATAATTTGACTTTAAGATGATGCATTACCTCTAACAATGCTTAAAATAATGTCCCTTTTGTAAATGTAAATAGTGCAGATTTCAAGTATGTACAAAGCCGTCTAGAACACTGATGAAGATATTCTTCAGGATAAATTGTTACCTCTCGCCAGCCAAAAATCTCAGTGCTCCAGTTATTTTGTGGGGATATTTTGTATGATATTGTCTGCTGACATGAAAAGTTCACTGTATATAATAATAATAAATACAATTTCTTACAGCATTGATATGTTGTGTTTTCTTTAATTTCTACACCTTAAATAATATTACATATGCGTAACTGTGTTTTTCCATCACAGGTTTGGTCTTAAATTTGATATAAGGTGGTATTAAAAAGGTCTTAAAGTCTTAAATTTAACTTGTTCAAGTCTGCAGAAACCCTGGTAGAGCCTAGCTTTATTAGCCTATGCTTTTCTCCACTCGCAGAAGCGCTGCGGTTGCGTGATGTGATATGATGACCATGTGAATCCTTATGTTCTGTTGTTTGCTGCTTTTTGCGCATGTAAAATGAATCCCCTGAAAACAAATGTTAGTATTTTTAATGGGTCACAGACACTTTTCCTTTCTAATTTAATTAAATTTGAATTTAAAATAATCTTGTCAGTTAACGGTTAATACTCGAGTGTCAGTTGTCGGTTAGGAGAAATAACCGAAATGAACATCCCTATTGTGGACAGACAAACTGCTTGTCATTGGAATCTTGTGTCCTGTCTAGTTAGGACACTAATTCCTCTGAACACGCAGTAGCATTCCAAAATACATTCTTCAGCTTTTGTATGTTCAAAAAAAACAAAACACGTTATCATTGTGAAACCAAGAAAAAATTGTCTAGCGCAACCATTGATTATTTCTAGAGCACTTTAACTTTAAGCACTCTGGGCTTATGATTAAGTGTGTGTGTGTTCTAGACTAAACTGAAACATAACCATTCAACGTGCTGCTTATCACCTGTTGTAATTTTAACATTCCACTACAACCAACTGTGTGTCTGAGAGAGAGCGAGGGAGAAAAAACAATTTCAGTTATCGCTGTGGATATTATATCGGCTTCCATCAATCGCGCAACAGAGAAGCCACCGCCATCCCTTTGCGCTACACAAAGCTTTGTCTTTGTCTGCTATCTCTTCGTTATGCTGCTGCATTTGTGCTCCGTTAGCTCTTAAATGTGTCAAAAGCAAAAGTGCATCATGGAGGGGTGAAACCTATGTCAGCGGACTGGTAGCTCTTGTGATAGGTTTAGCGTGGCTAGTGGGTGCAACAGATTGATTTTAGCACCAGAGGAGTGTGATGGCAGGGTCGAACAGACCCGGGTGGTGGCAAAAGAGAAGGTAAGGGAGCGACAGAGCAAGACAAATAGTAGGTGTTTGTGAATGAGGTCAGCCGGCTTGGAGGGGGTGGGTGATTGTCTGTGT
This sequence comes from Sinocyclocheilus anophthalmus, assembly GCA_018155175.1. Lineage (NCBI taxonomy): Eukaryota > Metazoa > Chordata > Actinopteri > Cypriniformes > Cyprinidae > Sinocyclocheilus > Sinocyclocheilus anophthalmus. Next base: position 601,931 of record JADLZN010008825.1, on the reverse strand, counting down.
GGCTTCACAGGGTGTCTGCGCTGGCCTGGTGGGGAAATGTTTGGTGTTCAACATTACCCACATCACACAGGCACAGGACATCACTGTTCCGGCATCCTGGTATTACGCCTCTGTTACAGTTTCCTGTTTGAGCTTTTTGTCACCACCGATGTGGTCCAGCACAAAAAGTGATTGTGAGACTGGCTTTGCATTCCTTTCAACTTTTTAAACATCATCTACTTCACAAGATATGCCCAACACAAAGCTGATTATAGACCCTAAATGACTGTGTTGGCTTTATGACTGAGGCTGCCTTTTAGATAGACTGATATGAAATGTCTTACGTTAAGCGCTAAAATGCGCCAATAACACATTCTATACATCATATGCAGCTGTCAATTTGTGGCTAATGCTGTGTCTTGTATAGATACACCGTGTTTATATAAGTGTTTATAACCAGTCTATATTATATATATATAGAGATTTTCCATATTATATCTATATTATATATAATACTATATTATATATTCTATATATATTTATCACTTATAAAGTATCTAAATTCTGCATAATGGTTGTATCGTATCATGTAATATGTATCATGGTTTTTACAAAAATATTAAGCAAGACTTTAAGCAGAACTTAATATCACAGCTGTATGCAGCATTGATAATAAAAATGTTACTTGAGCACCAAATCAACATTAAAATGCTTTCTTTCTGATGATCGTATGACACTGAAGACTGGAGTTAAGGTGTCCTGAACGAACTTCAGTGTGCCATCACCGAATAATTACCATTTCTAAAAATATATTACCAGGCTCACAGTAATAATTTTTATACTGGCTTGGTCCGTGCCGTTGTTCAAATTTTTATGTGTGCTCCCCCACCTTACCTATACCTAGCCCTACCCGTCTCCACCCCCTGCTCCCGAAACCCACCCCTAAACCTACCAATCTCCACCCTCTAGATGTGGATCCAACACCGCCACCTGGATCTTGTGTTCTGTCGTGCTACAAAAAATTATATCACTAGCCCTTCCACAAAAAATATAAAATAAATAATATACAGTTGCTGTTATCATTGTTTTTAGTGACCCATGTTATCTTCTATTCTAATTATGTAAGCTTATATTGGACACACAAGTTTAAGATAACACAAGTAAAACTTATCTTTCTTGATCCATTTTCGAAATACCATCAGTGTAAAAGCTTATCCCTAAGACCTTACAGTTCAAAGATTCCTTAGAACATAATTGTGCTTCTGTCCGACATAATAACAAATGAACCGAATTAAAAAAAATATCACCCATTGTAATAATAGAACAAAAATACAAATGTAATGAACCTTAAGGAAAAACAGCAGACGACTGATAAATTTAACTCTCTGACAGCAGTTGGCGCTTATGGAACAGCAGCTATACTCATTGTTCCTGGATTACCACTCGTAAACAAAGCAGCGTCGACACTTAACACAGACTTTAAACAAGATGTTACCAACCTTTTCAGAGTAAAAATGAAAAAAAATTTTGGAAAATGATTGCAGTGCAGTTTGTGTGCAAGCCCGGAATAGAGAACAAATAAAACAAAAAATGGCCAGAGGACTGATGCATCTGTTCTCCACTGTATAAATTACATATAGAGATTAATCATTGTTAAAGATACAAACGCACTGTACACACAGAACCCTGCACGTGAGTACTGATAGTTGTTTTTTGCGTCTTGCTTGAATGTTTTAAGATCGCTTTGATTTTTTAAAACTTGCAAGCCTTAAAAACCTAAAACTTTTGTGACTACGCAGCAGTGACCCGATCGGGCCAGTGACAAATTCTGCCACTGTCACGAGCCTCTCTTCCGCCGGCTGCCTGTCCATCCGGCCTCCCTTATTGTCCACGAGCCCGAAAGTAGTTTAAAAACAGAAATACTATTTCACAGTATTACTGTTTTTACTGTATTGTTTAATCAAAGTCTTCAGACTCTCTGAGAGGCATTGTGTTTCTTTTCAAAAACACACGCCACAATAGTGTACACTGACCCTAACTGTTTGAACCATAATATACATAAAGCCTCACTATGCAAAACTGACAATTTTATAAATGGATACACAACTAGGCATGGGCGGGTATGAGATTTTGACGGTATGATAACCTTAAGCAAAAATATCACGGTTTCACGGTATCACAGTATTGTTGTTACAGCTCTAAAATGAGTTATTTTTAAATGACTGGGTAAAAAAAAAAAAATTCCTTTTTTCCACTGACCACAATATATTTTGTCTTTGAGCAGCATACAGAATATTAGGAACAGTAGAATGTTTATTTTTCTTTGATTTGTTTCCTAAAAAAAAAAAAATAAAGACTGACATCTTTATTTAAACTAAATCTGTAATTACAGTTATTTAATTTTAGTTATATAATTCCTATACATATAATTTATATAATTTCATATCATTTAGTTATATAATTTCATATACATAATTTGATTTAATAATAACCCATTTTGAAGCAAAAACAGAATGTTCTGACTAGCTTTGTGAAATTATACTACATGCCTGAACGAAGCAAACAGCAGATGCTCTGAATGAGACGCATATTCACTCTCTGACAGCAGGAGGCGCTTCTGGAACAGCAGATACAGTGTTTCCTTGGTTACCGCTGTAAACAAAGCAGTACAGCCTGAAACTGCTTTAATATAAACTATACAGAGACGAGATTAAAAGAAAATACCACGTAAACTTTTCTGAAGACCGTTCCCCTCAGAACCTATCAATAAGCACAAAGACACATTCATATAACAACCCCCAAATCAAGGGCTTGAGGATTTAATCATCCAATATTTGGTGCATCATGACAGTGAGTGATCTCCCTTCTACAGTATTTTCTGTATGCGTCCCGTCTTCAGCTGTCTCTGGCCTGTGTTAACTGTAGGTCTTTTACAGACTTCCTATTTTTCACTAATACATTTTGTAAAACGATTGCATTGCAACCGTCAGTTTGTGCAAGTCCAAAACAGAGACGAGTTTGCTTGCATAAACACAAAAACTTCGCGGCTATTGGCCGATCGTGCGTAATTCCACGGGCAGCTCTTAGTTCGTGGCGTCATACACACTTGACTTAGCCGCATCGCCGGTCACGATCATCTCGGTACCTCAACAGGAGGAGGGGCCGTGCTACTCTCTACACTGCACTCAACCTGAGGGATTCCTACACTTTCAGTCTTTGAGGAGACATGAAAAACAGCGCATACCGCAGGAACGGTATAACGGAAAATATTAGCGGTTTTGAAACCGTGAAATTTTCAAATCGCGGTATACCGGTAATCGGCCCATGCCTATACACAACAGTTAAAGTGTGATTCACCTGTGTAATGTCAATTTAATGTAGTTTGGGTTGCTTGTGTAGTTTTGTCAATGGTTTGAGGATAAGAATGTCCATGTAATTTGCTCAGCTTAATATTAGACTGATGAGTTTGCTCTAATATACCAGTTTGGTTGGATGCATGATCTTTGATCATGATTAACTTGAACATAAAGAGTTGCACTGAATGTTTTGAACGTGCACGCTGCTTTTAGTATGTTACACTTTCTTTCCATTCTCTCTGCATCTTTCTGTTCCTGTCCTTAAGACCATCAGCTGAAAGCTGGCGGTGGACAGTACTCATCGTGACAGATGCTGAGTCAACATTGTGAATCTGTTTTTTTTCCTTGTGCGTTTTTTTCGTCATGTGTATGAGCGATTGTAACGAGCATCTTTCTCTTGTCCTTCTAATGCTGCAATTTCAATCCATTTACATGTCTTGCCCACTCTCTCTCTCATACATGCACAGTATTTCTGTAAATATTTGTTTTTATTTCAGTTGACGTAGGCACCCTCATTTTAATTACAGAACCTTCGGGTAGTGCTGCTCTCTGATTGGTCCTTGGATTTTGAAGCAGAGTTTCACTTCAGAATGCCAATGAACTGGTTTTACACATCTGCTGATCTGCACTGCATGACTGGAAAGTTCCTTGATAAAAATCTACCTTATCGCTCTTGGTACAGGTTTTGTCTTGTGACATGGGTGGCAAAGGATGCCTAAACATTCGATTGAACCATCAGAGTGCCGGAGTGAGAAACCTTCTATAATATACTCCTGTCTCACACTTTAATTTAATAAAATTGGTTTAACCTGTCTTCAAGACTTGCAGACAGTCTCCTTCCTATCGCAAACAGTCGTGCTCAGGCTTGTCGATGAGCTTCTGTTGTTGTGGTGCTGTTACCCAGTGCGCTTTCCTGTCATTACTACTCCAGTGAAGGATGGCACTTCGTGTTGTCTGCCATCCTTTGTCCCCAGGCATTTCTTATGAGATCACTTACCTAGTGAAACTAGCACCTTGTGATCTCACTCTCTCTCTCCTCTCTCGTTCACTGGTGTAAATGGTCCTTGTCATTGGCTGCCCTCATTTCCTGCTAATTAAAAGCAGAGGAATGCAGCCCTGCCACTCCATCTCACACTGTTAGAGGACAGAAAAAAAGAAGGGATGATGAAAAGGAAGAGTAGTTCAATGCAGGCGCACAAGCTGGTGGTTTTCGCCATTGCTAGCTTTTGACAACCACACCACCAAAGAGACCAAACCACAGGATCAGATCAGTTCTGCTCTCCTTCACACCACTAGTGATTAGTGCTAATATTGGTGTTTCCAACACCACAGTAAGTTATTTAAGAAATACTTTGAGTTTAGTTTTAAATGGAGAAGAGAACAAAGAAGCTAATTTTGTTCTTGTTTGTTTTTGGTTTGTCATAATAAGCAAGTCTGTTACCATGTTTCAGAAGGATATGGGGAGTGTCCTGTCCAGGAGGGAGGAGGTGTTTGGTTATCTACTCTTAGCACATTTACTGACTGGTCCCTTCCTTCCTGCTTGAGCATTCAGTTCTTCCTGTCATTGTGTAGCAAGTTTACTTCATTTTCTGTGTGTGTGTGTGGGGGGGGGGGGGTGGTTAGCATTCCTGAGGAATTAATAGATAATTAGATGCCCAACTTAATAATCTGCATACTAGTCTTTAATAAAAACCACGGTGAGTGAATATTGTTTGCATGTAACCTGTTACTGATCTGATACGGTTCATGTATGTCATACTGATCTCACAGGATCCTCTTTTCTGAACAGTCACACGCTCTCAGGAAGTCTTGAGCACTCAGTTGATGGTCTGTTAAAACATCGATGGCTTTTCCTTTCTGCACCAGTTCAGCATCCTCCATTTACTTCCTGTTATTCCTCCGATACACATCCTGCTGAAGCTACTTTGTTAGTGTGTGCACACAGATGGAGTACAGTCAACAAGTCATATGACAAATGAAGTGAATTATCTATAAATTTGTAAATGGTGTAATCAGTTTCTCTTATCTCTCTAGTACAACCTGTTTAATTCCAGAAACATCTGCTCTGCCAGTGTGTGTGTGAGAGAGCGTAAGTGCGAGAGATATCGAAGTCCTTGAAGTGTCTTGGTCTATCTGCTCACCCGCGTTTACTTGCAGTTCTTGGAGTGTTGTGATTTAGTAAGTTAGTTGTTGTTACAGATTTTGTTCAAATCTGTATTCTTGTGCGTCAAGGATTCCAACAGTTTTTGGTCAAACTCACTTACTCCCCCACCCATTAAATTTCATCACACTACAAGCTAAAAGCAAAAAAAAAAAAAAAAAACTTGTTGACATATATTACCATGGCCGATATAATTGCTGTTATTTGGAATTCTTCATGTTTGTCCGATTGGTGTTAAAAGTGAGACTTTTATTTTTACACTGCTGAAAAGCTCTGCAGCATTTTTTTCCGTTTTTTTTATTTTAAAATTCCAAATTTAAAATTTATTTTATTACTGAAGTGTTGTGGTTGTGCTATTTGATATCTTTAAAATGTTGTAATATTATTTCTCTATGTATGTCTGTAACGATTCACAACAAACATCCTCTAACTGTTGGGTGGTGCGATAGGCAAAATATCATATCACTAGGGCTGCCGTATAAATACAAATGGAATCTGACAATCGCGATTCGAGCAGCAAGCGTTGATCGTCATGCCATCTTTCAGTGAACTGCAGCGTTTGGGGTGTCAGGGTGGTGAGGGGTTTCTTTTCTGTTATTGCAGTAATCTCCATCCAAGGCCAGAGGTGCTCCTCACCTGAACTCCAAATATGCCTTCGCAGACCGAAACCCAGAAAATGCTTATTGTGTTGTTGTGCTCATTTTCTGTGTAAGAAGCCACATCATCTCAGAGAAGGATATTTCAAACACTCGACTGACGTTATGAAGAGAGTTTGGAGTAAAAATGTTATTAAAATGTGGTATTTTCACATGCTTTCAGATGGAGCCGCATTTACTACACAGAGCCGTAGTTCACTGAGAAGCTATGCAAACAGCTGTCATTATCGCAAACTATTTCTTTGATTTCATAATCATGCAATAAAATCGTCTGCGTATTATTATTATTATTATGATTATTATTATTATTATATTTTTTTGTTAACTTTTCAGTGAACTACGCACTGTTGTAGTAATGTGCTATGGTCTCCTCTATGCGCCATCTGAAAGCACGTGATGATGATTTCCTGCTTATTACAGAACCCGCTTTACTAACAAAATGCGCATGACAATATCGCTTCTGATAACGTGATTACCCCTACATATAAAAAAAAATTCAGGAATATCATAATTCATCGTTTTATAACTATTCTTTGTCATGTTGGTTTTAATTAGGGCTGACCTCTCGCGGGGAGAATTGCGATTACAACACTAGTCGCGGGGTAAATCGACCTGTCTAGTGATATGGCCTTACTCGAATCTCGTATCGCTGCGATTCAGTTTTAAAAATGCGTCTAACTTAGTCTTACACATGAAGCACCGCTCTTTGATCAGTATGAAGTTCTGCTCCATCTGAAATCACTATGAGTTTAGTCGCTTATAATGTGCATTTGTAAAAGCAACACTCGTCAAACATCATCATAATAAATATACTTTATTATCATGAAAATACCTGAGAAGGCTTGAAGAACAGTGATAGAAAGATGCCCATAGGTATTTTCTGGAACTACGCGTGTTATGGTACTACTTCTGTGGGCATATTTGGAGTTTTTGCACGAGAGTGCACTCTGGCTTTTAGATGCAGCAGCATTCAACCACACTTCACTGACAAGCTGTGCATAAAAAAAAATTTTGCGGCCAACCGCCAAACTTTGTGATTTCATTTCGATTTATCGTGCAGCCCTAGTTTTATTATTTTGCAAGTTGTCTGAGCATTACAACCAAACTAATTTCCCTATTATAAAGACAAAACCTTTCAAGGTAACAAAATATAAAAAAAGAATAACCAATGTCGATGAGTTTAGGGGGCCCAATAGTGGGGTGACGATTGAGATCTTTGCCTTTTGTTTTATATTTGTTATTAAAAAATAAGATATACATTACAAATACACATAATTTACAAATAAAACAAACAGTGCTTTATCTTTCAGGTAGGTGTTTTTAGCAGTAGCATTCAAGAAATTGAATTGACAAATAAAAAAAACACTATATACAACAAGTATACATATTCTTATTAAAGCAGCTGTATCAAAGTTCTTCAGTCAAGCACAGTGAGTGATTTTTTTTTTTTCTCTGTGTTTTGTTGTTTTATTAACATTAAAGGGGTCATATGATGCGATTTAAATTTTTCCCTTTCTCTTTGAAGTGTTACAAGCTATTGATGCATAAAGAAGATCTGTAAAGTTGCAACGACTAAAGTCTCTAATCCAAGAGATACAGGTTCATCTCAATAAATTAGAATGTCGTGGGTGAGAAGTTCATTTATTTCAGTAATTCAACTCAATTGTGAAACTCGTGTATTAAATAATTTCAGTGCACACAGACTGAAGTAGTTTTTTAAGTCTTTGGTTCTTTTAATTGATGAATTTGGCTCACATTTAACAAAAACCCACATTGATATGCGTAAGCCTGCATATCAATGGCTCAAGCTTCTGTTATCAGCTCTAAAATGACGTTTTGGAATTTGCAACGGTAGGTTTGGGATGAGGTGCGTAAAAAAAAAAATGAGTTCAACCCACACGAGATTTCAGGACAGAAACATGACAAATGTCTTGAAATAAAACATCTGAACAATATCTTGAGGTGTGGTTGTGACACCAGACCGTTAAAATTATTAGATAAATAATGCACTCCCCGGAGGTTGGTCTATTTGGCACATACGACATAGAATGGTAATGTTCTTTCTCAGTTCTCAAACTACTTACTAACTATTTTGAAATATTTTTGTTTGCTTGGGTGGTAATATTAGGTCTATTATTCATACTAGGTGAAGGGGGGCCCAAAAATGGTTATTAACATGCAGATACCGTTTTTCTACGTCACGAAAATAGGTAAATCCAGCCCTGCCATCTAAGGTATGGGTTTTAGCCCGTACGTTGCTGAAATGAAATGTATTACCATCTGAGGGTCAGAGCAGTGAGTCATGGATGAGAGTCACAAAGCAGAACAGTGCTGGAACTGCTAATGCTTTTCATCAGTCATCATGAAAACTAAATACGCAAATCATGATCGGTCTGACGCTATGCATTTAAAACTGAACACTACCGTAGTGTAAATGTAGCCTAATAGATGTGTAAACTGAAGACTATTTGAGCTTTATTAAAACTATTTTGCACTGATTTATTGTGTTGGTTACATTTTGTTCCTTTGTGCAGTGGCTCAGGAGATGAGTCTTTGAGTTTGTATAAACATCAACAAGCTGAAAAATAAAACCAATTTTTTTTTTTAGATAATGTAATCTTGTTAAAATTGATTTCATAAAATTGGTATCGAAAAAAGTATCTTTCAGGAACCGATATCGAAGTCAAGGTATCGATATCGAAAAAATTTTGAACGATACCCAGAAACCCGATGTTTTAGTACTTTCCCTTTAGACATAACCAACTGTGTTTATATGTGAAACTTGTTAGTTTTTGACAGTATTAGTGCAATCAGACGCGAACGATAACTTAGTCCAGTAATCAGACGCTGTTTGACAGGCTTTTTAGAGTGTGCGCTCTTCAGGTGTGCATGTCAGAACAGCGCACACATGAAATGTTTAACCGGCAAGGCTTCAAAGCACATGCAAATAATGTACTTATGTGATTGTGAAGTGCAGTGTCCTGTGAGTGTAACTCTCCCGTTACTGTAACTGATAAAGAACAGCAACTAATAGAGATGTGCGCTGTAGCGTGATACTACGGTATTAATTCAAAAGCAGATTGTGGAGACATTTTAATCATCCATGATCAAAAATCATCATATCACACACCCCTACTCTACAGTGTTCACAATGAATATCTGCTGTTCATGCATCCAATAAAAAATATTGTAATAGATGTGTTGTCTCTTTATTTATTACTTTGGTATTATGTCGGGGTATCCAGTCTCTTCAATCACATTCAGTTTAAACTACAATCTCACAGCTCAAAAAAATATTTATTTTGTATCAGTTGTTCAACAGCAGCACCGTGGCTGAATAGAGATACAGAAAACACCTGTGCATTCATGTGTATTTGGCTGGAACGGCCGGGCTGTGTCAATTCTTTTGTTTCCCAGTGTCCCAAACTCACCTGCCTCTGTAGAGACCAGCTGTGACCAGCCTCTTCTTGTGACCATAGACCACTTGAAGCTGTTGGATTCCCTGTGCAGCATATGGGTTGGGTGTAAGAGTAATCTACAGGGTTTGGTTAGACACTGCGCCCTGCTGGGTGGCCATTAAACCACCGCAACCCACCCCCTCCCCAACAGCTCTACTCTATAACCCTGCACCATATCATCAAGTGTGACAAGCCTTCCTGCTAAATTTAGCTCCTCATAATGGCTCTGCGGAAACCCGGACTGCAGCAGGACAATCTGGGGATGCGCAGCGAGATGAAGTCGAGATTGGGGCGTTAGGTTGTGTGTTATGTCAGGGATCAGGTTAAATGTAAGGCCAGAAAAAGTCTTAAAGGGTTAGTTCACCCAGACATTTAAATTAGCCCATAAATTACTCACCCTGGAGTCATCCTAGGTGTATATGACTTTCTTCTTTCAGATGAATCCAGTCGGAGTTATATAAAAAATTGTCTTTGATCTTTCAAGCTCTATAGTTGCACTCAGCGGGTGTTGCAGTGCTTCGGTTCAAATGACGTGAAATAAAAATGCGTTTTTGTAAGAAATATCCATATTCAAAATGCAATCACTTGAATCTAGCTTGCGCCAACTGTTGTACACAGAAGCAGTTCCGGGGGAATGACGTATGAGGTCAGCTTTGGGCATACGCGGCTCAGAAGTGACGCACGCGGAGAGATCAAAACAAAACACCGGTCACTAATTAGAAGTACAAAACGAGGATTTGTAAAGAAGAATGTCGGAGGATTTTGATATAAGCCAAGATGAGATTGGTTTTCCTTTGCTAAAGTAAAGAAACTTTGCTTCCGTTGATCCTGTAACAACTTTGGTTTTTTCACGAGACTCACCGGCGCGTGCACAACGCTGAACTCATACGTCATGCTCCCGGAACTGCCTCTGTGTACAACTGTTGGCGCAAGCTAGATTGTCAAGTATATTACGTTTGAATAATGGATATTTTTCTTACAAAAACGCATCGATTCGCTACAGGAGGCCTTTGTTCACCACCCGGGGCCGTGTGAGACACTTTTTTTTTTTTTGTGGAAGGGTGCTTTTTAGTTCACATCTTTTGGACAGAAGCAATGCAACACCCGCTGAGTACAACGATAGCGCTCGAAAGATCAAGACAATTTTTATAACTCTGATTGGATTCGTCTGAAGGAAGAAAGTCATATATACCTAGGATGACTTCAGGGTGAGTAATTTATGGGCTATTAAAATGTTTGGGTGAACTAACCTTTAAATAGTTCTCCCTTAAATGGCATAAGAAAGTCTTACTTATAATTTCAGAGGTCTTAAATTTGGGGGTATGGACAGACAAGCATCGCGATTGTGACGTTAAACTTCAAAAATTATTTCTTGTAATAAATCTAAGCGCTGCACGGTCAAAACGTGGCGCGGGTGTTTTTATATGAATGTACAATGTTTCCCACAGACTTACACTCTGTGTGGCGGCACTTCCCCCGGGGGAAACATAGGCTATATACGAAACAGCAAACAGGCTGACTGATTGAAAATGGCCATTAAGAGAGGTTGCTAAACGACATTATTTGGTGTAATTATATGTGTTTATGCAGTTTAAGGTTAAACAACCACATTATTTTCCACATACTGTAATTATTGTTTCTCCTCTATGCCCTTCCTTTCTGACACGCGTCGATTTTTACAAACTCATTGGTCTGAAAAGCGAGGTGTGCTCTGATCGGCCAGCTATCCAGTGCGTTGTGATTGGCCGAGTACTAGGGATGTAACGATTCATTCAACTCACGATTCGATTCACAATTTTGATTCCACGATTCGATTCACAATTTTTTTTATTTTTACAAAATGACATTTTCAGACACATTATAAATAAATGTGTCCTGTAGTATTGCTAAACACACACACACACAACACACACACACACACACACACTCGCACACAAGTGAGCACACTCCCACTCCTACTAGTATTTGTAAATATTAAGCCGCGAAACGACTATTTAAATATGAATTCTGCGTGTCTCTGTTTTAATGAATGGCGCAGACGCACGGTTTTGTTTTTTTGCTACTACTTCAACTGAAACGCGCATGACGCTGTGATATTAATGTCTGCGGTCTCACTAAATGAGGACATAAATACATGAACAACACCTCCAGAACTGCTCTGAGAGTCACTTCATCAGCATTTGAACGTTTCATTTGAGTAAAACCATCCTCATATCATATACACACAGCAATGTAAAGGTGTTTTATTTTGTATTCACGGCAACCCGTAAAAATAAAAGTTTGGTTTAACTTGAAGACATTGCTGCAGAAATATATTGCTATTGTTCAGTAGAATGTACGTAATAAGCTGCTACTACTACTACTAAAATTATTAAAACCTTATTTTCAAGGAATAATCATACAATATTTCTTCAGTGTTTTAATTGTAATATTAAATCCTTTATTTTCCAAAAAATAAAATTTGTTTAATTTTCATTAATTAATAGATATATTAAATGAATTTTTATGCATTAAAATGTAAATACACAGCACAGAATTTCTGAGGGAAAAAAAACAAGGCTATTGTAAGAATAAATGCAACTCGTTTTTTATACTTTCAGGTAATCAGACATGCTAAAACACAGAATTTGTGTCTCCCCCAAGAGCTTGTAACACTCCAAAGAGAAAGGAAAAATGTAAATTGCATCATATGACCCCTTTAATTCTCTACCAGCAGGAGGAGCTTTAGAAGCGGCAGAAATAGCGGTTTCCCTGGTAAAGGCTGTGAACAAAGCAGCGCTCTGCTTATAAACAGCGCTCTGCTTTATCAGGCATTATAGGAAAGATTAAATGAAAATGACATTGAAACTTTTCTAAAGACAGTCAGTTCCCTTCAAAGATACATTCATATAAACCCTAGCCGCGGTTTGACTTTGAAACGTGCAGAGCTCATGTTTATTCAACTTAGTCAAAGCATTTTCGAAAATCTATTTGTGGCGGTCAGAGTTGATATTGTGGCAGGCCGCCACAAATAAGTCAATGTATGGGAAACACTGATGAATCTCTGGAGGGAACCGACTGCCTTGAGAAAAGTTTTGATGCCATTTTCTTTTTGTCTTTTCTGTAATACCTGATAACGGAGCGTTTATGAGTGCAGCTCTGCTTTGTGTACAGCTTTGACCAGGAAACCACTATACTCTGCCGCTCCAAACTTGCCACCTGCTAGCAGAGAATCAATTCGCATTTTCAATACGCCCGTTGCTGTTTTTGTTCAGACCAATGCTAAAATCGACCAATGTTTTTACGCAGCAAACGCGCAGTTGTATATTTGAACCGGTGGATTGATAAGAAGCTAACATTAATTCTAAAATTCTTAATTGACACAGTAAGATGTTTTACTCGTCCCTTTTCTTAAAAATTTTAAAGGCTGAAATATGATGTTCATTATTTTATACGACTTTTTGTTTTGTGAAAGCCTGTATCTGAACTGTAAATCATGTCATTTTATGGTTTAATATGTTACCGGTAACACTTTAGAATGGGGAACACATTCACTATTAACTATGACTTTTTCCTCAATAAACTTGTATTTTGCTGCTTATTAATAGTTAGTAAGTTACTTGTTAAGTTTAGGTACGGGGTGTATTAAGGGATCTAAAAAACGGTCATGCTGAATAAGGCATTAATAGGGCCTTTCGCACCGCTTTAGTTCCAGAATTAAATGTACAGTACTAAAGTACTGGGACGATTTTGCGCGAACTATTTCCCGTACCCCTTTAAAAGGGTTCATTCGCATGACATTGCAAGTACTACGACATCGACACACAGTGACGTCATTTGTGCGTTGCGTTCAACAACGGAAACTAAGAACAACGTTAACAACGACAACTGGCAGTGCTACATTTGATACAAGTGCATGCACTTCAGCGTCCGTCCATCTATCGCTGTTTCCATACTTGCGAAATAAGTTGACACAATGTTTACAGTATGTTTACACGGCGTTTTAAATCATGGCGGGTGAGGGTGTTTTCGTATGCGTTTGGCCAATCAGTGTCTACTTACGTCACGGTTCGTACCAGTTGTGCTGGTTAGACCCTGCTCCGGAGTAGGAGCTAATTTGGTTCTCGAAAAAGGCAGTCTGGTACTAAAAAAGCATCCAGTTCCGGTGGTGCGAAAACGCCAAAAAGTGTGTAGTTCCACAATTAGTTCTGGTACTATGAAAAGGTTCCCGCGGTGCGAAAGGCCCTAATATGTGCTTTAGAAGTACTAATAAACAGCCAACATGCCAGTAATATGCATCTTAATAAGCAACTAATTAATAGCGAAAATGGTCTTTAAAATAAAGTGTTACCCAAAAAAATTCTGCAGATACCCTGTAGATAGTGAAATAAAATTTCTTCCTTGATATTTGCTCATATTTGTATTTTGAAAATGTTTTTGATTGATGTTTTGACTCCTGTCTAATCTTCTGTGTTTAAAAATTTTTCTTTTTTATTCGTGCTAGTTAAATTCATTTCGGGCTACCAAAATCTGAAGATTTCCTGCCTAAAGGACTACCAGGGATCGCAACATTTTGCAAGTCCTGCTGTTTCCATTCAATCCTTGGCCTGAAATGAAACGTTTTCCCATCAAAATGCGAATTTGGGACTTTATTTGGGAGTTTCATTGCGTGTCTGCTTTCAAATCTTAGTGTTCAGTGGTCTTTTTGTTAGTGGAGTGGGGTGTGTGTAGGTGTGTGTAAACTTTACTAACCAGCCTCTCATGCATACTAGAGTGTTCAGTGATTGTGTGCTCATTTGAGAGCCACCACCTCTGCCTTCACTGCCTCTTTTCCACTGAACTGATGCTGGTACTCGTCCAGGGAATCTCTCAGAATTGGCCACCACTTCAACTGAATTGAGCCTAACAATTATTGTGTGACATTTTTGCAGACATTACCACGCAAATCGAGCAAGGAGCGCTTGAGTGTTGGAATTCAAAACTGGATCTTGTTCAGTATTTAAAAAAAAAAACTGTAGCTGACTGATTATGATGCTAGATTCTTTTAATTGTTGACTTAAACATCTAATATAAATACATAAATGGGTAGTTCAATCAAAAATGAAAATACTGTTGTCTTTTATTATGATGCTCATGATGTTCCAAACCTCAATGTCTAACTTTAGTGGTAGATAAAAGTAGATTTTTTGAGAAGTGTTTCCCCCCCCCCCCATACAATGGAAGTAAAAGGCAACCAAAACTTTACCAACATCCTTCAAAATATCTCCTTTTGTGTTCCACAGAAGTAAGGAAGGCCCAATTCTATTTTATACCCCTTCCCCTTGTCACTTGAAACAAGAGTGTCAAGGGGAAGGGGTGAAAATATTCCCCTAAGAATTGGGACACCACTACTATGCCGTCATACTCATACACCACCCCTAGGCGGTTGTTATGAGAGGCCTTTATTATCGTTCTATATTAATGCGCTGTTTACTGACACACACACACATATCAGAGATCGCGCAGCTCACACATCCAGGAGCAAAGATCTTGTCACGCTGCCCCATCGCTTTATTAATACCGTTTAAATACTGAACGCTACATAAAATTTTCCAGCAACAAGAGTATAAAATCGCTGTTTTTGAAGAAACTCACTCTAAAAAGAGAAACGCGCATACGCACACTTTCCCTCTCTCTCTCCTCTCTCTCTCGCTCGCGATCTATCGCCTCACTGGAATATTTTTAGAAGGTTTAGTGATTTATAATTATGGGGGGACTTACCCCCCTCAATGTCTATGGTGTTATGCCCTGATCAGACATGAAAATATGTTGTGGCACTATCGTGCAGTCTGTAATGATAGGACGTTAGCAAACTTTAGCGATTTTTTGCAAACATTTCTTTGAGTAACATGACCGTAAATATGAACTCACGATTGAAAGTAACATTAAAACAAATGATTACTTTTCGTTAAAATCTTTATTAATGCCAAAAATGCTTACATTATGTGTCTTTTTGTTCGCTCAGGCAGCCATGTTGCCGCTTGTAGCCTGTTTTATTATGCTGAGATAATTCATATTAGTCTGGGCTGATATAAAAAAAAAAAAACCTGTCGCAATTTTCTTTGATCAATTTTGCGATTTTCGATTTTGACACACACAGACATGCTTTTCAGTCATTAATGCATTCAGTGTGAATTTGAAACATATTTCCAAGAGAAAACCAATTAGAGCTTTATCAAAAAGCTGTAACATGTCTCTAGAACAGACATAAGGCAAAATAATCACTAAGTAAAGATGTGACAAAATGTCTCTAGAATAGACATATGGCAGAAAAAAAAATCCCATGTCCAGGGATTTTTTTTTTGCCATGCATTGGTCATAGAGCTCTTTGTGGCGTTGCCTCAGATGTTGAACTAGATTTTTTGTGCCAAGTTCACACGTACTCCGTCTACAGTGTGTGTATACAGTATGTGTATGCGGTAATGAAGCAGCACGGACTCATTTTGTTTTCGCACAGGACGCGTTTGCAGTCCGCTTCTGATTCGCGGCTGTTTACCACAAACAACATTTATCCATTATTTTGATTTCAAATCCAAACGTTGTTACTGAAAATGCTTTTTCAGCATTGTGATTCTCTTTTATTACAGTAATACAATCTTGGGCTGTAACTTTAATTCAGCGCGTGCAGCACAGCAGAAATAGACTCAGTGCGGAAACGATCGCAGCATGACTGCTGCAGACGCACAGCTCCTGGAGCGCACTGCCGGACCGCAGTCGCGTGCAGTGTGAACGCTCTGATCAGTTAACATGGGCGCAGAAAAAATACGCACCACAGACATTGTGTGTGAATCTGGCGTTTCGTTTGTATGCCCCCCCCGGTCTGTTCTGTTCTCATGCTCCATTTAGGCGCTCTGCATTCTGATTGGTTCGGATAGCATACTGCAGGGAGGTCGAGGTCGCGCAAGCTCAAATCGTGATTTTATGACGATTTCGATTAATCACACAGCCCTAATTCATACCCCTTCGTTTGAAGTGTGGTCCCGAAAATTTTTCGTTTGAAGGGCCATCTGGCCCTTCCCCTACCCCTCCAACCAAAAGAGAATCGAGACACCCCTTCACGTGAACGTGCGAAACGGAGGTGTAGGGGTAATGGGTAGAATTGGGATTGGGCCTAAGTCATACAGATTTGGTACAAGATGAGGGTGAGCATCTGATGACAATTATCATTTATTGGTGAACCCTTTAAAATTTATTACAATAATCATTTTCAAACTCTGTGGAAACTGGAAACAGAATTGTTCAATTCCTTTCAGTAAATTATTTTCTGTAGGTTGTAGGATTCAGTAGAAGTGTTGTAGTTCGATCTCTTGTAACTGATTACATTTGAGTTGCTGCGTGGCGGCACCAACCATGTAAACTCTGAATGAGAGAGAGATTTTTCTCTGTTAGACTTTTTCACCTTTCCCTTCCTCTTTCTCAGAAGCAGAGTTCTTCTTTTTTTTTTTTCTCCTGATAGGGAGAAATTTTTTTTATTTATATATACTGTATATGTGTGTGTGTGTATTTATTTATTTTAGCGATGAACCAATATAATCAGTATCAGATTTTTAGAAGGCACATTAGCTTGTTTTACATTTAAAGCATGGTCGATTCTTGCATTGGTTCAGCAGACGGGCTTATTAAAAATGCAAATTCATTTTCTGCCACTAGTTGGGGCTTTTGAAACTGCAGAAATATAGCCGTTTTCCTGGTAACGGCTGTGCACAAAGCAGAGCTGCGCTCAAAAACACTACTTTATCAGGCATTACAGAAAAGACTAAATGAAAATGCCGTCGAAACCTTTCTGAAGACAGTCGATGCTCTTCAGAGATACATTTATATAAAAACACCCGTGCCGTGTTTTTATTTTGAAATGTGCAGTGCTCATATTTATTTAATGAAATCATAGTCTTTTGTTTAATCATTACATTAATCCATATTGCGATTCATGTCTTTTCGTTTCCAAATTTAAGACTTCTTGAAATTATAATTATTACTTCTCTTATACAATGTAAGGTATTTAAGACTTTTTATGGCCATAAATTTGATACAACTAAATACTTTAAGGACCCGTGGTGACCCTGTATTCAAAATAGCCGTCGGATAGGGGAGTGATATATTTTGGTAGCTTGACTGGAAGAGACAATTGCCCCGGGACGTTGGGCTAGCGATTTTGCGAGCCCTGCCACTAGTCAGTTAAAGGAGAGAAACTGCAATAAACAAACAAACAAACACAAAAAAATCAGTTCATTACCCTGAGACCAGTCAATGCTCACTGACAATACTTGAGAGTTTGTCATACATTTACTACTTTTCTCACCGTTAACATGAGAATGGATGCTACTCTTTAATGTACAGTTTTTCCAGTTACTTCCTGGTAGGGATGAACACATACATGCAGAACTTTGTTGTTTATTTACTATATTCTTATTCACAGTCCAAATTGTTTTGTATAGCATATTTCCGTGATGTTTTTGCAGTGTCAAGTGTTTACGGTTTAATTCTTTATGACATGAAAAATTTTGACTGCTTCAAGGTAATTCAGATTCTCTTGCATGTTGTACCTGCATAAACAAGCTCCCGTCACCTGATTTTTGACATGCTGTTGCATCTCTTTAAACTCGGCAGCATATTTCTCTGGAAAAGCCATATTAATGTTGCAGGAAAATATTCTCCCCGGCAAGACATGAAATGCTGTGCCGAGTTCACAGAATTCATGCATGGAGCAAACATATCTGAAAGTATTACTTGCTGGCCATCAACAGTGAAATATACTGAATTCTGGTTTTGGAGGCAGATGATTTTTCACTTTAAAAAAAGGTGTGTACATTTGATAAGAAATTTACACACTTTCCGAAGGCCCCATCTCGAGCATACTGTTTTCTTTTCCTCCAAAAGAATCCCCTCTTTTCTCAGTTTGGAAGTTAAGCGCAAAATTTAATTGTTGAGATAAAGTCGTTTGCAGCTTGAATAAAGCAGCGAATGCATTAAGCAGGAATCTTGTGGCTGCAGAGGCTAGCTGTGCTTTATGATAGCTAAAGTGCATTGCTTCAAAGTGGAAAAACTTGTACATTAGCAGACTTTCATCTCAAGCACCTCT
This sequence comes from Sinocyclocheilus anophthalmus, assembly GCA_018155175.1. Lineage (NCBI taxonomy): Eukaryota > Metazoa > Chordata > Actinopteri > Cypriniformes > Cyprinidae > Sinocyclocheilus > Sinocyclocheilus anophthalmus. The sequence goes on along the minus strand of JADLZN010008825.1, from coordinate 583,224 downwards.
CTCTATTATTTTAATCTTAAAGAGCTTTGAGCACTCTCCATCCTTTTGTAACATCTAAAGTACCAGCAAAATCACCGTTCCTTAAACTCTCACTGTTCGCTCCACTTCATCCTCCATCCCTTATCAATGGGTTTTTCAAAGAGAAATGGTAAATTCCTCTTTAAGGTAAAGACCTTTAAAACCAAGGCTTGTTCACTGTGCCGAGGTTTATACACTTTTGTTCTGATATTTGAAAAGCTGATGTGCTTGACTATAATAATACTGGTATATTTTAATATCACAGCTGTTATTTTCTTCTCACAATGCATGAATCCAAATGGCAGATGAATACAAAAGAAGATATTTTAATGAGTATTTTTGTCCATACGATGAAAGTCAGTCGGGTCCAAAACAACATGTGGACAAAAACATGTTTTTTGTTTTTTTTTTTCTTCAATATATATCACATTTATGAGTTGGGGTTGGAATTACATTCTGGTGAGTAAATAACAGATTTTCCATTTTGGGTGAACTACCCCTTTAACTGATAACTAGGGCTGGGCCAAAAAAAAAAAGATTTTTCGATTAATCTTTTTTTTTTAAGTGACGTTGATTCGATATCGATTCTCAAAAGCAGCGAGTCGATCTTTTCCGGTATTTATTTTAGCACACATTTAAAACACGATCTGCACTAGATGTCACCCTTATTTACCTTGCGCGATGTTACAACAGAAAGCCTGTCATTCATTCAGCGCTATCAGGGCCATTACGCCTTTTTGCATGCTCAGGTGAATGCATAGCAGCGTTGGGAACTCGGCCTGAAGCCTCACCCTGCAGAGTTTCAGCTCTACCCTAATTTAAAAAAAAACTGCACCTGCCTGTACTCTTCCCAATAACCGTCATCACCTTGATTGCTTGTTCAGTTGTGTTTTGATTAGGTTGAGCAAACTCTGCATGGCTGCGTCTCCCGACCGACGTTCGCCACCCCTGTGCTTAGTAATACTATAAATCCTGCAGAAGCTTGATATCCCTAGGCGCCATGATTTCGCGCAATGAGTGAATGGCTCAGCGCCTGTTTGGCTTACGACCACATACAAAAAAGCGCCCATAGCATGAACGCTCGCAATGGTTTTCAGCTTTTGGCCGTCTCACGTATATGATGATATTGAACCGAAATGTCATCTCCGCTGCTCTGAGAGTCACTTCATTTGCATTTTACCGTTTCATTTGAGAAAACTACCATCATATCACATACACAGCAGCTGCAAGTTCTTCACGGCAACCCGTCAAAATAAAAGTTTAGTTTAACGTTAAGAATCTATCTATATATATATACAGTGGGGAAAAAAAAAGTATTTATTTAGTATGCCACCAATTGTGCAAGTTCTCCCACTTAAAAAGTTGAGAGGCCTGTAATTTTTCATCAAAGGTATACCTCAACTATGAGAGACAAAATGAAAAAAAAAAAAAATCCAGAAAATCACATTGTAGGGTTTTTAAAGAATTTATTTGCAAATTATTGTGGAAAATAAGTATTTGGTCAATTAAAAATTTTTATCTCAATACTTTGTTATATACCCTTGTTGGCAATGACAGAGGTCAAACGTTTTCTGTTAGTCTTCACAAGGTTTTCACACACTGGTGCTGGTATTTTGGCCCATTCCTCCAAGCAGATCTCCTCTAGAGCAGTAAATGTTTTGGGGCTGTCGCTGGGCATCATGGATTTTCAACTCCCTCCAAAGATGTTCTATGGGGTTGAGATCTGGAGACTGTCTAGGCCACTCCAGGACCTTGAAATGCTTCTTACGAATCCACTCCTTCGTTGCCCGGGCGGTGTTTGTTTGGGATCATTGTCATGCTGAAAGGCCCAGCCACGTTTCATCTTCAATGCGCTTGCTGATGGAAGGAGGTTTTCATTCAAAATCTCACGATACATGGCCCCATTCAGTCTTTCGTTTACACGGATCAGTCGTCCTGGTCTCTTTGCAGAAAAACAGCCCCAAAGCAGGATGTTTCCACCCCCATGCTTCACAGTAGGGTATGGTGTTCTTTGGATGCAACTCATCATTCTTTCTCCTCCAAACACGACAAGTTGAGTTTTTACCAAACAGTTCTATTTTGGTTTCATCTGACCAAATGACATTCTCCCAATCCTCTTCTGGATCATCCAATGCTCTCTAGCAAACTTCAGACGGGCCTGGACATGTACTGCTTAAGCAGGGGGACACGTCTGGCAATGCAGGATTTTTTGTCCCTGGCGGCGCAGTGTGTTACTGTTGGTAGCCTTTGTTACTTTGGTCCCAGTTCTCTGCAGGTCATTCACTAGGTCCCCTTGTGTGGTTCTGGGATTTTTGCTCACCGTTCTTGTGATCATTTTGACCCCACGGGGTGAGATCTTGCGTGGGCCCCAGATCGAGGGAGATTATCAGTGGCTTGTATGTCTTCCATTTTCTAATAATGGCTCCCACAGTTGATTTCTTCACACCAAACTGCTAACCTATTGCAGATTCAGTCTTCACAGCCTGCTGCAGGTCTACAATTTTGTTTCTGATGTCCTTTGACAGCTCTTTGGTCTTGGCCATGGTTGAGTTTGGAGTGTGACTGTTTGAGGTAGTGGACAGGTCTCTTTTATACTGATAACAAAGTTCAACCATGCCATTACTACATTAACAAGTTGGGAAGAGGGCCTCTTAAATAAGAATTTACAGGTCTGTGAGAGCCAGAAATCTTCTTGTTTGTAGGTGACCAAATACTTATTTTACCGAGGAATTTACCAATTATTCTTTAAAAATCCTACAATGTGATTCTGGATTTTTTTTTCTCATTTTGTCTCTTATAGTTGAGGTATACCTATGATGAAATTACAGGCCTCTCTCATCTTTTTAAAGTGGGAGAACTTGCACAATTGGTGGCTGACGAAATACTTTTTTGCCCACTGTATATATATATATTCTATCAATATATATAATATAAATATATAATAAGCTCAATGGCACTACTGCTATACATATTAATCTTTATTTTAAAGAATATCAACTCGTTTTCTTTTTAATCTTAAGTAAACCTCTGTTGTGCAGCACTTTGTTTGCCAAAATAAAGGGTTTAATTTTTCTTTGATTAGGATCAATTAAATGTTTAAATTAATGTGTTATGATGCTTACTGTTCATTTTTTTTTAAATATCAATAGCATTTGTATTAAAACTATATTCACTGAATGTAATAAAATCGAGAATCGAATCGCGAGCTTGCGAATCGAAATCGAATCGAAACATCTGAATCGATACCCAGCCCTACTGATAACAAGTTGGTTTGTGATTTGCACATTTTCACTCCTGCTTCATTACTATAAATGTCTGTTTAATGGCTCATAAGTAACTAGTCTTAAGACAGATGGATGCTGATGTTTGCCAAAGTGCTGAAAGCAGCAGGTTTCACAGTAACAGTTCTGTCTTTGCATCAGCCTTTTCCTGTTTACCCTTTATTTTAATATGAGAGCCAGACAACTCTATTCCTTATATGGATATTCCATGGATAGCATTTATATATATTTATATAAACCATTTTATATAGTTATAGCTCATCTTTACTGTGGTAGTAATGTTGTTTATATTAGCAAACAAAAGGACAGTAAGGTTCTTTTGATGGATGGGTTGGCAGTGAAAGGACTGGAGAGAGAGAAAGAGTATAGTCTGTTCAGACCGCCTCCGATTCAGGGTCTCGGGGTGTTTAACCTTGTTTACCTGCTCACCGCTTTTTTGTGGAGGATTGTTTTGGTTTTAAAGTGTGCTCTGTTCTTCTAGCTTTCCAATATGGTGCAATATTAGATCAGCAAAAGTTCTCTTTCGTTCTTAATGCATACAGATCACCGTTCACGTTTTTATGACTATCACCCTGTGTTTCCCTCTATATACTACTGTTCAAAAGTTCAGAGATAGTTCAGAGGTTTTTATTTATTTATTTTTTTTAAATGATCAACAGTGGCAGTTTAGATTTTTACACTGTTAGAAAACTGAGTTTAAAATAGTTTTAAAGTTGTTGTTGTTTTTGTATTTTTTGTATTTATTTTTTTTATTTCTATTCATCATATAATCTTGAAAAATATTGGGAAAAGATTGTTGGAGTTTTCCCTCTCTTATTTCCTTTGCTTTTAAATAGCTTGTAAATGCCAGTGCGCATTTTACTTTCACTTTCAAAGTAGCGGCAATTACGTATCAATTGCTTGAATGGACAACAAAACTGTACAACGACAAACTCACTTATATTAAACACAGAGCAATGTGAAAATGAAAATCTGCAAGCACTGTGGAACCAAATAAATAATAAACAAATGTTTATTAACAAAACGATTAGAAAGTTTGGAGGCACGGCATACATCTTGATGTAAAATGAAATAAATAAATTACACAGTTTAAATAAAGTAAAAATCAGCAAACACCAATTTTAGAATATAAGGAACCAATATAACAAACAGATATTTAAAAAAAAACTTCCAAAATCACCTTAATTACGGCACAGGTCAACAGCTTTTCAAATCCAAATATTGGCAAACAGCTCTTTTGCATTTCATTTCGAAACTAAATCTTCCGCCATCGTCTTGTTTGTCTCGACTCACTCTCCTCACGTGATAAATGAAATCTGACTGCTGCTGATCTGTGATGCGACTGTTAGCATACTGCATTGAGCAACCGTGTTCAGTTTTTAATTATAGTGTCTGCTCTCTCCCATTACTATAAAAATCCACGGTGCCACTGTGGGCAAGTGACGTAACCGGTGTTGCGGCTTAACACCGTCAACACTGACTATCGCAGCAAACCTTAATAGAATATATAAAATATATATTAAAGAAAAAGAAAACTATGGAAAATTGTATTAGTATTGTCACTGTTTTTGATCAAATAAATTCAGCCTTGGTGAGCATAAAATAATTTTCAAAAACATTTAAAATCTTACAGACTTATGAACGGTTCAACAGGGGTAGGAAGTCTTCATATAATTTTTTCAGTGCCATTACAAAAAACAATTATGGTTGCATTTCAGCAGTGCATTATGAATTTTTGTTAATTAATTGGTCTGTAAATTGTTTTTCCCACACCTAAAGTGTAGGGTAGCCCACATTGTGTTTTCATAACTATACAGTGACCTGTAGTTTATTTATGGGTAGTGGAACAGGCAGCACATCATCAGCATACCTATCAAAGTAATCCCAGAACAGTCACAACTTGTGCAAAGAATGCCACCACCACCTCAAAAAAACAACCCCAGACCAGCAGCCTGACCCCTGAGCGATTGTGGGGCTCAGTGTCTTGCTTAACCACTTCTTCACATTCCTGCCTCACCCCTTAGTAGAGTTTAAACTGCGACCTTTGTGCTGGCAAACAAGGTACTTAACCATTAGACTACTAGTGACCTAGGCATTGTGCCTGCTAATGGCATGTGCTCGATATCACTCTCTCTTTCGCTCCTACTTTATGGTGATGTGGCATTTCGCTGTGCCTCTCTAGTACAGCACAAGGACAGAAACACTTTAGTTTAAATGTTTTATTTGCTCTTTTTCTTTAAGAGTGCTTTTAGGTGTGTGTATGTGTGTGACAAAGACAGGCAAAAATAAAACATTGCAAAAAATGTACACCGCAGGTTATCATTTACACTTACGTTTATTTCTGATGTATATTGAAAGGGCATATGGTAAGGGATGTATACTGTGTGAGCCTGGGAGAAGATTTAAATGAACGGCATTCTTGTTCATGACCCATTTCTGGTTGAGTCGAGGATATTTAAATTTTTTAATTCCTGCTTTTACTTTAAACTACTCACTTGCACTCCAAGAATATAAAACATGCAGACACACAGCACTTTTACTCCAGAGAGCCAGAGAGAAATCCTTCCTGCTGTAGTGTGTGGAAAAGGTGGAGGGGGAGAGACGGGCTGAGAGTGAGGGATGGAAAAAGAGAAGGGTGGAGGAATATGAGGTTGCGCTCGGGTCAAAAGAGAAGATGGATTGAGTTCTGTAAATGTGGCTAATATACTTGCAGCAGTTGTGTCGCAACTTCTGGGACTCATTGCATGTGTGAGAGAAACTACGTTGTGTAAAAGGTTTCATCCTTACATGGGCCATGAGTATGGGATGATATTAGACTCAAAATGATTAATAGATGCACGCAGAATTATCCATGTACTGCATAAATGTTGTATGTATCTTACTAACCACAAACAAATACCTTTCAATTTGAGTCTGTGGAATTCGGAATTAAATGATTGTTCAGCAATTTGTACAAATACAGACATGTTTGTGAATAAAAATGTTCTGTTCTGCATTAATATATCATAAATTTCTCATGCGAAAAGGAATCCGTGCATAAGTGGATCAGGTGACACGCGTGCATTAATTGACGTCACGTTCGAGTCGATCTTGTTTGGTTCATTTGGATTTTGAGACTTCATTTTCGCAGTTTACAGCATTTCACGTCCCCCCACACACACAACTACCAACAAACAAGGCCCAGTGCAATTCATTAATGTGTGCACGATTTGAAAAATTTGCAAATGTGCTCACTACACTGAAACAAATGCTTTTCAACCGGTGTCTGCAGAGTTAAGAATTACATTTAATGTGCAGCATATTGTTCAAATAGAGACATATTTGTGAATACAAATGTTATAGTTTGTATTAAAGTATCATGATTTGTGCATGTAGCGATTAAAATGCGCATTTGTGGATCAGGCGACACGCGTGCATTCATTCACGTCTCTTCTGAGTCGATTCTATTTGATTCATTTGAATTGAGACTTTCGTTCCGCCCTTTAAGCCTTGCCCAATCCACACACACACAGCTCGCGATCCACACGCAGCTGAGCCTAAGAAAATCAGCGACCGCTAGATGGCACTAGCCCCAGTCACATGTGCACATTCCATTGTGTACAGTTTTTTTTTTTTCTGTAATTCCAAACGGCACGTTGTCAGTTATTCCTTTTCATTTATTATTATTATTACTTTATATTAGTATTATTATTATTATTATTAAAAGGGCTATTATAGTCGCTCATTTAAGCCATTAGTAATCACACGTTTATATTTAATTAATTTATTAAATTAACAAACTATACTAAACGAGCGTTTTATAGGCTATTCTGCGCTCAAGCGGATCACATAAATGGCTATAACATATTTTGTTTAGGCAACTTATTACTAAACTGTTTTCTGAGTGAGTGTCTGCAAAGATGAATTTGATGATGCTGATGAATGACTTTATTCTCAAAATTTTATTATTTTTATTCTCAATATTTTATTTCTATATTTTTCTGGATATTTAATGAGTTTAATCTCGCATTATAGGCTAATGACTTTATTCTGGAGATGTTTTTTTTTTTATTGTTTGGCCCTATAATCCTCTTTCTTGCTCTCTCATTTGGCACGAATCCAAATGTTTCCATATTCACAATGTTGGCTATTTATTAGGCCTATGTAAACCAGGCTTTGTACTTAACCCGCTTTCCCCCAAAAAAAAAAATCATGGTTGTCGTCACATGAAAAATCATCCTCTTCACATGAGCAAATATGTGCTTGGCCCAAGCTCAGGCTAAACGACACGGATTGTACGGACGATTTTAATTACCAGTGTATCTAGATTCTATAGTGTATCTATATGTTTGGTTGACTATTTTTATATGCCTAGCAATGCACTAGGACTATAATGAAAGTGCATTGTCTCTCAGACTATACTGCAAAGATGGCTAATCAGCATCGTCACCTTCATCTTTGCATAATAATAGCCTGCAAGGAAGGAATAATTGACAAGTTCTTGTTTGGCAAAATTAATATAAGCTATTCTGTGTCTTAAGACAAGTTAAATTAGAACAAGTTCAATAAAACATATTTATTATATTTCTATGGTAGAGGAGACTAGCCAAACCAAAAAGAAACAAAGAAAAAACAATGTAACATTCATGAAACTGTACACAATGGAAATGCGCACATGTGAGTGGGGCTAGTGCATCTAGTGGTCGCTGATTTTCTGTGTCTCAGCTGCTCGTGGATCGGAGCTGTGTGTGTGTGGATTGGGCAAGGCTAATAGGGCGGAACAAAAGTCTCAAAATTCAAATGAATCGACTCAGAAGAGACGTGAAAATGCACGCGTGTCGCCTGATCCACAAATGCACATTTTAATCGCTTCATGCACAAATCATGATACTTTAATACAAACTATAACATTTGTATTCACAAATATGTCTCTATTTGAACATAATGCTGCACATTAATGTAATTAACTCTGCAGACACCGGTTGAAAGCATTTGTTTCAGTGTAGTGACGCACATTTGCGAATTTTTGAAATTGTGTACACATTAATGAATTGCACTGGGCCTTGTTCGTTGGTAGTTGTGTGTGTGGGGGGGGGGACGTGATGCTGTAAACTGCGAAAATTAAGTCTCAAAATCCAAATGAACCGAACAAGATTGACTCAAACTAGACGTCAATTAATGCACGCTTGTCACCTGATCCACATATGCACATTATTCCTTTTTGCATTAGCAATTTATGATATATTAATGCAGAACTGAACATTTTTATTCAAAAACATGTCTGTATTTGTACAAATCGCTGCACAATCATTTAATCCTTAATTCCACAGACTCAAATTGAAAGGCTTTTGTTTGTGGTTAGTAAGATACATGTATAAAATGTATGCAGTACATGGATAATTGTGCGTGCATTTATTAATCATTTAGAGTCTAATATCATCCCATACATGAGCTGCTGTTGTTCTGATCTGGTTTTGTGTCACCCTTCAACCCCTCCCAGGATTCTGGGGCCCCATGAAACACCCACACACTTAGTATCAGTGTTGTAGGCCGCCTCAAGTCAGTTCTTCAGAGTCAACTTCAAGGTGCCACACATTAGTTTGCAATTCATCAGAGAATGCTGCAAATCCATTGTCTTCTAGACGGACTGCGGTGTAGGGGAAAATGCAAGGGTTTGTAAAAGTGATATTCCATGTGGCCAAAAATTACTCTTAGATAGGCATCCAGCAACCAATGAGAATTTCAGAGAGATTGGTCCAGTTGTCTGTTAGGAAATCCAATTTGCTCTATTCCCACTTGAATTCAGACTGACCTGGATCTTACACTTTCATAGTCGTCAAACGCTCTGTCAGAGTTTTCTCTAGTTTGTAAGCACTAGTGATGCTGTGATCCCACTTTTTTTTCCTTGATACTGCTCTGAGACAGGTGACGACATGTGTCAGTGCGGATTTATGCCTAGTAATGCAGAACAGAATGCAATACATGCATATATTTATTTATGTTTTCAATAATTTCATTTTTAATGTTGTTTAATAAAATTGTTACAGAAAAAAAAATTGTTACAAGAAATTCTCTTTTAAACAATTGTAGTTTCTGTTCACTGTTTTGAACTATTTATGAATAAATTACATTTTAAAATACAATCAAATAGAAAAATTTATTCTTTTTGAGACTTCTTTTAAAAGATTAAAAAATCTTACTGACCACAGTAGTGTTTGCAGAGTGGAGAATTATTTGAGAGCAGCAAACTTGAATTCCAGCTTGTTTGTCATTCAGGGCTATCATGCAACTCCAGAACACTTGGAATATAACGCATGATTCTTTTCATGTTTTTGAACAATCATGACTAAAGCTAGTGTTGGATTTGCATGCCTGGTGCTCATTCCATTTCAAAACACCCCCAACGTTCCGACACTTTTCCTGGTATCAGATCGGTGTGTCCCTAGTAATGACTCTTAATGTAGATAGATCTTTTTGTCTAATTCACCTCTATATTCCACAACAGGTCTGTGATTGGTTGTTGATGCGCCATCTGGTTGTTTCAAACTCTATCACCTAATTTAGCTCACTAGGTTTTAAAGCACAGCCACTATGTGTGAGGGAGGGAATGATCATGAGGTTAAGCTGTGTGTGTAAGTGTGACAGGAATGGACATCCTGAGCTTAATCATGTTTTGGCAGCAGCAGTTTAACCTCGTCTGGAGCTGCCAGCTATGAAAGAGTCTCTGTTTAAAACGGTCTTACTGTGTGCATGTGAGTTCCTGTTACAATGAAATTTAAAAATGTCTGTTTGTTGATTTTTCTCATGATATTTGGCAACTGAATTTATGGGGAAGTGCACTGGAATATGGCATCTCACGTGAATGAAGGGAATGTTGCATTTCGTGACTTTTTGTCTGTTTTTTCTCTCTCTCAGCCGTTTCTAATGTTTGTCTTTTTTTTTTTTTTTTTCCTACTTGAAGAGATAACCAGAGTGAGGAAAGACATGTATAACGACACAGTGAACGGTCTGGTGGACAAACACCCCCTGGAGTTACCAGAGCCAGTGGGACCCATCGTACATCTGCAGGAGAAACTCTTTGTACCCGTCAAAGAGTATCCAGATGTAAGTCTCAGACCTGCACTTTCTACATTGTTCTGTTTTATGATGCTGCTGATCCTTTTAGAATCAAGCAGGGCGATTGACTGTTACTGTAGTGACAGATGATTGACAATTATAGTGTCTGATGAACTCTAGAGGTGAGAAGGTTTACTCTTGGTTCTCTAGCAGAAGGAAACATGTTTGGGTGTAAATGAGGACTCTCTGTCATAAGCTAGTTCAGCAGTAGTAGTTTTTATCAGGCCCCTGCAGGAAGCTGGGAATGGTGCCGAAATGCCACACGCCATGTTCTAGTAGTAGAGTGGGATCTTTTTGGAGTTTGTTCTACATTGAAGAGAACGGTTTCCACCTGCGCACACAAGATGTAGCTTGACGTTTAGATGATCATGTTTGACATTTCTCTCATATTCACAGACATAATCACACACACACTGGTGGCCCATGTCACACAGGGAGCAATTTTGCTGCCTAATTCTTCTGCTATGTGGACAAGGGAGAGGGGAGGAAAGAGAAAAGGGGGGTAAGCAGAGCATAAAATGCGTTTTCCCTCTGACGGCCCTGATAAAGGCCACCCTACCTGTCCCAGCGGACCACCACACACACATACCGTAACCCCAGTTTTCTCTGATTCTGAAGCAGAGTTAATTATGATGCTTATCTTTATTTTGTGCTGAATGTTTCTTTTTTTAAATTGGCCTTTACTTTTAAGCACTTCCTGTAATGATTGCTGCTTTACTTGAGAAATATGTTCACCTCTATATGACCCGGAAAGCTGAACGTTAAGGTAATTGTACTATAGGTAAGGGGGTATTGTTAGGAATGATGCAAATTTGATCAGGGGAAAAATTGAAGTTTTAGGTGTTTTATGCTCACCAAGACTGCATTTATTTGATCAAAAATACAGTAAAACAGAAAAATTATCAAACGTTATTATAGTTTTTCTATTTCAATATGTTGTGAAATGTAGTTTATTCATGTCATGGCAAATTATCTTGTATTGTCTGTAAGTTAATGTATTTAGATGTTTAAGAGTGTGTTCATGTGACGTCTGTCTCAGAATAGCAGGAACAGCTACTGGAAAACATGGCTGACCAGTATAGAATAAACATCACAGTCATGCCATGGAAAATATAGAGTGACTGTTTGTGTGTTTGAGCAAACGCAAGTAGAGACACACACACACACACACACACACACACACACACACACACACACACCAGTCTACATAGAATCCCCAGCTGACCCCCTCAAATCTATTTCTCTCTCACTGTGTTCCCTGCAAGTCTCGCCTCATTATTCTCCCCCCTGGTGGTTAGCATGAGTCACTGTTTCACAACACACTCACAGACGTTTCCACCCAAATGTTCTAAACACGCAGGGAAAGGAAGAATAATTGCAGCCATTACTGAGCAGGGAAACGGTAGCATTTACTAAAGTCACAGTCTCTCTGATTTGCTCTTTCAGGCAGGTGACTTGGCTCGGTCATCCAATCAGCATCTTGATTGAGAATAAAGTGTTCATGATTCGGAGGTGTTGATATTTAAGTAATGATTTCTCAGTTGCCTTTCAGTCAGATGGAAGATGTTTTATTGGTGTTTTATAATGTAAACTCGCTGTATATTAAACACTGTGGTTTGACACCTGGTCTAGTTACAGTTCCAGGAATAAAGGGAGCTTGCTTTACATTTTGAGCTCAATTCACAATTCTAGCTCTTATACTGTAAAAGGTTATTTTAAAATTAAGTCTAATGGCGGCGAGAGGTCTTGTTTAAAGTGTCGAGTGAGAAGGGAAAAGCATGCAGGAAGAACTGCATGTAGGCCTGGGCGATAAAACGGTATCAATATTTATCGACGGTACACCTTCTTCGATTTCATAATCTCGCAATAAAATCGTCTTTTTTTTTTTGCGTAACTTGTCAGTGAACTACGGCTCTGTGTAGTAAATGCTGCTCCATCTGAAAGCACGTGATGATGATTTACTGCTGATTATAGAACTGGATTTACTAACAAAATGCGCATGACAATCGCATTCAATTAATCGTGCAGCCCTAGTGCACGATATAGGTACGTGCTATGAGTGACGCAGACAGCATACACGAACACATGCTGAAATGAGTGCTGTGCCTGCCTGTGATGAGAAGTTTGTAAATAAAGAATGAATACTTGTCGAATTTAAAATAAATATTTGCATTTGAATGTTAGGTGTGCATCAGGGAGTGACATTAGTGGCGCACGAGATGCGGTGATGTAAGTGACGTTGTTGCACTTTAATGTTTTGTTAGTCTAGCCCACGAGATGCGCCGCTGCTGCGTTATGCATTCAAAATATTAGAGAAATATAGAAGCTCAATGCGGAGAAGATCTTGATTAGGTGAAAACCAAAACCAAGCCATTCACACAGATGAATATTCGGCACATTTTTAGACAGACAAATATGACAAATATGGCTACTTTCGCGTCTCACACGAGATGTAACCATGCAAAGTTAAAATAGTTTAAACCTTTAGAAAACCCGTCACGAATTTGTGGAGGTTTATTCCTTTACACTGCATCTCTTATGTTTTTAAATGCAATCTGCGTGATGGGCGAGTTCGGCTCTTTGTATTAAGCAGTGCATAAATACATGATGCTGTTTTGTTTATGCAATTTATGAAATTATTTTTGACTTATACAAGTTAATTTAGAGGTAATGCAGGTTTTTTTTATAGACGTTTCCTTGTGTTGACAATTTAAATGTTGCATTATTTTGCTCATTGCGCCCTCCTGTGGCCTTGGGAGACAAGCCAAAAGTTTCCTTCAGACCTATTTAGTCTGCATATAAAACTTTAGAAATTAGATATTTATTACATTTTTTTTATTGTGTTTGTTAAAACAAAAAAAATTTGTTGTTTGTCTCAAATTGTGTTAATTATAATTACAGTGGTTAAATAAAATAAAAAAAATTCTATTGCTCTGTTTTAAAAAAAAAAAGTATAAAAATGTCAATAATTATCAATAGGGATGTAACTATTCACTCAACTCACGATTTTGATTTCACAATTCGATTCACGATTATTATTTTTTTAACAAAATGAGTTTTAAGTCAAATTATAAATTAAATGTGTCCTTTATTATTGCTTGGACAAAATGCTGCATTTTTCTTTGTGAAATTGAAATAACACTATAATAAGATACTAATATAGCACTTGCATCTTACTTACTGCCCTTTGTTGGTTTTGATTGCTTTATGTATTCCCCAATTGTAAGTTGCTTTGGACAAAAGCGTCTGCTAAATGACAACATTTAAATATAATATAAATGTAAATAACAAAACTACATTGAAATTTTAAAACAAACAACAAATCAAATAAATAAATACAAATCAAATAAATCTTTTCATATGAACAAACTAAGGCTTTGTCTGTGCTCTTTTTCCCATTTACATTTAGAGGCAACCACTGCATTTTAATCTTGATGCAAACAAAGATGCTGCATACATGCAATATGAGCAGTTTTGAATCTAAATTAGATTGTATATTTTTTAAATTTGAAGCAAAAACAGAATGGTTCGACTTCAGTTTTGTGAAACGATACGTAAAATATCTGCATGAAACAGCAGACGTGCTGAACGAGACGCAGATTCACTCTCAGCCAGCAGGTGGCGCTTAAAGCATTTCATTGGTTTCCGCTGTAAACAAAGCAGAGCTGCACTTATGAACTTTAATATGCACTATACAGAGGCAAGATGAAAAGAAAAAATACATCTTAACTTTTCAAAGACAGTAAGTTTATCATCTCAACCAGGATTGACAATTAACTTTTTCACTCACCAACCAATTTGGCTATTAAATTAAGTTACCGGCCATTCATAACTTCTACTAGCCAAAAAAAAAAAAAAGACAGAAATGCTTCTACAGTTTGAGGCCATCTACACTGGGCATGACAAAGCGACCGTTGCAAATCATTTTGTCAGTATTAGGGGTGTGCGATATTGACAAAAAATAATCTCTCTTTTCTGTGATTTTATCGATAAAGATAATTAGACGATATTTTGCTGAGTGTGTTATTGTGTTGATATCTTATCTCTAATTTTGCTGACAGCTGAATCCTGAATTTTTTGATAATCTTCATATTCTGTGTGGTCAGTTCACAGCAGTGATTGAAATTAATTATTTCCCTAGTTTAAATTGATTTTTAACTTATGGGCATTCTTACCTTTATAAAGCCTTTTTTTCTAAAAGTGTCTATTATCTTTGAGTCAAATTCTTACATTTAATTAGGCAATTATAATAATAATACATTTAGGCTGTTACTAAACAAATTAAATCAGTATCAATTAAATTAATCTTTGCAGAAGTTGCATATGAAGTGGCATTTAGATGCATTTACACATGTTAACCCTCTGGGGTCTGAGGGTGTTTTGGGCCCTGGAGAAGTTTTGACATGTCCTGACATTTGTGCTTTTTTCAGTTGCTAATAAACATTTTAATGACTAAGTTTAGTAGCACCATAATCAGCACAAACTGGGCTACAATAATATGTGAGCAGCATGTATGTATGTGATTGTGTTTTTGAGAAAACAACGTTTATGCGTGCTTAGTGAAAAACTAAAATTTTAAAGTCCCAGAATAAGGCCATAAAACACATACAGTATATTTGTTCACAGGACTATTGAGAACATATCTTGAAGTCTAGAGTTTTTGCATCAGAATGATGTGAAAATCATCTTGTTTACTCACTCACAGAAAACAATATATTGATTTATATTTTCTAAGACACTTTTTGTGTAGAAAAGGAATATGCGAGGGGGCCTGAATGGTCATGGATAATGCTGTGGTTCACACCTGAGAAGACAAAGGCCTGCATAATGAGCTGCATAATGAGCTGTCAGGTGTGTGACTGAGAGGGAATTGCTACAAGAAATAATGAGGAAAAAGAAATGTATCTATTTTTTGTTTGTAGTTTATTTAGAATATATATAACTATCACATCATTTTGGGAGTGTGTGCATCACATGGTCTTAGCTGTGGTCCGGGTTCTTGTGCGGGCAGGAATCTCAGAGCCTGTGGAACATGTCAACGTCAGTCTCTGGTTTCCATGACCAAGTGGGCTGCTTATTTGCTTTGGCTCTCTTTGCAACATGTTCTTTTGCACTGTTATTCTCACATCTGAAATAAAAAAGCCAGCATGCTGTTTACACAAACTACATTATTAACATTATTATGATGTTCACTGATACTAGTACTAATTTATCTAAACAAAGAACACAATTACCACATAGCAAACATATTTTACCACAAAGTAACTAAATCAAATGAAAGTAACATCTGTAAAATAGTGAATGCACACTTACTCTAAAATTCTGAATGGAGTTGAAAACTGAACGAGTGCCCCTTTCCTGTGAGAGATGCAGGTGAATGCTAGAGTGGTGTACTCCCCACAGTACCTTAGTATAGTATGCATACTTCATGAGAAAACGATGCCAATTCTTACATTTTAACACTATCAACCACAAATAATATTACCACATATTCTAGGAATAATAAAATTACAATTACTATACTGTGCACTTACTCAGTATGATTTTCCAGCGAACTCAAAACTGAACGACGTGCGTGTGCCTTTCTTGTGCAAGATGCCGGTGATGCAGCCACAGTCCTAAACGAAAATTAAAACAGTTTCAAAGATTTCAGCGTCATTACTCCATAAGACGCAGGTATATCACATTCAAAATATTTACACCAGAGCAGATATTCATGAACAGAAGCTTAGTTACATTCATAAACACAAGCATGCTTTGCATGTAGGCCTATACAATCCAAAAACTATAGTTATAAACATATATGGCTATATTCGTGAACAGAGAATATCCTATCACAGTAAAGTTTTGACTAATCATTCTTACTGACATTAGACTAGTAACATTATAACTCATATTACTTTTATATCGTATTTCTGTCTGCTATAGAACATAAAAAAAACATCCTGGCATCATGACATTTAGATGCTGTGAATGAAACTTCATAATGTTTCACTTGATTATACATTTAGTCAGGAATTATAGTTTGGAGAAAGTCTGACTAGTAAAATGTGTACAAGTTAAGTGAAAACGAATACAAGTAGGTTAATAAAGACTTACTCATGTTTTTTCCTGAGGTAATCCAAAGCTTCTTGAGGTGAATTCTGTCTTATTCCTCTCAGCGCGACGCGAACAGTAAAGCTTGAGGTCTTGCTGCTGTGTTTGCTGTGATGTGGGTGTTTACACGCCGCGCGCTTCACGTGGATGATTATAATATCAATAGCGCTCAGCGCGTGGGCGTGGTCACATTAGAGATAATGAAGGGAGATGTGAAAAACTGGACATCGCGTTGGTTTCATATGGATTACTTTATCACAGAATATTTGCTTTCGATAAGACTTGCTTAGTTTAAAAGTAGACATGTCAAGCTTTCTATAGATATATCTCTCATGTCTCTTTGTTGAGTATTTGCTGAGTTACAGTTCATTTTAATGACGTGTTTCTAAATAAAGATTACGCAGACCAAGGCGGCAGACAGCGCACCCTGTTTGTTTTCTTTATTTTATAAATGCACAAAGTTCTGTTGTTATTATGTGTGTATACAAATAAAAGTAGACCCTTTACAGATTCGATTGATGTATTGCTCTTATCTGTAAGATCAAAACTGAAAGTGTAATTTAAGTTATTTTCGGTGTTATAAGGAGAAGATGCCTCAAAACGCGTATCCACGTTAATCGACCTCAGAGGGTTAATGCAGCTTAGAGGGACATTGGAATGCTTTAAACTGCGTTACAAATGCAATGAAATGTTTAAACTGATACTTGAAATTATTTAAAAAATGAAAAGATACTTTAAATGTGAAATTTAAACCACCAGTAGGTGGCAGCAAGTCACTGTTAAGCTAGTCATTGCGATTGAACCGAATCATTTACACGGTTGATTCATTCGGAAACAAAACACTGTCATGTTGCTCAGAGATGCAAAACAGTACTGTGACTGTGTTTGGAATGTTTTTTGTTGGCGAAATAGCACAGAAATAGCGCAGGAAAAAAAAAACCAATATGGTGTCTAAAACGTAAGTCTCTTTATATTAACTTATTTTTTATTGAACTGTTGTATAAAATCAATATTATCATATTTGTAATCATGCTGATTTTTGGAGAGAAAAAACTGCACTCTTCTGTGATATTGATTAACTATATGAATTGATATATATACATTTTCTGCCTCCTTATCTTGAATTGTGATCATTCTTAATGCATATTAATAGACTGAATCATGCAGTGTAAGAACCACTCTAAATGCGCACGCGTACTGAAGCCTGTGTGTGTTGGTCTAACCAGACTTCATCATGCCGCGTATGCACGCCTCTATAGGCGTGTTTTGTTTAGCTTTTGCAATAGACTTGATAATGTCATGATGTCTCCTGAGTTCAGTATTTGCGCTAAACCTGCGCAGATTTGGCCTGCAGGAACTTCTCCAAGAAATTAATGAGTGAACATAATTTACGAAAAGTAATCCGCCAAATTGGCTAGTGATTTGACCGCGTTACCCGCCACAGCTGATTTTTACCCGCATTTGGCGGGTGTTAATTTCAAACCCTGATCTCAACCGATTTGAATCGTCACATATTTGAATCGATTTTCAACCGGCTCGCGGTTAATTGTTACATCCCTAATTATTGATACCGAACGATATGAAACATTATATCGTTGATACATTTTTTTAGCTATATCGCCCAGCCCTAACTGCATGTAGGTTCATCCACCAAGGTCAGACCCCTCGTTCCAGACTAAACGTCCAATCGCGTGCTATTGCTTTGAGAATAAACGGAAAACAGACACTGCTTTTAAAATAAACTGACCTAGTCCTGGTCTTCTCTCTCTCTGTGTGTGTGTGTGTGTGTGTGTTGGTGTGTGTGATTGTTTTCACATTATTAGATATTTAAATAAAAAAAAACACAATCATACACTATACACATACAGTACAACATGATTTTTACGATTGTCCGTACATGGAATAAAATTAACAGGGGAATATAATTAACAATGGAAAGGACATTGTAATAGAAAGGACATGGGTTTAAAAATAAAGATTGTAAACAAGAAGCAAACAATAAACAGGAAATACAAGAAAAACATTTATAACAGGAACTCTGTGAAGAAAATAGAAATGTATATTCTGTAAGTATTTTGAGCCTGACTCTAACACATACTCATGGGTAATTAGGTCTTTGTTCCTCTGTCTTCAGCACAGTACGTCCATTTCATAAAAATAGCTTGTCCTACGAATGTGACCTGTTAGTTTACAAATGTTTGTATCTGTGAGCTTGTTGAACACTTGTGCAGCCAATCAAAAGAATCTAACCTTAGATCAAACATCAGGGTCGACCCACAGCCTTCAGAACATCTTTGAACACGCTCCAGTAGCTGCCCTGTTTATAAAACTGTCTATATACAGCAACAGTCTTTCTCTCCTGAGCTTTTCAGGTGGAATAGACTTGACTGGTAAAAAAAAGAAAAGAAAAGATGGCTGACAGACCAGGTCTATCTAGAAGTGACAGTTTTCCTCCCCCTCTCTCTCATATCTTTGTCTTTCCTCTAGTCCTGCCAGTGAGTTTCAGCGAGACGTTTATCTCACTCTCTCCTTTGAAAAAAATCCTATTACATCACCTGTCGTCTATGAACTGCTTTCTGCTGTAATGTTGCGGCGTGTGTGTGTTGTAGGCCGCACACTGTGTGAGATGATGTATGTCTGTGGTTTAATGTCTGTTGCCATAGGGCTGTATAAATAAATCTGATTAATTTAGCTGGTTACATATTGTAATTTTGTTCACACGTCATACAAAACACCTGTACGAATACATGTAGACACATCTGCATCAGCACATATTTGTTTGTGCTGTGATCCAGCAGTTCCTTTCCAGCTAAATTCTCTCTCGTGGATTCATAAGTATTATTCAGGCCATACGTGTGCAGTTGAAACATCTGATCTTCTCTTTGAGATATAAGAAGTGGTCACCTCTGGATTCTGGCTCACTTAACGCAAGCAATGCAACTGTTTGGTTGCAATCAGCCCAACGAAGCAACAAGCTATTAATAGTCATCCTTGAGCTGAGAAAGGATGAGTCTCCCGTCTAATGCTGGGATTGTTATTGAAGATTTTTCATCGTGATTTTCTTCCCTGTCTGATGGGATATGGGAGAGCATGGCGGTGGACCCGTTGGGGGATGGAAAGCGTTTTTTTATGTGAGGCAATATTGAGGTTTGGTAGCTTGGAGATCAGACTAAAGCCCCCAGTTTTTTATTTGCAGGTTATTACTGGGGCTTTTGAAGCCAAATGACTCCAATCGAGCCACTCAAATGACATCGAGCCATTTCTGAGAAGCTCACTGATTCATCAGAGGAGGCCCACCCGCACACAAGGACCCCTCGCCACCGCTTTTCTGTAGATGCGCGCCTTTTCATTTCCCTGACATTTTTTTCTTAATTGCCATTTGTACATGCAGATGTTTCATATTTTCTGCAAGCTCTCAGAAGTGTAGTTTAAAAATTACAGTGCTGTTGCTCATTCGAAACATTTTAAACGTCAGTTATCCTGCAGAACGTTCTGGATTTGTTGGAGAAAAACCATGGTGATGTTGCAATTTAGGCCTCAAAGACTGCGTTTCAAACCTAATGGTAAAGATGTAATGAAGCTAGAACAAGCTACAGAAAGAATCATTAGTATTCAGCCTACCATTGTGTTGCTGTCTCTAGTACCAAGATGGCAGATTTGACCATCATAAGAGTGTTCCAAGCATGCCTGTGATGCACAAAAGCACTGTCTATGTAGGCAGCTTGCTAGGTTTTGAAACAAAGCCACTGTGTGTGTGTGTGTGTGTGTGTGTGTGTGTGTGTGTTGTTTGTTGTGGGTGTTGTTTGTGTGTGTTGTTGTGGCATGATGAATTTTCTTTTTCTGTTCTGAGACCGTACTTGGGGGCCGTACCCGCAGTAAACAGGCTTGGCGGTTTATTTTTTTGGGAGGACAAGGAATAAGCCAACATCTTCAGGGATGCATGCAATTGTGTGTGTCCAGTGCAGTGGGCTGACTGAGAGAGAGAGAGGGCGAGAGATTACATCCTCGCTACCTCCTCTGCCCTGTTTAGCATGCTTGTGTTAATTCAGACACAAATTACATTTGGCTCATAAAGAAAGAGGGCAGGACTGACAAAGCAAAGTGACGCAGCTTTCATCCACTGTTTCTTCTCTAATCAAGCTCCATATCCATAAGTAAAGGCGTTTCCTATTAATAGTAACTCTACCAATCACCTCTTTATTATAATATGTTGTTTATTATCTGGATGTCTCGTTATATATGTGAATTGTTTGCATTGTTTAGCATTCAGTAAAAAAAAAGTACTTTTCCACAATTACATCTTTTGTACTAGTTTGCTCTTGATATTCAATATTGCAGTACTGTTAATATTGCTGACTCAAATGATAAATCACTTATGCTTTTGCTCATTTGTAAGTCGCTTTGGATAAAAGCGTCTGTTAAATGATTAAATGTAAATGGAAGTGTAGCTTTTTAGTAGCACTAGTCATCTGTTAACCACCTGTTTACACGCACTCCCCATTAGGGCTGTGTATCACCAGCAAAGTCACGATACGATACTTATCACGATGCAGAGGCCACGATACGATACATATCACGATACATGACTGCACTGAATTTCACCTCAGCAGAATTTAGAAAAACAGCTGTTTATTAAACACTGCATACTGTAGTGCCATTTCTAACTATTGGCAGAGCAGGCAGTTGACCTCTGCATTATGAAGGGCCTCCATAACTGTACCACAGTACAATATAGGTAATGGCATATGTTTCATGTTTACATTTGTGCACTCCCCACAAGGTACAATATTCCGATTGTTTGCATCTTGTTTTTAAGCCCATAATTAATAATGTAATAAATTTATATTGTAATGTACTCATTCTAATATAATTAAAAAATCATTTACATTGCTGGTAGGTTCTCATTGCCAAATTAAAACTCTTCTACAATAAAAAAAAAAAAAAAATTATAACAGAAGTTCTCTAAACCTAACGCACTGCGTCACTGTACTAACGCACACACGCTCAGGCTGATTATCCTCTGCGCTTTCGCTTGGGGGGGGGGGGGGGGGGGGGGGGTGCGGGCACGACGTTATTCGCACAACATTTTTTTGTAATTTTCCGCGCAGCTCCGCTTCCGAAGACGCACGAGTTCAAAGCGACTCTAGCCGAACATGCACGTCTATGCCAGCATTTGTGTGAAACAAAAGCAGTTTGATGTCAAGTTCAGTCACACACACAGATCACGCTGCAGCCGAAATCAGACATTCAGAGTGTTTTTCAGAAAGCAGCAGTTATCCACATGAGAGAGTGCATGCATATGTTGCCAGGTTGACAAAGATAGTAGCACGCTTGGCAGAATTTCTGTATTTTCGCTACTTGTGAAGCTATTTTTTTGGGATTAACTCTCTTTATATCGGCACCCATTTTGTGTTCCTCTGTCGGGCCCGGCCAATTACACCTTGTTGTAGCCTATATATCTCTACTCATTCTTTTTTTTAGAACCTCACACTTTCTAACTCATTTTAATTTTGTAAAATTTGAAACAAATTAAGCGTGGTCCACTGCTGAACACGTGCCACAATATCGATACAGGGACAGCTGTATCAATACTCTTATCGTCAAATCTCTGTGACGATACATCGTCATATCGATATTTTGAACACAGCACTAACCACCACTGTGCTCATGTGGCTCTGTTTGCTTTTATCTGTTATTGTTGTCAGGACTACATTGCTGGGAGCTTTAAAGGTGTCATATGATGCTTTTTTTAAAGGATGCATTATTTTGTGTATTTGGTGTAACAGAATATGTAAGACATCTTTTAATGTTCAAAAAACACATTATTTAAAAAAAATACTGTACATTATTGTAGGTCATATATGCCCCCGCCTCTCTCAAACGCTTCGTTTTCTACGAAGTCCCTCCTTCCGACAAGCGCAGTCTGTTCTGATTGGCCAGCTGACCCGGTGCGTTGTGATTGGCCGAACACCGCAAACACTCGTCGTCCCTTACCATAATCGCGAGCTTCCTCTTTCAAAATAAATGTAAAGAACAGTAAATAATGTCCTTAGTTTTACCATCAGTTCAAGCCCGAAGGGGAACAGACACCGTAATGATGCAGTACACCAGCCGCGGTTAAGACAGCTGACTCTACTGTGATAATGTGACCCTGTCTCTCTCTCTCTCACTCTCTCTCTCACTCTCACTCTCACTCTCTCTCAACACACACTCACACACACACTCCACACACACACACACACAACACACGACACACACACACAACACACGCACAATGCCAAAACTCCGCTTTTGAACGTCAATAGCAAATACAAGGGTCATGCTCTGTCACCCAATAAATTAGAATTTCATGGAAAAGTTAATTTATTTCAATAATTAAACTCAAATTGAGAAACTCGTGTATTAAATAAATTCAATGCACAAGTAGATGAAATAGAGTTAAAAAACACAGGCTGAAGTAGTTTAAGTTTTTGGTTCTTTTAATTGTGATGTTTTGGCTCACATTTAACAAAAAAACCCACCAATTCACTATCTCAACAAATTAATACTTCATAAGACCAATAAAAACATTTTTTTGTGAATTGTTGGTTTTCTGGAAAGTATGTTCATTTACTGTACTGTACTCAATACTTGGTAGGGGCTCCTTTTTCTTTAATTACTGCCTCAATTCGGTGTGGCATTGAGGTGATCAGTTTGTGGCATTGCTGAGGTGGTATGAAGCCCAGGTTGCTTTGACAGTGTCTTCAGCTCATCTGCATTTTTTGGTCTCTTGTTTTCATTTTCCTCTTGACAATACCCCATAAATTCACTGTGGGGTTCAGGTCAGGCGAGTTTGCAGGCCAGTCAAGCACACCAACACCATGGTTTTATTTAACCAACTTTTGGTGCTTTTGGCAGTGTGTGCAGGTGCCAACTGCCCCCCCCCCCTGGCCCCCCTGTTGGAAAATTAAATCAGCATCTTCAAAAGCTGGTCAGCAGAAGGAACATGAAGTGCTCCAAAATTTCTTGGAAACGGGTGCAGTGACGTTGGTTTTCACAAAACACAATGGACCAACACCAGCAAATTACATTGCACCCCAAATCATCACAGACTGTGTAAACTAAACACTGGACTTCAAGCACTTTGGCTATGAGCTTCTCCACCTTCCCCAGACTCTAGGGCGTGGTTTCTCAAATGATACAAAACTTGCTCTCATCTGAAAATAGGACTTTGGACCACTGAGCAACAGTCCAGTTTTTTTTCTCCACAGCTCAGGTAAGACGCTTCTGACGTTGTCTGTTTTTCAGGAGTGGCTTAACAAGAGGAATTGACAACTGTAGCCAAATTCCTTGACAGATCTGTGTGTGTGGTGGCTCTTGATTCCTTGACCCCAGCCTCAGTCCATTCCTTGTGAAGTTCACTCAAATTCTTGAATCGTTTTGCTTGACAATCCTCATAAGGCTGCAGTTCTCTCGGTTGGTTGTGCATATTTTTCCTTCCACACTTTTTCCTTCCACTCAACTTTGTTAACATGCTTGGATACAGCACTCTGTGAACAGCCAGCTTCTTTGGCAATTAATGTTTGTGGCTTACCCGCCTTGTGAAGGGTGCCAATGATTGTCTTCTGGACAACTGTCAAACCAGAAGTCTTCCCCATGATTGTGTAGCCTAAAGAACCAAACTGAGAGACCATTTTGAAGGCTCAGAAACCTTTGCAGGTGTTTTGAATTTTTTTTTGATTAGCTGTTTGCATGTCACCATGTTGAGATTGGTTGAGATTTAATTGGTGGGTTTTTGTTAAATGTGAAGCAAAATCATCACAATAAAAGAACCAAAGACTTAAACTACTTCAGTCTGTGTGCATTGAATTATTTAATACACGAGTTTCACAATTTGAGTTGAATTACTGAAATAAATGAACTTTTCCACGACATTCTAATTTAATGAGATGCACCTGTACATAAGCAGCAACAAACTACTTGCTTTCGCTGATTCCAGAACCCAGATTGGCATAGCAAAGTCAAATTATCTGGTTCACGAAACGGTCGTCCATAAATGCATTGCTGTTCTGTTGTAAGTAATCTTAAAGATTCCTAAATCCATCTACTTTCCAAATAAAGTGCTTTTGCTTTCGCCTAGAAAACACACAGCGTTTCCCTGACATGGCTGCCTCAACACTAACTGCGATTACTGAACCACGCCTTCTTTCTTTGCGTGCACATTTGGGCGCATTCTGCAAATATTTCCACATAGTGAGGTAAACATGTGGGGGCGTGTTAGAACCAGCAGTTTTAGGTAGGTGTGGTATAGTTGATAAGAATATCTCTTTGTTTTGATACTTTGTCTTTGCACGTCAAGGAATCTTATCTATGTGCGCACAATCAGTTTGTTAACACCCAAAGAGAAAAGGAAAACTTGGGAAAAAATCCCGCATAAATCTATTACCCCTTTAAAGATTGATCTTTGCTCCTGGTGTTTAGGTAGCGATTAACCGAGAGAAGGAGGTAACCATTAAAAAAGATGATTTATATTAGTGGTAACAGGCTGGCATCTCTAACACACACACCTCTCTCTCTCTCCTCTCTCTCTCTCTCTCTCTCGTCTCTCTCTCTCTCTCTCTCTCTTCCTCTCTCATACATCCCTCTCTCATTCTCTTTAGAGAGAGTAATTACTTTGCTCTCAAAGGACTCGTGTCATAATGTTTCAGATTGGATTTTCTGCCCTCCAAATTATTGCACTTACACACACACATAGAGAAGGAGAGTGAGGGATATAGAAGAGTGGAGAATAATTTGGACCGGCTATACGTTTTGGACTGTTAGATTGCGTTTGCGACTTTTGTGTTTTCTTTTGGATTATATCATTTGAAATTGTCTTGAGTGATTTTTTTTATTTTTTATTTATTTATTTAATTATTCTTATTTTTTTGTGGGCATTTGTTGTTGGCCTCTTCCGAAAACCCTTGATTCTTTCCACGGCAATAATATGATCATATGATCAAACAATCCCATGGGCTGATATTATTGTGTCTGGCACAAATTGTATTGGTTATAAATAGTGGTCGACCAATATTGTTTTTTTGACAGCCGATGCCGATATCTTGGAAAGCAGGGTGGCCGATATAAAGCCGATATAATTTTATTTATTTTAATGAATATTTAAGAAATTTGAAATCATTTGAAAATGGATTAAAATTAATTTGTAAAATAAACATACTTATACTTTAGATGACAAAGTATTTTCCACAAATAAATAAATATTTAATAAAAAAATAATTAAAAAAGGAAGTAAGCACTGTAACCAACAGGGCACATTCTGGGAAGTTTGTGTGCATTAATCATAGTTTTTCAAATAAAGCCAAGGTAACACACATTTTACATACACAACAGTGAAAAAATGAAAACCCCCATGAAATTTTCCTGACAGTGGGCAAATGCATAAAGCGCAGCATAATTTAAAATCACGAGTTTAAAGTTTGTCGATCGCGCATCTCCAGTGAAGCTGAACTCTCCCTCCTGTCCACATTCAATTCACACGGATCGACCGTCACGCAGAGAACACGCGATCATGCAGGATACAAATGCACACTTCACAAGATCTCACAACTGGATCCGACTAAGTTTGCAAGGTTTTTGAAATTAAATTTTCATTAGCCATTCAAAGATTTGTTTAAAAGGTCATATGGATGCGCTAACAAAACATTTTTTTGTGTATTTTGTGTAATGAAATGTGTTTATGAGGTTTTAGGTTAAAAAACACATTATTTTCCACATACTGTACATTGTTTCTCCTCTATGCCCCACCTTTCTGAAACGTGTAGATTTTTTCAAAGCTCATTGGTTTGAAAAGTGAGGTGTGCTCTGATTGGCCAGCTATCCACTGCGTTGTGATTGGCCGAATACCTCAAGCGTGTGACAGAAATGTTACGCCCCTTACCATATTGTGATGCCTTGTCCGGCCGGAGCGACGAGACATTAACATTAAAACCCATTATAAACGAGATTATAATGAGACATAATTACGGATTATAATGACTTTTACTGTCTTTTTACGCGTTGCGTTTGCATCGCGCTGCTAAACATAAAACCATGTCTGCATTTTTGATCGGAGAAATGACAAACAACAATTGCTACTCTACACTGCCCAAAAAAACTCACATTTGAATCGTCAGTGGAAAATTCTTTAAATATAAAAAACGTACTGCCGGTTTGGTGGGTGGCCGGGCTTGAGAATGGGCGCGGCCGGCGGATTCGAAGAAGTAGCATCTCTGGCGGCTGCGGCAAACCACATGTGACGTCCCGAGGTGGTACCTCCCCCCGCTTTCGTTCTCACGGTGAAAAGCACTCCCCACCGGCGATCCACCAGCGCAATCGCTTTGATCTGTTGTATTCCCCACTATTTTTTTTTTTATCCTCATCGACCACACGGATCAGCTCCAGGCATGACAAGCGGATATCGGCCTCTTTTGGAATGCCAACCAAAGTAGTTTCGCTTTCACAACGAGAAACCGCGCCGTGGCGGCAGCAGCAACAACAATACTACAGCGAGAATTTCTTTCTTTCTTTGCGTGAACATTTGGCGGCATTATGCAAATCTTCCCACATTGTGATGTAGACATGTGGGGGCATGTTAAAATGAGCCGTTTTGGCGTGGTTGACTCTTAACTTTTATATAGAATATCGCTTTGGATTTGAGACTTTAGTTTTTGCAACTTTACAGATCTTCTTTATGCACCAAGAGCTTGTAACACTCCAAAGAAAAAGGAAAAATTTAAATCGCATCATATGACCCCTTTAAATGACAAATGCGTTTTTGCTGAATGCTGACGGCAAACAAGAACGTATTATAATGTTTGTCTTTCTATTACTAATAATATAAGAGCGATCGTTATAATACTTTTTGTATACGTTTTAATTCTTTTGTTTAACCGTTCTATCTGATTATTAGACAGACGTATTAGATAATCCATATTAGACAGAACTGTAGGACAACAGCGAACAAGAGGGAGAATGTGAGCACTGTGTGCTCAGGCGCTGCAGTTCTCAGTGCTATCAAAATAAAAGTCCAGCCTCGAACGCATCGGCCAATAAGGTTGGGTACCGAAACCCCGGTACCAATATGGCACCGGTACCTATGTAACCGGTATGTACTAGAACCGAATCAGAACGCAGATTTCGGGGCCATACCTGAGCAATCGATTGAAATATTTCCTCTGGTTCTCCGAAACGGGCGTAAGAAGCATCATCACTGGCACCGCACGTGAAAAATTATTTCCCGACTGAGAATGCACGTTAACTCAAGTCGGAAAGCTCTAATAATTCTAATCCAACATCTTTGTAGTAACGAGAGTGTCCATGTTGTTTTTACATTCCGACTTAAAAGCACAACTCGGGAAATGAGTGCATCCGAGGAGTGAATGCAGTAACACGCGCCTTCCGTTAACTAAGCTAAACATGCTTAAATTAAAATGCCTAAATCTAAACCTCTCGTATTCACATTTCTAAACATGTTGTCCAACAAAAGAGAACATTATAAAAAAAACAAAAAACTTAGTGTTCTTTTACACCCCCAACCAAATTACTCCACAACACCAGTCAAATGCTTCCTTTTGTGATCTGATGAGGCTTCTTGTCACAGAATGAGGCAGAAAATATGTTTCATACTTTAAAAAGAATGCATCGATTAGCAATAGATTTATAAATTAGGGTGACCCATACGTCCTCTTTTCCCCAGACATGTCCTCTTTTTGGACCTACAAAATCGTCCGGCCGGGATTTCTTAATGCCCAAATGTCCGGGATTTGAATGTTTTCCTTCTTAATCTCGCTCACCGCTGAATCTCTGACCATGCGCCGGCTCCCCACCATGTTTTTGCTCCCGCGATTTCGTGTCCACTCCTTTGTGTATACTTCTAATATTGATGTTATTGGCGCATCAGGAGCTGCTCTCAGTATCAGAGTATTTAATATTTGATGAGCGTTTGCGCAGTTTACTTTCACTTTCGATTTCGCGATCACACGCACTCTGTGTAAAGGGAGCACATCTTACAAGATCGATTTGTCATGAGCTAGGACTGTTAGGGCAGCAAATACTCCAGCATGGTCGTGCAGTCATCTCTCCTTATTCTCGCCTGTGATCATCAAAGCTGACTCCTCAGCTCTTGTTGGATGCAGGGTTGTTGTTGTATTTTTCCACGAAATTGGGCTGCTTTTAAATTGTTGCCATGGGTTGATTTTCCCCAGTGGTTAAAGGTTTGAAATATTGCATAAATTACATTTGACTGAAATGCTTGTATTGAAACATTTTGCATTCTACCTATGATAAAACTTTTATGGACTTCTACATTAACTGTTCCCTCCTGGTGGAATGACCTGCCCAGCTCAATCCAAGCAGCTGAGTCCTTAATATTTTCAAGAAACGGCTGAAAACACATCTCTTATATCTTAATTTGACCCAAAAATTGCTGCCCACTGCTCTGTGTGTGGTTCACTGCTGTGTGTGTGCACTTTGGATGGGTGGCAGAGCACTAATTCCAAGTATGGGTTGTTAGAGGCTCACTTTAAAAGAGCCTCTAACACTAGTATTTTCTATTCTTTCTCTATTCTTTAATAAGTATCGGTTCAGTTTTAAAAGTACCGGAACCGTTTTAAAAGTACCGATTTGGCACCGGTATCGAAAGAAAACCAAATGATACCCAACCCTATCGGCCAAACAGGAAAACTAATCGGCCGATATTTAAAAAATGTCGATATATCAGTCAACCACTAGTTATAAATAGTATTTTCTTCTAGTTCTATTACTTCCACATATGCATCACAGAAGTAATAAACCTCATGACATTCCAGGAAATCCCTAATATGGACAAAGGCACCATCTATGGATGTTAACTTGAGTAAAAAGAATTAGAAATGCTTTGAATGATGAAACATAAAGACAATAAACACTGCGACAATATATAGTTTGTGTTCTTAAAGCCATCTGTATTTATAATTATTTGCTAATCGACATAGCCTTTATTACAGTGTTGAATATATTTTCTGCCTCATTCGGTGATAAGAAGCCACATCAGATCACAAAAGGAAGTTATTTCAAACATTTGAATGATGGGACATAGATTCACGGACACGCACACAGAGCCAATTCTGAGAGAAATAAAATGCACAGAACTTATTTAAACGCAAAACTGAAAAGAAAAAAATTAAACCAATTCACAAGTAGTGCTGGGCGGTATACCGGTTCATACCGAATACCGGTTTTTATTTCTTACTATATGAATTTTGAAAATACCGCTATACCGGTATATGTCACTTAATCAACGTTCGGAACACGACACAGTTTGAAAGGGGTGTTGCACTGTAGTTTAGTGTTACTAAAGCCCTATTCACAGGGGATTAGTATTACGGGGTGACCTCCAATCATTTGTAATAATTGCGGAGGTTGTCTGTGATCTTAATCCCGTGCGAATCGGCCATGTCTGTAATTTGTAAAGTAAAAATTCCCCCGCAAATGACCTAACGTTACCATATTTCGCCGAACACCGTGGTCCTGTGATAATATTCGTCCCATGCGAATCGGCATCTCTGTGATTCGTCCAGCATTTGGCGGGTCGCATATCATTTTTCGAGGTTTTTGTTTCCTGTGCGCCTTTTTATCCATCTTCCTCGAAGAATGGAGCTGCGTTGGAGTGTTTGATAGTATTTTGGGTGCTGTCATCATATCGCTACACCATACAATTTGCAGAAAGAGAAAGCTGAGAAGGTTTTAAGGTTAATGTGTTACAAATAAATCAAGCATAAAGCTTTAGATATTATTTTAACCTGGTGAAATGTAAATGACACAGTGCATGAAACTATATTAGTTTTTTTTTTTTTTTTTATCCATCTGGACCATAAAACGGGACTCTCAAAGCCTTGACATCCGGGTATCTGGGAGATAAGTCAGTAAATTCGAGTAAAATCACAGGCTTCACTTATCCCGTGCGAATGCACCACACAAAATTCAGATGTGGGGGGCTAATTTCAAAATCACACAAGGTCCCCAGATAATACTAATCCCGTGCGAATAGGGCTTAAGCGGGAAAGTTCCGAAACTGAAGTTTAGAACTAATATAAGGAAAAACGTGCTGAACGCTACAGGAAAAAGAAAAAAAACTCTACATTCACCGTAGCAACTAAGATTAAATATTCTTCTGCGAGACACTCTCCCACCCCTCCACCACATTGACAACCACAAATGTCCACCGCCCCCTGCCATCAGCTCCCGCGTCTCTCCACACACACACCACACACACACACACAAACCACATACACACACACACACGGTAAAATAGGGCATTCTAAGTCAATATACTGCAGTATTTCCTCTCTCAATCAGTAGAAAATATGGTTAACACCCGGTCATGCATGAAAAAAAAATGTCTTGTACCGTGAAACCGGTATAATTTTGAAAAATACCGTGATATAAATTTTTGGTCATACCGCCCAGCACTATTCACAAGCACATATTTGAACCATGGATATCGTTCCGAACAGTTCAATATTATATTGAGAATTGTTGCATCCCTAATGAGCAGCAAGTCAGTAGAGTAATTTAAGCCTTACAAGCCTTTAAAACGGCTAAAGGCTAGAATTTTGCCCCGATTTTCAATCTTTATGAGTCCACACTAGTTGCCGAAAGTCAGAGCCAGTCTGCAGGTTTTAGACATTCAGAGTGTACAGATTTCATAGACAACCTGTGTAGTGTATGATGGGAACAAACACTTTATTTTCATTGTTTCAGACAATGATTACATCCAGTCGGAGGATATCAAACATATTTGATATTTCTAGTTTTAGAACACACATTATTTGATGTGTCATGCATCTCCTAGCAACGAGAAAAATGTTTCTGCTTGGGTTTCTTGTGTTTGGAACATCTTGAAAGTGGTAGTGTGCAATCCTTAGTCATTTAGTGTGACACTCAGTTTTTCTCTATATCCACTTGCATGTATAATGCTTACTCTTGATAAGTCTTGTAGTGTATTCCAGCCTTAACTTATGAGTTTGTAAACAATTCCTGAAAAAGAACTGGCTCGTAAGAGTCATTTGTTTGTTGTGGGTAGCCAGCAAGGACAGCTCAATAGAAAGATATGTTGTCTATTTATTGTCTTTATATTCTTATGTGGCACCCAATACTTTCTCTTATCACATTCAATTCAGACTGCAAGTTCACTACTTGGCTAAAACAATTTTATTTTACCTTGGTGCTGTAGATTCAGTAGCAACACAGGTAACTCTGAGGTAGAGTGTTTTAATAGACTGTTCCATTTGCATCAACAGAAGAATAGAGAGATCCCAAGACCGTTAATAGTCATAAATCGATGTTTGGCATTTTATATATATATATAAAATAAATACACATTATTAAAATAATAAAACCGTTGTCTAAACATCAACCAGATTTTATTCTCAACCCGACTCAGGCGCCATGGATATGAAACTGTTCTTCGGCTATCTCCTCTTGGCTGTGGATTAGGGCTTAGGCTCTGCCGCACTACACACTTGCTTAACACAGGTTAATTAATAATTAGCAAAGGCATCCGATAGGTTATCTCTGCTTCTCTCTCTCTCCTGTGCTCTTCTCTCATCTGTCTCTCTCTCTCTCTCTCTCTCTCTCTCTCTCTCTCTCTCTCTGTCTCTCTCTCTGTCTCTGTCTCTGTCTCTCTCTCACTCTCCCACACTCGTTTCTCTGTCTCTGTTTCTCTTTAGATATATGGCGTATAGATTAATTGAATGATATGCTGAAACTTTTGAGTTGTATTTTTTATGATGAAATAATACAGAAAACCAAGCTGGCACTGCAGAGACGGCAGCAGAATGATCATGGATTGTAATGTTTTCCTCCTTCCCTTTGGAGGATTGAACTAAATATGATGCAGAGAGCGAGACAAAATGCAAATATGGGGCATAGAGAGAGCGAGGGGGTATACAGTAGGGGTGCTCCGATCAGGATTTTTGAGGTCGATCGCTGATCACAGAAAGCAGTATCTGCCAATACCGATCACCGATACAGATCTTTTTAAAGTCTTCTTTTTATCATGTAGAATTATTTATATTTATATACTCAATCAGGATTTTTAGACATTTATTCAGGGCCTGACTTTCATTTTTGAAAATGGGGGGAATTCCCCTCTTAGGTGACTCTTGTGAGAGGGGAAGCAGCACGGACTGTGCTTTTACACAGGAGTCCACTACTGAATCATGGCTGTTTACCACAAAAACAACATTTATGCATTATTTTTATTTCAAATCCAAAGATTGTCACTGAAAATGCTTTTTCAGCATTGCAATTCTTTTTTTACACAGTACAGTAATACAATCTTTAACAGACATGTTTAAACACAATAAATATAAGCAACACATTATTCAATGCTTTTTACTTTTACTTTAATTCTAGATTTATATGTTAAGTTGCTCAAGCAAGTGTCAAAACATTTAAACTACTTTTCTTACGTTATCAAACTTACCATTGACAGAAATAGTCAGTTCTACTGCCTTTCCTTTTGCTTTTAATTCTTTATTACAAGCAATCCTGCCGTTCATAAAGAATTGTTTTTCTACCTCCACGAGTGGCATCTATTATTGCCTTGTTTATCTAAAAGTGCTCTTTCCCTTTAAACCTAGCCAAAAAGCCATATGTGTTGAAACTGTGAAACACAGTAGACTTTAATAATATGCATTTATGGTGTAATTACTAAAATTTCGTGTCAATCCATGTTCATACTGAAAACAATGCACTGTTACTTTAATATTCCCCTTGCTTGCCGCGCAGCAATAGACTCGGTGTGGGAATATCTCTGCAACCCACTGCCGGAGACCACTGTCCGGCCAACCGTGTGCAGTGAATGCTTTCATTTGTTAACATGAGCGCAGAAAAAATATGCACCGCATACGCACTGCAAACGAGTAATGTTACCTGGCATTAGGTAGTGCGCTGCGAGTGTGGCATGAGCACACGCTCTTCAGGGCGCACATATATTACTATATATAAAGTAATGCATTTATAACTTTAGTGACGTTTGACACTACCGTCGATTGTGCAAGTGCAATTCCTGGTCAACTGTACAGCATGCAGCTCTCTTCATAGTACCACGCGATGTGGTGATTTGAAGCCATTTGCGTACTTTTGAGAGAGAAAGAGAGCGAGCACACGGTGGTTCACTCACGCTGTTTGTGAAGTTACGTCTCACACAAGGTTTTCAAATTA
Source organism: Sinocyclocheilus anophthalmus (assembly GCA_018155175.1). Lineage (NCBI taxonomy): Eukaryota > Metazoa > Chordata > Actinopteri > Cypriniformes > Cyprinidae > Sinocyclocheilus > Sinocyclocheilus anophthalmus. The sequence continues at coordinate 549,511 of JADLZN010008825.1, read as the reverse complement.
CGTTCGTTATTTAATGAAGAAATATAGCATTATACTTATTTCACCCGCACCGCCAGAGACGGAGATGGTGCCCGCTGGGCAGTCGTGCAAACTCTCCAATGGCAGTCGTCATCACTGAGATTGTTTTTTTGCCTTTAGAGACCACCGATCAATCATCCCAAAGCGATTATCGGCCAATACAGGGATGACTATGGTAAGAAATGAAGTGCTGAATAGAGAGGGTGTGTAAAGCTGCAGAGGAAGAGGGAGGTGAGGCAGAGGTGATGCTGTGTGCTGACACCTGTTTACAGAACCAACTGAAAAATAGAGGACAGTGCAGAATGCAGAAGTGATGTGGTGAGAGAGAAGACTGTTCTCTGATGCTTTTCTTCACAACTCCGGTGACAGATGTGCTTACCCTGTGGCGAGCAGATTGTTATTGTGTGTGTGTGTTGGGTGTTGTGTGGTGTGGTGTGTGTGTGTGGTGTGTGTGTGTGGTTTGTTTGTGTGTGTGTGAAGAACCATGGCTTGTATCACTCCACTGGGAGGCCGCAGCTGGATGAATTACCTGCGTTTTTTTCCAGCTCGCTGGATTAGCTGTTCTCAGCACTCTTCCTCCTCTCTCCACATGAGCCCTCTCCTCTGTTTTCTTTGTGTTGTCCAGAACTGAATGGAACCTCGACTAGTAAAGGCGTTTAATGCAGTACTGTACTTTCCTCACTTTTTTTCCATCTGCCCTCAGCTGATAACAGAATGTAAACAAATAGGGCTGATTTGAGTTCTGCTAAACTAACTTAGTTACATTGTTTGGTCCATGTTCAATTTTTTAATTAATATTTTTGCAATATACCAAGTTAGAAGGTCCCTGTGTAATTTACAGCATTCACTGAGAGACCATTTATTTTGTATGTTAGCTAAATGGACATTAGAACTGAAATATACCCAAAATTACGCAGAATTGAATTGAAATTCAAAACATCCGAGAGATTTTGAATGTGAATCTAATCAGATTCAAATAGAATCAACAAATCTGTATTGATAACCCAGCCTTATAAATGAAAGACCCTTGTACAATGTAATGGAAGTAGGGACAGATCTTTTCTTCTGTGGTGTGATGCTCTTCTGACTGAAAAAGATGTGCAGGATGAGGACCTGGTTCATTCCAAGTTGTTGATTGGCTGGAGAAAGATTTAATATGAGAGATCAGTTGACTGAGAAAGGGGCATGTTTATATGACAAAATAGTTGGAAAAGTCTTGACATTGTTACCAAAGAGAAGTCTGTCATCGTGTCTAGTTAAGAAATTTTTGTTAAAAATTAAAAAAATATATTTAATATGATCACTTGTTAACAATAGGATCTACAACATGCATTTTGAAAATATATAGGGTGAATTTCCATTTCATGCTGATTTTAATGTTTCTGTAGTGCCTCAGTTTGTTTGTGTGTGTGTGTGTGTGTGTCTGTAGCAATCATCTTGATGTATTTATGTATGGCATCTGTTCAATACATTTATAGTAGAAATGTTGGGCTTTTTTGAACTTTTAAGATTCAGTGTTTGAGTTGTCAGCATAGAACTATACATGTAAGCTTATTTGCTGTGTGTTGTTTGACCTTTTGACCTTGTGTTTTGATTTGTTATCTGTCAACACCTACAGGTTGATTTGAGTAAATGCTGACGGGTGCAGTCTGATTGGTGTGAATGCTAACTGGCTGCATTTTCATTGGCCATGGAGAAGCTAAGAGAGTGCCTGAATGCACCCTATCAAAAGACACATCCTTATTTAGAAACACTGACCCCAGACAGGCACAGCCTTTGGTTAAACCAAGCAAACTGATCACAGGTGCACATGTTCTATTCTGTGATCTTCAGCACTTGAGCTTTTAAACTTTGATCTTCACACATCTTGAAGTTACAGTTGGAGTTTCGACTGTCCTTCACTCCACTCCTTCTCCATCCCAGATGAGAAGTGACAGACTTTTTCATAACCCCAATTTCTCATCATCTTTTCTCAGTTTTCTGTAGGACATATGAGTTTTTGGTGCTGTCACTACCAGTATGTGTTAAATGTTCAGCAATAAAGGGTCGTGATTAGGGATGGGTATCGTTAAGGTTTTAACGGTACTACTACTCTTACAGATACTGCTTATCGATTCAGTACTTTAACAGTATTCTTATCGGTAATTTTTGTTTTATATATATATAATATATTATATATTAAATGACAAATTAAGAGCTGAATTACATGCTTTATATTCTGAAATGTAAATAAATATTTAATGAATGAATATAAACCCAATTGGTAAATGCCCGTTTGCAGACATTTTTTGTGTTTTATACATAAGATAAGCTACAGTAAGAACATGAACAAAGAAACAAAGTAAAACAAACTGACAAATACAATAAAACAAATATACAAATGAAATGAAATAAACAGTGCTTTCATTGTCCATCAAGTTCTACTAACATTACTGTTCAGGTAAGTAATAGCCTACAAAAGAAATCTAAAAGTAATCAAATGTAAATGAACACTGCATAGTTTTCAGTGTATGTATTAATAGATTCATGCTTATTAAAGCTATAACGTTATTCAGATTAAGAACCGATTTGCATTTTGATGGCCCAAGCGCAGTCTGTCACTTTAAGACAATATATTGACACACATCGGATTTTCTCCCAACTGTTCTCGTCCACTTAAGACATAAACTGTGTTTAAGTAAATACTCTCCAAGCCGGCCATTTTGACACATTTTTGTGTGTATTTGATCTTTTGGACATGCGCCCGAAGCTCAAAGTGTAATTTGTTTGTCCGTTTTGGAGCGCGCCGCGCGCACATTTCAGCCTGAGGAACAGCGTTTCTTGTGCGGATTGTGCTTTCAACATTTTATCATCAAACATGTCCAGCAATTTAGCAACAGTATAAGACGGTCTTTTTTCAATCACAGGTTGTGCTGATTCTGACGTTAAGTTTGGGTTTTAGGGAGGAACGAATGTGCACCGCTGTGAAGGGAAAGAAGTTGCGCAATACGAATTGCAGCTAGTTTTTAATAGCTTTACCTCATGTCTTCTTTTGTATAATCCTTAGAAGCCAAAATCAAAATCAAAAAATAAAATTGGCTTAAAACCACCACAGGCCTAAAGTGTAAGCAGAAGTTTAAATGTTTAGTTCTCTCTTCTATCATAATTAAACAGGGCTTTCATGTTGCGCATGCTGAAGCTCCTCCACGTGGGCGCAATCTCGCTTCTGAATTGCGAATTGCAAAAATGCATCATAGACAAATGTTTTGAAAAACAGCTGGCGACTCTGGTGAGATAGAATTTGCAAGATAATGTACATATAGCAAAAATAAATGTATGTATGTTTTCTTAATTTCTCTAGTACCGATAGCAGAACCGTTAACGTCAGAGCTTATCGATACTCCGGTCTTTCATAATTTAGCCCCGGGACCGATTAAATACCGGGTTTCGGTATCCATCCCTAGTCGTGACCTTACGAGCAGGGTGGAGTAATTGTGATGGAGGAGAGCGAGGCAGAAGGAGAGAGGAGGGAGCGAGTGGGTAGGAGGTATGATGTTAGCATTGCTGCTCGTTTGTCTCTGTCAGGTCCCACAGCTATGTCCCTGAACTGCTCAACTCTCCGCTTGCTCTCACATTTAGGCTCTTCTGTTATACATCCCTACAGCTTAACACTGACACCCTTGCACACACACTCCCGTGCACAGCATATAGATTTTTCAGTTATGCAGGAATGTTACTAAGGTTCACGGTGACGTAACAAAATGGCAGCTGAAGAACATTGTTTTAATTAATAATAATGTGGTATTCTTATCTAAATTAATATTATTAATTATACTATTAGTATTAATGGTGGGTATTATAAATCATCACAAAGATTTGTTATTAATACTAATTTATTCATCATAATAATAACAATAATGAAAGTAATAGTAGTAGAAATGGTAATAAATGATAATAATAATAGTTTTGGCTAATTAGTGGCATTTAGAACCTTGGAAGGGTGGTAGTATATAGGGATGCTCATATTGACTGTTTAACCGTTAATCGAAAGTAAAAAACTTGACATATTAATACTATGTTTAAACGGTTTAAAGTAAGGAATAATTGATGACGGGCCGTTGAATTGTTAGAAAAATAATGCACACCCGAGGTGGTGATGCATCGGGTGTGCATTATTTTTCTAATAATTCAACAATTTTTGAAAATTGTTGAATTATAGTCACTTTTTTTTTTTTAAACCCTTTGTTAAACACAATCCACTAAATACTCACTTCCTCAGGGCTCGCAAAATCACTAGCCCGACGTCCCGGGGCTATTGTGTTTACCATTCGGGCTACCAAAATGCATCACTGCCCTGCCCGACGGGCTATCTTGAACAGTGATATAAAATTCCTTCCTTGATTTGCGTTGTTCACCAACTTGTAGGGGTAAAACGGATAATTTCGTTTGCACGTGTTTCTAAGTCTTGCCGATTTAAACATTAAAGTGTTTTCAACCATTCACGCGCATTTGGAGCTGAGCGCACTCAAAGCGCGCACAAAGAACCGCGTTTCAGACAATGCGCGTACACAAAATTGATTCCTCTTTCGCATATCCTTGCATCTGAATGAACACATACACCAGTGGCATAGCCAGAATTTTATTTCTGAGCGGGCACTAGGCTAACTAACGGACTGAGTCCAGTGGTGTAGCGCAAATCCACTGCCCCCAACCGCGAACTCAAGTGTGGGTGAATTGGGGGGCTGGTTATATGTCGCAATATTGTAAATATTTGTTTTAAACCAGGAAGGCGAGCCAATGGATATATCACAAGCAACGTGCAAAATTTGTGCAAGAGTTATGCGGAGAACCTCTTAATCTCAGTCGATTCACTAGAAAGTGAAAGTAAAACCTGACGGCGCTTTCGGCATCTGAAGCTGCATTAACGGCGCATATTCTCTCAGAGACGACGAGAGACAAATCTACTTCATATGCTGATAATGGTAGCCTATATGGCTAAATGTGTTTTAATTTACTCCCTTAATATTTATTTTGTGGCCCGAACATAGGCTAGTGGGGAAAAAATAAAAAAAGATAAAAAGAGAATAACCGTAAGTGTTAAACATTTGTTTTCCCCCCCCCCCCCTTTTTTTAAAAAAAGTTGGTGCTTGAAATAAAGCTTTTTCATTGATGATTGTAGTGTTAATAGTTATAATTATAGGCCTATAATTAATTGTATAATAAACTTTTTTTGAAAGACCTTTTTAAAAACATTTTCGCTGAGGAGTAAGTTAGCCTAATCTTTATTATCCTCTCATCGCGTCAGTTAGGCTATGAGGTGATGTGCTACGAAATTATTGCGGTTGCAAAATTAATTGTAGCCTAGGGCTGGGCGATATAGCTAAAAATGTATCAACGATATAATGTTTCATATCGTTCTGTATCGAAATTATTGACTTTTTTTAATAACAGTTTTTAAAACAATTCAATAGAACTTTTTTTTTTACTTTAACCACTGTATTTAAATTAACACCAATTTATTGAGACAAACAATAATCTTAGACTAACAAAACATTAAAATTATGCTACAACTTCATTTACATCATTATCACCGCATCTCGTGTGCCACTGATGACGCTCCCTGACGCACTCCTAACATTCAAATGCAAATGTTTATTTTAAATTCGAGTAATACACTTTTTTTTTATTTTTTTTATCCACAATCTCCTCATCACAGGCAGGCACAGCTCTCATTTCAGCATGTGTTCGTGTTTGTGTGTGATGTCTGCGTCACTCATAGCACGTGCCTAATCGAAAAATGTTATCGTTATTGAAGTGTACCTTCGATAAATCTCAATAAAACCGTTTTATCGCCCAGGCCTATTGTAGCCTAATAATTTAATAATAAATGTAACTTAATAATAATAATAGGCCTAATAGGCTAATAAGAAGAATGTAACAGGCCTATGTTAAATAAAAATGCCAAATTAGATGTAACTAAAGTGTATAAAATTTATTTTATTCAGAAATTTCATGTTTGTGATTTTATTTATTTTTTTTTAATTCGTTATTTAAATTAATAGGCCTACAAATTAGGAAACAGGTGCAGTTAATCGCCAGCGTCAGTCGCAAAATTTATAAAAATAAAATAAAAAATAGGCTAATCTTGTGAGGACAACTCGCAACAGCTGGTCTTAAATTCTTTAGACACCGCACACCAAATGACTTTGAACACCGACTGAAAACACTGACTGAGCTCAAATGACATTCATAATCGGCCTGACAGTAGTGTTTCCCGGCTTCACAGAATGAACCGGTTTCGCGCGTGGAACCGAAAGTCTTGCCGTTACTTGCGGACTGATGGACGGGCTCTCCCTCGTCAGTGGGAGTTTTTAAAAGTCTTTTTTTTTTTTTTTTTTTTTACAGCATTATGCATTGACTGCTGTTTTTTTCTTTTCTAACATTTTCTAACACCGCTGCATATGTACAAGTCCAACTGAATGGGTGAACAGGCACAAATTTACATGCGCGACATGCCCGAAACTAACACTTGGCTAACACTGCTGTCAATCAAACTCATCAAGAATGATGCAAAAACACATTTTATTTATTTTAGTTATTTGAGATGTTATAATAGTTCTCTAATTGTGTTAAAATAGATGAAACAGTAATTATTTAACAAATATTATATTTGTAGCTATAACTGGAGGGGGGGGGGCCTTCATCAGAGTGGGGGGCCTGTGCCCATCAGTCCCGTTCGCTGCCTACACCCCTGACATACACACAAATTATCTCAAAACAACGGTCTCGGCAAGTATTCTTGTAAACAGTCGTTTATATCTTAAGTGAACGTAAACAGTGGTGAAAGAAATCGCAAGTGCATCATTATAATGGATCCATGCATTCGGTCTTAAAGGGGCAGCAGCCTATAAATACTTATATTTTCCATAAGCGCCACCTGCTCTCAGAGTATATTTGGCATCTCATTCCCACAAGACAAAAGTCAGACCATTCTGTTTTTGCTATAAATTTCGAAATTATAAAATCTAATTCCAATCTAAATAACATTTATTTAACATCTTTGTTTGGATCATGATTAAAATGCAGTGGTTGCCTCTGATTTTAAATGGAAAAAGCACAGCCAAAGCCTTAGTTTGTTTATATGAAGAAATGCATTTTATTTGTATTTAATTATTTGATTTGGGATTTGTTTTAAAATTTCAGTTTAGTTTTGTTATTTTTCAATTTCACAAAGAAATGTGCAGCATTTTGTTGGATAAATAATAAAAGGACACCTTTTCATTAATAATTTGCCTTATATCTCATTTTGTTCAAAAGAAAAATTGTGAGAAAATTGTATTGTGAAATCAGTATCGTGCATCGCATCGTGAGTTGAGTGAATCGTTACATCCCTATATGCTACTAGTTTTTGCTGTGGTATCAAAGAAGTATCTGTTATTTTAATAATAAAGAACCATATTTTTTTGCTCATCTGCAAAATGATCCGATCTGTTACTCAAAATCTGATATTGTGGTCCATTGCACCCCTCTCGTCTTGTCTTTTGAAGAAAAAAAGCAATCACTGAAGTTTTTAATCATGCTGATTTGTCCACAGTGAAGTTCAGCCAATATCTGTTTTATTCGTGGTAGTTAAATTCATTTTGGGCTACCAAAATTTGAAGAATGTCTGCCCGAAGGGCTACCAGCCAGTTTGAAATTTTGCGAGACCTTCTTCATTACAGAGAAAAACTAAATTTGAATAAAAATATATAAGCTATAAAATTAAACTAGCTGACTGTATAATTTAGCAGCAAAAACAATATCTTGAAAAAAAAAAAAATCTTTGGTGCACATTATACAATTCAAACATGTTTATTCTGTTACTATTTATATTCTTGCAAAATACATTCATGAAAATAAGATAGAAATCATGAGAAAAAGAAAGGCTTATAATAATCTTATCTTGTGCAAACTTGATAATGAAACGCTGAACAGAATGGCCCAAAGCTCTTATGCACATCCAGGTTGCAGAATGGTGCACTTGAATTAACATAAGTCACAGCGCTGCACTCCACACAGTACAAATAAAGAGAAGAGAAATGAGAGAGCAGTGAACTCCAGCAAGCTGTCATTTTATGCTAATCCCCAGACCTTTATCTACACCAAGTATTATAATGGGAATATATCCTCTTGGAGAGAGTTTTTCTGTGCTGACTGTCATAACTGAACGTGGCTTGCTGTTTGAATGCTGAGCGGAGAATAACTGACATCTGCAGCAGAAGGAAGATTAGTTCTTGGTAACTTACATTTCACAATAAATATATTTTTAGAAATAAGTTCTGTCCCTCACATTAGCTATGGAATGGCTCAGATGATATAGCTTTACAGTGCATGAAAAGCAAACTGGTGCTCTTCTGTTTCTTTTGGTGTATGACTCCCCCTTGTGCCGTATAAAAAGCACAATAATCGCGGTTAGATCAAATAATTGCAGGTAGATGGGTATTTAATTATCGCGACAGGCCTAGGTCTCAGAAGCACTGCAGGTGCGTGATAACTTGACGATGTCTGAATCCAGGTTCTGTTGCTCTGTTGTTCTGTATGCTGCTGTTTGCATGTCAAAATAAACCTGTGCAATTTTTTTTTTTTTTGTATTTTTAATGGGTCACAGACACTCGTCCATTCTACTTTTATTTAATACTAATTTATTATTCTAATCTTATCAGTTAATGGTTAATGTTCTGATAAAGAGCAGCGGTTGTCGTCAGGAAAATTAACCGAAATGAGCATCCCAAGTAGTATAGTATTCTCACTACAAAGTTTTGAAAAACAACAGTCTGACTAGAATGACATAACAAAACTACATCGCTCCTATTATGCTCAGCAAAGCTATCTACACTGGAAGCATCTGAATCTGCGATGTGACACGTGAACTCCCTGTGCATATTTTTGTGGGTTGCAGTGCTAGTGAATTTCTTCCCCTCATCTGTCTAAAATAAATATCATTTGTTTGAATTGAGTGATCATATATTTGTGAACGGGATGCTGTGAGGTACATTTAATTTAAATTGTATAAATAATTGCAGAGGTCAAGTTGTTGTATTTTCTGTCTGTCTGGTATGTCTAGATTTTATTAGATTTTCCTTGTTGGTGAAATCACTAAATGAGCTGATGTGTGCCTCACACCCCCAGGGCCCTGCTTTTTTTGTGGCTGATGTTTGTGTGGCGGTAGGGTGGAATTTTCCAGGCTTTTTGCGGTTGATCTCTGCCCCTCTCAGACTCTCACAAACACAAGTGCCAACATACAGTCAAAACATTATCTCATGCTGTCGTCTAAAAACGCTAGTACTTCTCTCTGTTTCTCCTCTATCATTCCCCTTGTGCCTCCCTTCCTCCCTCTACAGGAAGTAAAATAGTGGCGTCTCCTCCAGGCTCTAATTACTGTCTGGTTCCAGTATTCAAAGTGAGCAATTTCCCCCACTGCATCAGGCCGCTGCTCTCTGCCATGTCCAATCAACGTCAACATACATGCGCACGTAGAGCGGCGGAAAATCCGCTCTCATCTACATGGAGAGAGAGATCATACAGGTGTGCTCCTGTGGAAGAGAGGGAGTGATGGAAGTTCTGATGATAACTGATCATCCTGGCACGTTGTGTTGTTGCTGTTTTATCACCGTCTGATTTGTTTACAGTGTGCGTGATGGTGACGAGAGGGACAGTCAGTGCACATGTTCACCCAAGGCATTGTCACTTCTGGCTGTCTTATGATGATGATGATGACACATGATGTGGCGTGCTGCACTGCTGCTTCAGTGCACCGTTTTACACGTGTATCCTGTTCAGCATCTCATGAGAGGATTTGGAATGTGTGTTAAGAACTCAGCGGTTCTGATCTACCTACACAGTCAGAGCTGTCGGATTACACTGTCATTTGTGTTGAAACAATAAGCCGTTAGAGAGAAATGGCATCGTTTTTCTATTTATCCAGGCAGGACATGCTGCCTTTTCCTTAGGTTTGACTAATCGGAAGTCAGTCTTTTGAGTTCCTTTCTGATGATCTTATTGCCCACTGCAAAGTCTTATGAGTAACGACTTCCATTAATTTAGACCGTTGAATCCTGTACAGCATGCAGGAGTCACTCCTGATGGTTGACGGAGTAACATAAGGCTTTTAACAAGACACATGGCAAACAGTTTAAGCTGTTAGATAACCAAGCTAATAGTAGCGACTAGAAACAAATTGTCCATAGTTTTGTTTGTTTGTTTTAAGCCCATTTATGCCATGGTCTGTCTGAATATGCGATAGGTGTGCATTAAAACCGTTTAATGCACAGGTAGTTCCATGTTTAATCACCGTTCTATATTAATGCGCTACTTTCATTGACCCACACAAACACACACACATCACTTGCACACAGAGAGAGAGAGATCAGAGATCACGCTGCTCACACACAGAAGCATTCAGGAGCACAGAAACTTGTCAATGCTGCCCCGCGACATTTATTAAAGGTGTGGTTCCCTGTTTTTTTTTTTTTTTTTTCTAGGCTTGATTGTGTTTATGGGGTGCAGTCTAACATGTGTTAATGCTTCGTTTGAAAAAAAAAAAAACTCATTATTTTTCATATAATTTACCTTTATTCCACACAGCTCTGTCCCTTCTCTGAGAAATGGGCTGATGTTTTCCTGTTTTTATGAAGCCCCTCCCTCAGAAATAGGCGATGGGCTCTGATTGGTTAGCTAGCCCAGTGTGTTGTGATTGGCTAATCCGCCTCTAGTGCGCGTCTAAACATCCCGCCCCTCACCTCAGCGGCATGTGCTCCGGTTGTATAGTAAACAGCGGCGTCGTTAATATTGCTTATCAGCTTGAGCCCGATTGAGAAGCAGAGGATATTATTAAAGAGGATCGTGCAGAACCTGTGCAAGCATGGCTTTTAATGGTAGGCCTATGTTTTTTGTTTGTTGTTGTCTCATACTTTTAGATATGCTGTTGTAAATGCTACTGCTTATGTTAGCTTTTAATATATGGTTTTATCCTGATTAAAGTTTTAATACAGTACAGCAACCGCATGCGCGTCCATTTTTAATGCTTCTCATAGCTATGTGAAATTAAGTGTATAATTGGAACAGTTCATTGCTGGAGATGAGCTGAATGAGAGAGAGAGAGAGAGAAGCAGAGATGCAGAGCGTGTGCAGAGCAGGGGGACGCGAGGAACAGTATTAAGAACCGCTGCTTTTGAACATTGATTTTGAAACTTGTGAATCCATTAGAAACGTTAGAAGACAGAATCGCGATTCATATATGAATAGATTTTTACGTGCACCTCTAGTTTTCTCTTCCTCTTCTCTAAAGCAGTGCAGCATGGCCTCGCCCCCTTTGCTGCCTTTTCCCGAGGGAGGGGTTTATCTGGGTTTGTGATGTCACAAACCCGGGAAGTAACTCGTTGTAGTCCCTACTAGCTGTTATCGTTAAGGTTTTAATGGTATTACTACTCTTACCGTTACTGCTTATCGATTCGGTACTTTAACTGTATTCTTATCGGTACTTTTTGTTTTTATATATATATATATATGAATGACTTGACATGTGACATGGTGGCCAAGTATTGGTGCCCATACTCGGAATTAGTGCGCTGGCATTTACCCACCAAGTGCACAACACCAGCAGTGAACACACACAAACCGTAACACACAACCCGGATCATTGGGCATCCATATGCTGCTTCGCCCGTGGAAGGCAGTTGGGGTTCGTGCCTTGCTCAAGGCACTCAGACGGGTATTGAAGGTGGATAGAGCGCTTTACTTCCCTCCCCCACCCTCAATCCCTGCCGGTACACGACTCGAACCCACAACCTTTGGGTTATGAGTCCGACTCTCTAACCCTTAGGCCACAACTTCCCCATATATTATATATGACACAAATTAAGATCTGAATTAACATTGCTTTATATTCTGAAATGTAAAATAAATATTTAATGAAATGAATATAAAACATCAATTTGTAAATGCACCAGTGTGCAGGCATTTTTAGTGTTTTATACATAAGATAAGATACAGTAAGAACATGAACAAAGAAACAAAGTAAAACAAACTGACAAATACAATAAAACAAATATACAAATTAAATGAAATAAACAATGCTTTCATTGTCCATCAAGTTCTACTAACATTACTGTTCAGGTAAGTGTAATAGCCTACAAAAGAAATCTAAATGTAATCAAATGTAAATTAACACTGCATAGTTTTCATTGTATGTATTGATAGATTAATGCTTATTAAAGCTATAGCATTATTCAGATTAAGAGCAGATTTGCATCAGATTAAGAGCAGATTTGCATTTTACTTTAAGACAATATATTGACACACACATCGGATTTTCTCCCAACTGTTCTCCTCCACTTAAGACATAAACTGTGTTTAAGTAAATACTCTCCAAGCCGGCCATTTTGACATATTTTTGTGTGTATTTGATCGTTTGGACATGCACCCGAGGCTCTAAGTGTAATTTGTTTGTCCGTTTTGGAGCATGCTGTGCGCACACATTTCAGCCTGAGGAACACCGTCTCTTGTGCGGATTGTGCTTTCAACGTTTTATTATCAAACATGTCCCGCAATTTAGCAACAGTAAAGACGGCATCTTACAACAATCACCGACTGAGCTGATTCTGACGTTAAGTTTGGGTTTTAGGGAGGAACGAATGTGCACCGCTGTGAAGGGAAAGAAGTTGCGCAATACGAAACGCAGCTAGTTTTTAATAGCTTTACCTCATGTCTTCTTTTGTATAATCCTTAGAAGCCAAAATCTAAATAAAAAAAAATAAAATTAGCTTAAAACAGCCACAGGCCTAAAGTGTATGCAGATGTTTGAATGTTTAGTTCTCTTCTATCATAATTAAACAGGGCTTTCATGTTGCGCGTGCTGAAGCTCCTCCGCGTGAGCGCCATCTCGCTTCTGAATTGCGAATAGCAAAAATGCATCATAGACAAATGTTTGAAAAACTGCTGGTGACTCTGGTGAGATAGAATTTGCAAGATAATGTATATATAGCAATAATAAATGTATGTGTGTTTTATTAATTTTTCCAGTACCGATTGCAGAACTGTTAACATCAGAGCTTATCGATACTCCGGTCTTTCATAAATTAGCCCCGGGACAGATTAAATACCGGGTTTCGGACCCATCCACTATCCACTAGGCTTGCTGCGATAGACGGTGCTGATGGTGATACTGGTGTTAAGCCGCAACACAGTTTATGTCACTTGCCCACCGCGGCACCGCCCCCACCGTCGTTTTGATTTTTTTATAGTAATAAAAATAATTTAGTTCAGTAAAAGAACAGACACCACAATTAAAAACTGAACGCAGCTACTCAATGCAGCGTGCCGAACGACAGTAGCAACACAGATCAGATTTAATTTCTCCAGTAAGGAGAGTGAGTCGAGCTGACTGACAAAAAGAGTGAGGTGAGACAGACAAGACGATCGCGGATGATTTAGTTTCGAAACTAGATGCAAAAGCACCTGTTTGGCAGTATTTTTTGATTTTGAAAAGCCTGTTGACTTTTGTTGTTTATCTAAGGTGATTTTGGAAGGTTTTTTAAACATTTGTTTCTTATTTTATTGGTTCCACATTTTTTGCTGATTTTTACTTTATTTAAACATTTATTTATTTTATTTGAACGTCTTTTTGCTATAACTTCTAAGTTCTTATTTCATTTGGTTATAGATTAAATGTTTACTTTATTTAAACTTTGTGTAAGTTATTTGTTATTTTATGTTATGCATATCCTGCCCTATAGCATGGTGTATTTTTGTTTGTTTTGTTAATAAAAGTTCTATGTTTTATATATACGCTAAAGTGAGTTTGATGTTGTATTTGGTTGTTGCATTCAAGCAATTGATGCCAAACTGCCGCCAATTCAAAACTGAAAGTAAAATGTGCACAGCACTTTTAAGCTATTTAAAAGCGAAGGAAAGCAAGGAAAAGAGGGAAAATTCAAACGAACAATTGCTTTACTCCGAATTGCCGCTATTTGAAAGTGAAAGTAAAATGGGCACACCGCTTTTACAAGCTAATTAAACGCGAAGGAAAGCTAGGAAAAGAGGGAACGCCCCGCCCCCGCGGTGATACCGGTATTACCGGTGTTGTCACACGTCGATTAACCGGTGGGAAAATTTCCTCACCGTCACAACCCTAGTCCCTACCAGCCATTTTTGTAGGCATTAAACTGCCAGAATTTTAAAAGATGATATCTCCATTTGCATTGAACTTTCAGCTTCGTAACTTTGCAGATATTGTTTATGCTCAAACAGCAACATTACACACTAACTAACGTTAAAAAAGTGAAATCGCAATCAACCACCCCTTTAATAAAATTGCTTAGATATCGCTGGATCGCTGCATTATATTCCTCAGCAATGAGGCTTTAAAAACGCTGTTTAAGTAACTAAACTCACAGCTTTATTGTTTGTAGAGAGACACGCAGACAGGTAACTCACACACACAACTGTTCATTCAGGACAGGATTAAGCACTTACAAGACAACTGACACTGTCTTTACCCGGAGTCAGAAGTGATCTGATAGAGAGTGAAAAAGAGTAGATTTAATTTTATTATTTTTATTTGAAGCAGTGCTGTCGGAGAGGCGCTGTAAAGCTGGGAGGATTACGGAGGTAAATAAAGTGTGCTTTCAGACAAAGCCCCGGAGCACAGCGTCAGGAACAAGGCCCACGATAAGACCCCTCCCATTTCTTATTTACATTACACACAGCCGACTTTTCTCCTTTCCGTGCCTTGGAGCACGATAAAAGAAAGAGAGAATTATGAAGGACATAAAAAATATGAAGAGCAGGAAGGAGGAAAAGCAAGAAAGAGGCTTTGCAGCGCTGCTTACCATTCTGTTTGGTAAACATGAGCTTGATAATGTTTTTGAGCTCTCGTTTTTCTATCCGACTTCCTGATTTGCTGTAGCTTATAAACGGTTGCCAGAGCAGGAAGAGTGATTTGCCGCCTGGTCAGATGAGGTGTTTACTTCAGTTGTTGATTTATTTTTTCGAATTTAATTTTAAAAAATGTCTTGACGTTTGCTTGTCAGAAGCTTCACTGGAGCTAATTGAATTATTAGTGTGGGAGAGAGAAGGGTTTTTTGTGTGTTTATTGCTTTTTTTAAATTACCATGCTCACAATGTCAGGCAGAGGATTCTGAGGATTTTATAGTGGAGCTAATTGAATTATTGTCTTTTTGTTTTTTTTCCAATGTCATTCCACTACGTACAGATTCTCGCCTGTGAACTTTCTGTGCTCCTCGATTTTATGTCACAGCTTAGACTATTCTACACTCTCTCTATGTGTGTGTGTGTGTGTGGTGGGGGGGGACTGCGCAGAGCCAAATATCCACTCACAATGCAGCCTAACTGAATAAGAATTGTCACTGTTGTTCTCTTTTCACAAAAGGAGATAATATGCAGAATGACTGTCTCAGTCACAATTTACTTTTATTGTATGGAACAGTTGCAGCTACTTTTATGTTCCAATTAAAATGATATAGTTTTTGAACGGCAAGGTGACACATTTATTTAGAATGAACTATTTGTTTCAATTTAAGTGTGACCCACTTCTTGGTGCCTTTAGCAGCATTGTGTGTGTATACACATCCTGTTTTCTATAAAAGATGCTTTTCTGAATGCATTCTAATCTCTCTCTCTCTCTCTCACTCTCTCTCTCTCTCTCTCTCTCCGTTTTGTTTTTCCAGTATAATTTTGTAGGGAGAATTCTTGGCCCTCGTGGACTCACAGCAAAACAACTGGAGGCAGAAACTGGCTGCAAGATCATGGTGAGAGGGAGGAGCTCCATGAGAGACAGAAAGAAGGTGAGACAGAAAATGTAAATCTGTAAAAAGTTAACTAACACCTAATTTATACAGGGTCTATGTATTGTGCCCTAATTCATACTTGAGCCATGTTTCAAACTGATTCCCAGAGCAGGACCATCCCTGGTCAAATTCTTCTGTGCTGCATGTTGTCCTGATCTGCACAGTCCATATGGGCAGTGCTGATGATTTGGCCATGCTGTGTTGTTCAGTTTGGTTGTGGCATTTCAGATTTGGTTTTCATGAAAAATGGCAGCACATAATAAAAAAAAAAAACGTGGGGCACCAGCAAAACTTGTAACAAAATTGTTGCACCAGCAGGACATGTCGAACCAGCATGGACAAATGTGACCACTTAGTCACAATTTGGAGCTTTCTCAACCCCCTCTTCCTCCTTCACAGACAATGTTCTGCTGACGTTTGCCATTTGGAGCCAGTTTGTCCCTAATGAGCCAATTCACTCATTTGTTCTGTCTTAATGTCTTTCTTTTCCTATCTCCTTCACACTCACGGTTAGCTCGCAGGGCTCCGGCTGAGGCCCAGTTCTATTTCAGGCCTGGTTGTGGTGATGTGTGTCAGAGAGAACAAAAGCACATGGTAGACATACTAGAAAGTAGAACCCAGATCTTTCTTTACATTCTCAGAAGAGACCCACTGTGTGATCAGCAGAGGAAAAGCTAAACCCTGAATGATGGAAAATTATGGCTTCAGGTGGGAGTTATGTAGCACAGAGACATAACAGTACTGCCCTATCAGCTCTAGCAGAGACTTTCTCGAGGGTTGAGAGAAATGACATTTGTACGTGTAACTGCTAAGCACTACATGCTGAAAAATCAGAAGAAATGGCTGATTCCATAGTAAGCAACTGTGCTGATTTAATTCTAAAGACCTTTTTACCAGGAATCAGCATTATTTGTCCGGTATAGTCTTTCTCTTTCTCTTCGTATCTCTGTCAGTGTCCCAGTGGAACAGTTTTATCAGGAAATCCCCATCACTGTGCATTAGCATTACCACACACTCACACACACACCTGGGCCCCAGCTGTGCTCCCCTCTTGAGAAGCCATATGTGTGACCTCAAGGGCTTGATGCAGAAATTTATTAAACTAGAAGTTCTCTCTCGTCTCTCTTCCTTTATATAGCATTTCTGTATTGGTTATGTCTTCTATTGCCCTGCTGAATGTAAAACATGTTTTTCTGCTTCCTAACAGAGTTTCTCTGAATAGTCTCCTGACTGATTCTGTCATACTCCCTTTCCACTGAAATGTTGCTTTTTCTTGGGTGGGGTACCTGTTAATCTCTTGCATTTCCGCAGATTTTTCAGTGGAGCCAAAAGCTGACAGAATTGACTGTTATTACATTAGAGAGCACATAATGTTCCATTGATGTTACTGTTCACAATACAGCATTGTGCATCATATTCTTTTTTTTTTTTTTTACTCCTAGTTCATATTCGTAATAAAATAAAACATTTTGGGGGGGGGGGGGGGAAAGTGGTTAGAAGATAAAATTACCATATATTTTTTTTAAATGCATGTTATTGATCTTATTGTGACTGGTTCTTCCATGCATGTTTCACTTCTAATTTGCTTTAATATCATAATTGTTCATCAAAATATCTTCATATGTTGGACTTCACTAATCATTTAGTCTGCCTAAACCCGGCCCTTTCACAATTGACCGCAAGTTTGCAGATCTGCCTCCATCTGATCTACAATCAATTGATCGAACCAAGTGCCCATCTTACATTTTCTCTTTTTCATTAATCGGTTTTACTTGGATGCACATCATAATACAGAAGAAAAAATCTGTCACTGCTTCCTTTTCATTACGTCTTTAACATCCAGAGTAATTTAATTCAGCTACCTTATGCACTATTAGAGGCCAGAAAGTTAGAACATACTTTGTTGTTGTAGATGCATATTCAGCGCATTTATTTTGACGGACAAATATGACTGCTGCACTCGCGTCTCACACAAGAGTTTTTTTTTTAAGAATAAATACAATGACTGTAAAGAGACACTTTTAACAGACTCTCTGGTCTTCAGGTCTGGGCTGATGAGTTGTTTATTTATCTTCCATTAGCCAAGCCAATAATTTAGTTTACTGCTCCCTCTGGGGACTGAAAGAGCGATAGAGACGTAGAAAATAGAGTAAAGAAAAAGGAGTGACTTTAATTCACAGAAGAGGTGGCGTGGGAGTCGTTCTCATCACACAGGGTTTAGTTTTAGGTAATTTGTGGGGATGCGACAGGGTTCGATGAGTTGTTTTAGTGGTGTATTTAATGTTTTCTCTGAAAGGTAAAGGCATGGATCACCTGAAGTCTCAGGGGAAAATGCTTCGTTAGCCTTAAATAAGACCGGCATTTTACTTAACAGCTTCCCAAAGGTGGTTTAACCCCATTTGCCCTCTCGAGCTGTGTATATACCAGTTCACACAGCCTCAAGAGACACTACATCCTCATGCTTGTTGTGTGCGCGTACTGAAGCCAAGCTCAGGCCGATGTAATGGGAGAGGACAGGACAGACAAACTCTGGATAATAACCTGTCTCACTGTGTAGCCTCGTCCTCTGATCAAACACTGTTCAAATTGAGGGCTCTCCGAAACCACAGCACAGATCAAATGTAACACGGCCACCCTCACCGGAGCATCACAGAACCTCTCCAGAGCTACACAGTACGCTCTCTGAAGCTTTTTTCCTCCTCTGTCCCTCCTTTCATTTTATTTTCTAGTCTTTGTTCTTGGTTAAATTGAGTTTATCTTTCTTTCTTTTTCTTAACACCTTTGTCACACCACACATTTATAATAGAAAATAAGTTATTTTAAGTCACTATGTAAAAGAAGTAACAGATCTTTTCTTCCATATTGTGATATACATCCAAGGGAAAAAAAGAAAAAAAAAATTATAGGGTGGGTATATATAGTGGTATCGATATTTATCGACGGTACACCTTCGATAACGATATAAAAATGTTCGATATAGTGCACAATATAGGCACGTGCTATGAGTGACGCAGACAGCACACACAAACACGAACACATGCTGAAATGAGTCCTGTGCCTGCCTGTGATGAGGAGATTGTGAATTAAAAAAAAAGAATATTAGTCGAATTTAAAAAAACATTTGCATTTGAATGTTAGGAGTGGGTCAGGGAGCATCATCAGTGGCGCACAAGATGCGGTGATGATGTACAGTGGGGAAAAAAAGTATTTAGTCAGCCACCAATTGTGCAAGTTCTCCCACTTAAAAAGATGAGAGAGGCCTGTAATTTTCATCATAGGTATACCTCAACTATGAGAGACAAAATGAGAAAAAAAATCCCAGAAAATCACATTGTAGGATTTTTAAAGAAATTATTTGCAAATTATGGTGGAAAATAATATTTGGTCAATAACAAAATTTCATCTCAATACTTATATACCCTTTGTTGGCAATGACAGAGGTCCAACGTTTTCTGTAAGTCTTCACAAGGTTTTCACACACTGTTGCTGGTATTTTGCCCATTCCTCCATGCAGATCTCCTCAAAGTCCATAAGTTTTGGGGCTGTCCACTGGGCAACACTATTTTTTCACTCCCTCCAAAGATTTTCTATAGTATTGAGGTCTGGAGACTGGCTAGGCCCCTCCAGGACCTTGAAATGCTTCTTACGAAGCCAGTCCTTTGTTGCCCGGGCGGTGTGTTTTGGTATCATTGTCATGCTGAAAGACCCAGCTACGTTTCATCTTCAATGCCCTTGCTGGTGGAAGGAAGTTTTCACTCAAAATCTCACGATACATTGCCCCATTCATTCTTTCGTTTACACGATCAGTCGTCCTGGTCCCTTTGCAGAAAAACATCCCCAAAGCATGATATTTCACCCCCTTGCTTCACAGTAGGTATGGTGTTCTTTGGATGCTACTCAGCATTCTTTCTCCTCCAAACATGACAAGTTGAGTTTTTACCAAAAAGTTGACCATATGACATTCTCCCAATCCTCTTCTGGATCATCCAAATGCTCTCTAGCAAACTTCAGACGGGCTTGGACATGTACTGGCTTAAGCAGGAGACACGTCTGGCACTGCAGGATTTGAGTCCTTGGCGGCGCAGTGTGTTACTGATGGTATCCTTTGTTACTTTGGTCCCAGCTCTCTGCACGTCATTCACTAGGTCCCCCCGTGTGGTTCTGGGATTTTTGCTCACATTTCTTGTGATCATTTTGACCCCACGGGGTGAGATCTTGCGTGGAGCCCCAGATCGAGGTAGATTATCAGTGGTCTTGTATGTCTTCCATTTTCTAATAATTGCTCCCACAGTTGATTTCTTCACACCAAGCTGCTAACCTATTGCAGATTCAGTCTTCCCAGTCTGGTGCAGGTCTACAGTTTTGTTTCTGGTGTCCTTTTACAGCTCTTTTGTCTTGGCCATGGTGGAGTTTGTAGTGTGACTGTTTGAGGTTGTGGACAGATGTTTTTATACTGATAACGAGTTCAAACAGATGCCATTTAATACAGGTAACGAGTGGAGGACATAGGAGCCTCTTAAAGAAGTTGTTACATGTCTGTGAGAGCCAGAAATCTTGCTTTTTTTTGTAGGTGACCAAATACTTATTTTACGAGGAATTTACCAATTAATTCTTTTAAAATCCTACAATGTGATTTTCTGGATTTTTTTTGTCTCTCATAGTTGAGGTATACCTAGATGAAATTACGGCCTCTCTCATCTTTTAAGTGGGATAACTGTGCACAATTGGTGGGCTGACGGAAATACTTTTTTTGCCCCAACTGTAAGTGACGTTGTTGCGTTTTAATGTTTTGTTAGTCTTGCCCACGAGATGCGCTGCTGCTGTGTAATGCATTCAAAATATTAGAAATATAGAAGCTCAATGCACAGAAGATCTTAAATGTGTTAAAACCGAAACCAAGCCATTCACAAAGAACGCATATTCAGCGCATTTTTTAGACGGACCAATATGACTGCTGCACTCGCGTCTCACACAATAGATGTATAGAAAGCCATGCAAAGTTTACAGTTTAAACTTTTAGAAAACACGTTACAAATTTGTGGAGGTTTATTCCTTTCACTGCATCTCATATGATTTTAAATGCAGTATGTGTGAATGGCGCTTCGGCTCTTTGGATTAAGCAAGGCATAAACGCATGATGCTGTTTTGTTCATAATTGTTTATGCAATTTACGAAATTATATTTGATTTATGAGTTAATTTAGACGTAATGCATGTTTTTTTATAGACGTATTTCCTTGCGTTGACAATTTAAATACACTGCATTATTTTGCTCATTGCGCCCTCCTGTGGCCTCGAGAGACGAGACAATAGTTTCCTTAAAACCTATTTAATCTGCATATAAAACATTACAAATGAGATATTTGTTTAATTTGTATTGTGTGTTTGACTGTTAAAACAAAAAAAACATTTGTTGTTTGTCTCAATAAATTGGCTTAGTTAAAAAGTAGTGGTAAAATAAAAAAATTATATTGCTGTGTTTTAAAAAAGGTTATAAAAATGTCAATAATTATCGATACCGAACGATATGAAACATTATATAGTTGATCATTTTTTTTAGCTATATCGCCCAGCCCTAGGGTGGGGTCCCGTCTCAGTTGTTGATTGGATGGTGGCAGAATTTGAGGACCAAATGATTAAACAAATCTGGCATACGTTACTAGAGAGAAGTCTCAATGGAAAATTGTGTTATATTTTGATTTAAATTTAGAGGTCAACACAAATTTTAAAAAATAAGAAACATGGATTGGCGAATTTTTTGCAATAGGATACATTTAGAAAATAGATGTTTTTTTGTTTTGTTTGTTTTTTTTGATGATGAATTTGAGTGTTCTAACATTTGAAGCATTGACATTCATTCATAAAAAAAAATGTTGACACTTGTGAAACTATAACTTTTCCAGCAGCTATATCAGTAAACATTTTTTATTATTTTTTTTATTTTATATATCTTGTATTAGATTAGTAGTTTTGTGCAGAGCATGTGCCAAGAATGTGAATGTGAACGTTAGAATCATCTTCATGTTCATTCAAAAGAGCCACCTCAAACCACCCATGTTGGTAGTTTTGAGTTTTTTTTCCCCCAGTCAATTTTCCACTCCTGTTAAACAGGTGCCTGTAAACTACACCCGGGACAGCTGTTCAAGACTGTAGCTTGAGTTCAGTCTGCTCTAGTTGATATGAACAGTATTTATAGGGTGGTGGGATTATTTCCAGCCAGGCCGTCTGTCTTTCAGTCAATCAAATCATTGCCTTTGCATGGTTAAACTTTGCATGGTTTATTTTGCTCTTTTGCTTTTGGTGCACATACAGTCAAGAATGACAGTTCGGTCCATATACACATTCCACAAACCCGCTCACATTTGTTGGTGAGCTGCTTTTGGCTTCATTCTTGTACTTTTATGGTCTGTCCTCAACGTGTCTCCTAAAGAAGAAAAAGAAAAAAAAAAAAAAAAAAAAAGAAATCCACATGCATGTCGCCTCGCCGCTGGTTTCGTATGTCGGTAAACAGAATCTTTGCCCTCTTCAGAGGCTTTCGGGTTGTTCTTCCTGCCTGGCTCTACCCGCCCCTCACCCACCCTCAGAGGACAAAGAATGACCTTGCTTCTTGATGGGGGCCAGGGCGGTTGGGTGGGTGGTGTTTACAGTTCATGCTTTTGCTCTGCTCTGAGCTGCAGGTCTCTCTCCATACATGGATGGAACAGCATGTTCACCTTGAAAATAATGCAGTAGCTTTTGCTTTTAAGTGTACTTTGTACAGTTACAAGCCATGATTGGTCAGGATCATTAGGATATCTATTTTTAAGAGATAAAGCTAATTGGTGTATTTGGGAGATCTAAATCCGGGTGTCCGTTCTTGTGTTTCCATTCATAAAGGAAGCCATTGTCATCTCCAAAAGTAATCATTCAGAGAGAAATGTGGATGCTCAATGTAATTTACCAGTTCACAGTCAGAGAGCTTTTGATTGGTCAATGGACAGGAAGTTGGATTAGAAGTGTGAATAATCTGTACGTTATGTTAGTGATTCACACTAAAGGTGTTGCAATATACTGGTATTGGCGATTATCCTGATATATAAAAAAAGTTAAATAGTGATGTCTTGTTAACGCTACACTTATGGTAATGTGGTAAATAAATTGGCATCAGTAACTACCTGGTTGAAACTCCATCATAGTAGGAGGCAGTATTACACCTTAAAGATGGTTGCCCCCGACTTAAAATAGATGAATTTGGCTGATATTAGGGGTGGGCGATATGACCAAAATCTTATTTCACGATATGAAAATGGTTATTTCTATTTTTTTTTTGTAATTAAAATTAAGAAAAAGAAGCAAATTACAAGCACAACAGAACAAATAAATATGAAATAAACTTAATTTATTCAGCTACGGTAGGCTAGGTTTGTTTAACATGTAGTAAGAAATATTACAGAAATTGGAAAGTGTATAAAATAAAACACTGCATAGTCTTCACTGTATCAATCAAACATGATTAACATTAATCATGACAGACAGCAGCAGTAAATAAGGCTGCTGTCCCTTTAAGACCTACTGCACTGATCCAATATACTGTAACACATGCGGTTTTCACCCAATCATTTTACATTTATTTAACATATAACCGACTGTGTTTACTTGAATACTCCACACAACGGGCATTATGACATGACATAGTGTGCGTATTTGACCATTCAAGCACAATAAAACAGGAACGAGATCTGGTTTCGCAATCACATGCTGTCAAGAGAAGGGCTTTCAGTGCGCTCGCTTCAGCTGTTTGTCAGTCAGTGCAAACACTGCATTGAGTTCTTTTTCACTGCTTATTGCACTTAATAACTTTATTAAACATAATGCACGTCCCAAATTCGTGATCGCATGCTGTCTGAGAGAGGTGCTTTCTGAGTGTGTCAGCGCGAGCACTGCATTGAGTTCTTTTTCACTGCTTATTGCACTTAAATCTAGCAAGTGCGTACCACTTTTTATTTTCTCATCCATGCATGTTTCCTTGTCATTCAAGGTGTATATAAATGGTAAGCAGTACTGTGTTACACAGATATATTTGCATACCGCGAAATACACAATAAAGCAAAATCTCTAACGATAGACACTTTATTTCACGGTAATGATATATACCGTCATACCGCCCAGCCCTAACTGATAACATTATAATTTTTAATATCACAGTAATATTGTTGTTGTGAATTCTTTCAGGTACAAAAACAGTGTCATGAAAATGATTTTGAAACCGCCTTAATGCACACATTGACGTGTATTGTACGCTTGTGTATGTTTGATCATTGCCATAGTAACTGTATCCATGGCAGTGCCGTGGAATGCGGTGTCATAGGCACTCGACTGGGTCTGTCTGTGTATTAGTAAGCATGTCAGGTGGACCCTTTCCTCCCCGCTGAGATCCACCACTCTGTGCTCGTTTGTGAAGCAGGCATGCTAATTGAGGTGTCTGAATGAGCAATGATCTGAAAGCATCATGGGAAACATGAGGGGAGGGACAGATGCCGACATTATACTTGTAATCAATGTGAACAAGAGGCGGTTAGGGCTGGTCAAGTGGTCTTTAAACTACTTACCTTGGAATCCTGTCTTTGTATTACTGATGGTTTCAGGTGTGAGAGGTGTGGGATTGGAAGTGGATATGCTTAAAAATGCTTTTAGCGTTTATTGCTCCATCCAGAACTTTAACCCTCTGGGGTCTGAGGGTGTTTTGGGGCCCTGGAGAAGTTTTGACATGCCCTGACATTTGTGTGTTTTTCAGTATCTTAAAAACATATTAATGACTCTGTAATTAGCACAAACTGGGCTACAATAATATATGAGCAGCATGAAAGTACATGTGTTTTTGAGAAAACAATGTTTACGTGTGGTTAGTGAAAAACTAAATTTAAGTCACTGAAATAAGGCAATAAAACACATACAGAATATTTGTTCACAAGACTTTTGAGAACTGGATGAGGTAGACTTGAGTTTTTGCTACAAAATTAAGTGAAAATGATCCTGTTCACTCCTTAAAAAAAAAACAATATATTGATTTAACATTTGTAAAAACATGTTTCGTGATCGAAAGCCTGTATACGAGGGAGTGACAATGGCCATGAATATTTAGTGATTCACACCTGAGAGACAAAGGGCCTCCCATAATGGGCCATCAATATAAATGTGACTGAGGCAGGTAAGAAAGAGTGTGAGCAGAGTAAATTAATGTGGGTTTTTGATTATTATTTGTATTTTATTTAAAACCCAGTGTAATAAAAATACACATTGTGAAGGTCAAGGACACATGATTGAACTTACTGATCTGAACACTGAGATTTGATCAGTAACACACCTTTGTGCCAAACATTCATTCATAGTGTTAACACTCACACTACTTGTATATCTTGTGGGTTTATATGTTATAAAACATTAAAAGTCTCACTACGATAGGATGTTTGTTTAGACAATGAAATGACACATATTTCAAAATGTTTAACTTGATTTCATACATGTCAGGAATTATAGTTTGGGAAAGGTCTAACTAGTAAAAATGTGCACAAGTTATGTCACAATAACACAATAAAAACAGATGCAAGTAAACTTAGGCTACTCATCAGAGTGATATCCTCCAGTGGATCCAGCTATGCGACGCATCGCGTTGAGGTAAATTCTGGGTTATTTCTCTCAGCGCATCTTCTTCCAGAAACAAAAAATAGCCGTGATGAACTCTTTACGTTTGTTTACTCGGAGGTGATGTGCGCGTTTATATGCGTGCTAGTCTCACGTGGATGCTTAGAATCTGAAAAAGTGATTGGCGCGTGGGCGTGACAGCATTAGGTTTAATGAGTTGAGATGGGGAAAACTGGACATCGCGTTGGTTTCATATGGATTACTTTAACCGAGAACATTTGTTTTGGACGTGACTTCATTTAAAAGTAGACATTTCAAGCTTTCTATACATACATTTCTCATGTCTTTGAGGCAAGTATTCGCGGAGATTCATGTTGTTTTATTTACGTGTCTGTGAAGAGAGGTGACCGAGACAGAGAACGCACCCTGTTTATTTTCTTTATTTTTTAAAAGCACATTTTGTTATGACTATACACAAATAAAAGTAGACCCTTTGCCGTTTTAAACGATACCTTATTCTTATCTGTACGATTAAAACTCAAGTATTTTTAGTTATTTTCGCGGTCATAAAGAAAATACGAGACAGACCGCACTGGTGCGGGCTTCGACCCCAGGGGGTTAAGAGTGGAGAGTGCTGTTTTGCTGTTACTGTAAAATTGCTTGTGATAAAGAAATGTGCACGAGCGTGGTGTCCTATATTACCCAGTTTTCCTAAAAAATCTTCTAAAGAGGGCATATCTTTTTGAGCCGTTTCAAAAATAGTAAAAGTGAGTGTTTTTTATACAGGTTTTTGATTTTCCACACCTCTTCAGTCTATTAAATGATTTTTCATGTAATTTTTGGCATAATTGTGCTGGTGAATAACTTTCCTCTTTTTTTTTTTTTTTGGTTTTTGGGGTTTTTTTGTTGTTAACCTTCATCCCATCATGTTTGTAGTGCTTCATTGCTCGGAGAAATTACCTTCAGGCTCTTGTGGGTTTTGTGGGGGGGGGTTGGGGGTGGTTGAAAGCTGGGTGGTGGGGTATTGTTGGATGTGAAAAAGCCCCCTCCAAGGTGTAAAGCTTGTTTTTTTTTTTTTTTTTCAGTTATCACCTCGAGTGTTCAGATGGTCTACCCTACATAATGGCTTTCTTTTGAGGCCGCTGTTAACCCAAGCCAATCAAACGGTCATGCACACCAACTGCAGGCCATTTTAAATGATCGCGGGGAGAATTGTGCTCAAAGAGCTTCATTGCTTTTCCTGTTCTGCTTAAAATTAAGATCTTTTTGGCCTCCACTTGGATTAGTGCATTGAACTTAATTGGACTTATACTGAACAAATAAAGTCTGCAATTGGCTGGTATGTAGAGTTTAATTATATCTATATATATAATATTTTAATGTTTTTTTTCTTGCTCATGAAAATCCACTATACAGTGTGTGCTAAGCAGCATATTACCATACCTAAAATTAGTGGCAAAACTACTAGTTACCAGAAATTGTAATTTTTACAGTAATTTTTCTGCATGTAGCAGCTAACTGACTAATTGTAAATGTAGTGGTGAATATTCTACTCCCAACGCATGTTAATGTGCTCTAGGGTAATAGCTGCTGTTTGAAGAACAGCCGTCTTTAACTCACTGTGAGACTGCATCAGAGTGCCGGCTGTCATCTATGCCAAGAAAATGTCATACTCTCTCACACTGACTCAAAGTTTGATGTCCTGTAAAAAATCCTGTCTCCACTACTAACATTCTCTCTCTCTCTCTCTCTCTCTCTCTCTCTCGTTGTCTCTATTTCTCAGGAGGAGCAGAACAGAGGGAAGCCAAACTGGGAGCACCTAAATGAAGAACTGCACGTGCTGATCACAGTGGAGGACACACAGACACGTGCTGAGGTCAAGATGAGAAGAGCTGTCGAAGAGGTCAAGAAGCTACTGGTGCCTGCAGTAAGTTGCAAACATGAGTTTAAACGTACCGAACGTACTTGTGCTAGTGGAAAGTGATTTGTTACAAATGTTTTGACCCATGAGATCTTCTCCGAAGACCTGCCCGAGGCTTGTGCTTTGATGTAATGCAACAGTGTTGGATTTAGCAAAATCCTTTACGCTGCTTCCTGTTCTAAGTGTGACATCTTTGTGCATATGGGCCGGATTTTAATTCCACCCCTGACCCCTGGCTTCACCTGCTTCCCACATATTTCCGCTCCATTCAACCTTTCTATTCTCTGCTCCTCCGTCGATTGCCGCAGGGGATGGGGGCGCTTAAGTCAGGGTCTCTGGCTTCAGGCCGTTTTGCCTGCAGTGAACAGAATGGCTGGACAGCTGCAAGAGCCTGTTCCCTATCAGGCGACATGGTGGAAAGGCTTCGACCTGCTGAAATCTGGCCAGAAGCAGCCGTTCAGCCCAGCCATGTGCCTCTCGCTTCATTTCAGAGCGGGACACTGAGTCCTTGGCATTCTCCGACTGCTCTCAGGCGCTCGCTTTATCCTGTTTCTTTGTGCAGGGTTTTTTCCATCTCTCTCTAGGCCAGAACCCCCACATTTAGCCTCTTGTTTGGGGATTTTTTCCCCTTCTTTATGCTTGTATCTCTTTTGTTCTGTTTGAGAGAGGAGGCCTTAAACCCTCCACACACATACACACACACGCTAGTCAAAGAAAACAAACATACACAGCCGACTGAGTGTGTGTGAGTCATTCTGAACAGAGTGTGTGGGTGGGAGATGAGTAAATGGCTACATGCTCTCTCCAAATTTTTCGCTCCGACCTTATGCACCCCTGAGATCAAAGTCATCCTCACAGTGTATATCCTCCTTTGCCATAAACACACACACAAACCATGCTCAGGCTCTCAGGAGGCCTGTGTTTGCTCTACTCATTTGTTTCATTAATAGTTACACAACACTTTTGGTCTTTTATACAAAACTGAAATCTGTCCCATGTCTTGACGAGTTTGAATCAGTTCGCATAAATATTAGTGTGTTTTTGAGGTAGCACTTCCTGCTGCAAGTTTGACACTTTTACTGACTTGCTGTAGTAACGTGCATGTGATCATGGCACAGGGGGTGAGTAAATGATGACAATTTTCATTTTTGACTGATGGATCCATCCAAGTTTTGCTGTACAGATAAAGCTCCCCTTAAACATGGTTTTCCAGCTGGTTCTGTGTGTGGCAGATTGACTGTAATGCCCTTTATCATGCCAAGCTAAACTGGATTAAATGACAAACTGTCCATCTCTTTAATGAAGGATATCTTGGGCTCATTTAGAGGCATGAAATTGTCTTATTAAATACATCATAAAACACGAGGTCACAGTCTGTTTCCCCTCGACTCTCTTCATTTTGTCATTGTGGAAAGGATTTGATTGGTTAGGGCATAGAAAAGGGGGGGGCAGTAGAGCTCTTCGAAAGAGGCTCTCTGTTTTATAAACATCTGCGATATTGATTTTTACCTACCTTGAGAGGCAGCTAGCACATTACCGCAAGAATCTGTAATCCTGGCTCGGGCCCTGAAGAGTTGCCACAGCCGAACGGTTCCCGCTTGCAGAGACCAAATTGAAATTTTCAGCCTTGCTCAAGGAATCAGTTCCACACACAGCATTTGAATGATCATCAGACTCGGGGAGAGTGCATGAACGGCGAGTACACGCACACACACTGCCTCAGAGGCCAGGGTTAGAAGGGGGTGATTGAGAGATTCAGCTCAAAGGCCCTGTGAACTTTTCAACTCCCATCGAGAGACAAGGGAGAGACACAGAGAGAGAGATTTGAGTTGAAGGTGGGCTGGTAATGAAGCTAGTAGTGAGTGAGAGGATTAAGGCAGGAACGTAATGGAAGGAAAAAGATAAGAATCGAGCCTCACTTTTGCATGCGGATCGCTTCCCACAGTTCTTCCACTCCAGTCTCACTTGTCTTTTCACGTACCCATGGCATCACACACATCATTTCTGCTGTCATGCGGATTTTTTAATTTATTAATATCTGATAATTTAGTGCTTATTTTATTTTGTTATTTAAGTGTTTTGTAATATTATCTGTCATTTATTGGTTATTTGTCAGAAATTTTATATCAGTGTATCCTTAATTACAATATGAATATTATGTGTGTAAATTGATTTCTGTTATTCACTGCATATTTAAATAATTATGATTGTTACATCAAAACAGCTTGTGATGGAATAAAGATTATATTTGTTTTTTTTAATATACTTGCACATCTAGGTGTAAAACTGTCCCAGCATGAGCACTAGCATCATTTTTGTGGAAAAGGCATACCAGATACTGGTCAAACTGTTTTTTTTTTTCATACCCCTGTCCTCTGTGTACCACTTCGCAGGAGGGACACCCTGACTTTGTTCATTAAAGTGCTGACACACAAGTGCTGACGTATTAACTGTGACCTATAAAACACACAGAGAGCCACACATATCTACAAATCCATATCTTTTTGAGTTTGACTTAGCATAAAATTCAGGTTTAGAGCTTCACACCATGGCCCACTGTCAAATTCAGTTTTATCTGGTTTTATACATTTACAGCTCCGCAAAAGATCAGTAACTTTAAAAGTCAAGTGTTTCACTCAGTTGGAGCAGAAGTCATAGTCGGGCTGATGAATCTTTCTGAAATGACAGTTAAAATTGATTGTTTCAAGAAGTGTGGAACAAATCGCTCTCTGTAAGCTGTGACGCTAGTACCCTACTGTCAAACAGACATAGAGGAAGGTGGAGACAAATGCAGGTGTAGATTATGGAAGCTGATAAAACACTAATTGTAGCTTGTAAGGTAAAACCCTCTCGGATAAGTTATGTCTTTTAAAATCACATTTTGTTCCATGAGCACTGAGTTTAATATTGTCAAGTTTAAAATAGTTCCATTCCATTGTGCTCTGTCCAGCTATTTCTGAACACAAGACGGCTTATGTGAACCCCCTAACAAACATGTCTGTTCTAATTATTCAGTTTCTTTAAGATCATTTACAGTATATTTTAATATAGAACGCACATCCCTGTTATGGCCATGTATTAAATGTGGCTTAAGTCTGTGTTATGAAGTGCTAAAAAAAATTTACTTACTGTTAGAACATGCAGATTGTTTTTGCTAAATCCATCAGTGATTGAGAATGGTATTGATTAAAAACAAATAAGTGATTTTATTGCTGAAATTGCATTTGCTAATTTCCATTTTAGTGTGTGCTGATTGAATGAGTAGATCAAGCCATGTGTGTACTTTTTAATGCACTTGTAGCCAACAAGATTAGGCATCGTCACCCATTCCATGTATTCCAATTTGTTCTGTAATCATTTGTCTCTGAATTGGAGATTAAATTTGCTTACTTTCCCAGTTTCTCAACAATGTGGCCCGGTTTTTGAAGACCGAGAAAGCTGCACGGATTATAGCAATTGTGCTTACGAGGCAGCTCTAATCTCCAGCAGATTCAGTTACAAGCTCCAACGCTGCGAACAGATGTGTTGTAGTCCGTGGACACGTCTACATATCAGATCCCTGTTAATTTAATTTACTGGTTTATGCACCAGCCCATTTAGAGATGATCAGAGAGAATAAAACAGTACAATCCCTTCCTACGAAGTAATTAGCCTCTCAAATGTGTTAAAAACCTGACAAATTGGTTTTCTCATTAGGGGTGCTAAACCCAGGAGAGCTGACGCCCGTGATGGGTGTTGTGGATTTAGATGTTAGGAAGATGCTATGTGTCAAAACTGCCACGAGAGATGCTGTGCTACAAGGTGACATTCCTCATTTCCCCTCAAGGTGTGTGTTTGAGAGAGAGAGAGCGAATCAGTCTAACAAACAGCAGAAAGTCATTTCTAATGATTGACAATAGCTGTGTTGGAATGTGAGGTCAGTGTTAATCCTGCAGTCACAACATTCTCAGAGGCCCAGTGAAAGGCCTTCTGGGAAAATGTTAGATATTCACCCTAAATACCCCCTTGCTGCGAATGGTACATTATATCCACAGTACCGTACTTCAGCATGCCTGATCCCGGTTGGCATCATTGCGCTAAGGAATGATGGAAAATAGAAGCTCACACCTATGACATCTCATTAAGAATCTAGGCCACTATGTGTCCATTCCCTTTATCTCAGCTAATTAAAGTGGCATGTCAAAATATTTTTCTGGGTTATTTTAGTGTCAGCGCACTGGGTCGGCTGTCGACAGAAGCGAGCAAAGGTTTGAAATGAACGGTGGATGAAGACCTTATTTAAATTCAATACGGTACTGCTGATAGTTTCTTTTGTGGATGCCCCTGGCTATAAGGAACATGTAGCATTTCAGTCTCTCTTTGTGTTAGGTTTTTGTCAGGGAAGCACTTCCTGCTAGATTGCGGCATATCTGTAGTAACAGTTTTGCCTCCAGAGTTCAGTGACTTTGGAGCTTTACGTGGGTGCGTATAGTAGCTGTAGCCCAACAGTCTAGCCCTTTCCTTTATTCCTTCCTTTCTTATTGCTTTCCATTTTCCAGCATTTCGTTTCAACTCTGCTTGTGCTTGTAGGCAGAAATCGACTAGAGAACCAACTTGCTGCTCCCCGTGTCCTCCATGATGCTTCCAATATCTTAAAAGACCACAAAAGAAGAGAGTAGGGAGGTGAAAGAGAAGAAGAGAAATGGAGAGCTTCCATCATCTCTCCATGAATGGGCTTCGTCCTTGCCTGTAACAAAGTGACTGAGTTAGCAGTGTTTGCACTGTAGCCTGAAGCCCTGTTCCCTTCTCTTGTCTCTTCCTTTCTCACACACACGTACACACCCACTCTTTCACACGGTCTCTCTCGGCACATCTTTTATCCCGTGTACTCCAATAACCATCACATTCAGCGCCTCTGCCGAGCACAATGAGTCCCCAATCTGGAGAGGTTTCAAGCCTCTCGGAGTTGTCATAGGTGCTTTGCGTTTGTAATCTTTTCCCAATTCAGGAATGCAGTTAATTTCACACAGTACACCTGGTTATAGACCTCTCACTCACTCTTAGGCTCAGAGGAAAGGCGAGAGAGACAGATGGTGTATAATATACGACAGGCTTCGTGGTCTGTGGGGCGTAACGTCCTCGTCAGCCAAATTCTCGCCGTCAGCTCGCAGACCGCGTGTCTTGTGGAATGCTGCCTGAAACTAGGACTGTTCTGGGTGGCCAACTCATCGTGATCAATAAACACCTTTTCTTGAACATGCATAATCACGATCACCTCCTATCAGGCTCATGTGACAAACCAGAACAAAATGCCTTCTGGCTGCTTACTGTTGTTTTGGCATGTGTAGTGAGAATGCCTATCCAATTACTAATCATTCTTTGTTAAAAATTAATTAATTATCTTTTTTTTCTCTCTTTTATTGAGCACCTCTTAATTTATAGGATAGTTTACCCAAAAAAGAAAATGCTGCTCCCGTTTACATGTTCTTCCAAAACTGTATGACTATTTATTCTGTAGAACACAAAAATATATTTTGAAAAATATTTTAGTGTTGAAAATCAATGGGGTCCAGTGTTGTTTTGGTTTATTGTATGGGCAAAACAGTTATAACATTCTTCAAAATATTTTTTGTGTCCCTACACACATGGGTTTGGAATGACATGTAAATGAACTATCTCTTAAAGCATGCAGCTGCATTTATCCTTGGAGTGTCTGGAATTTGACTGTATTGCACTGGACTACTTCAATGCGGCTTGAGTTTCATTGGCTAAGATCATTGGAGACCTTGGAGGACAAAAGACAGAAAAAAAATCACAGTGAATGCAACCACCTGTGATGAGAGCCTCCTGAAATGCATGCAAGTCGCCCTGCAGGTCAGTGCAACCCGTCTGAGAGTGTTCTTGTGTCTCTGTTTTCAGAACATGTCGCATCCAATCAGACTCAAGCCCCAGCTGTAGGGTCTAGAGCAGTGTTTCCCAACCTTTCTTTAGTCGCGGCACCCTTTGGAAATTTTAACAAATTTGTGGCACCCTACAAAAATAATTTTGTCACAATATTTGAATTAGAAAAGTATAGATATTCAGTACAGCAGGGAGGAACTGCAGAATATAATGTCATACAGATATTTTTAATATTATTAAAAAAATTGTCTATCAGTGGTGGCAATCAGTAGGCTAATTTCTAATGAAAAGACCAATTTATATGACAGATTTTGATGTAGGCTTTTATTCATATGTAAACATTGTGAGATAGCTAGTTATAATGGTAATTAAACTAAGTTTTGCTCACTCAGTGTATTTTTGATTTTACATTGGGGCAATTTTGTTGCAGTAGCACGAGATGGCTTGATTTAAAAATGACAAGGAGGCTAAGCAGTTAATAAAATAAGAACAAATAAAGAAATTACTAATGATAGCACAAATAAAAAATAACAATAGGCCAACAAATGAAATAAATTGCTTTTTAGTTTTTCACTACTAACACAAAACACAGTAGGGCTATTAAGAGATTTTATTTTTTTTTACCAATTATCCAAATAATGTTTAATCCTAGAAAGCTATTATTATCAGAGGACACATGAGCATAACGGTTAGCAGATCAATGAATGAGAGGGCCGCGTTACCAGAGTTGCCCATTTACCACACTTTGTTACAGCACAGTAGGGCTATTGCAAACAGAAACAATACTGTACGATTTTTGAGTGGGACTTGGCGTTTTGGATGAGCATGACGTATATGATGGAGACTTAACATGGGACCCGTGAGTGACTGAGCAGGATGCGCGATGCATAGAGCGGGATAATACTCAGAGCTGCGGCACCCTGGTTTGGAAACACTGGTCTAGAGCATAGGATCATGGGTAATGGGAACATCCTCAGCCGTGAGCTTGGAAAAGACATGCCTTGCTGATGTGGCTTGCAGATAGCTGGAGAGACATAAGCGCTCATTGCTGCTCCTCATGTAAGTGTTGGTACAAACAGAACAAAGGGTCGGGACAAACTGAAAGCCTTATGTTGTAATCTGCATATGCAGAGAAGTTGTTTAGAAGGTTAGTTATCATCTTAAGAAATCATTATATTTTCTTAGCATATAATTTATTGGCCGATATTAGAAATTTAAATTTATCTGTATTGTCAAGATTGAATATATATTGGCCAGTAGCAGTCCAGAGTAATTCTGAAAATATGGCTATGGGGAACATTCCAGAGAGAGTTTTTTCTTGAAGCATTGGCAGACTTGTTTTTGTTTTCCATCATCTGATGGTGTCGATATGTTAGCTGGTCCTGGCAGTTCTGGCCGTTTTAGTACTAGAGGCCCAAGAGGTGGAGACTGTTATCCTTCTGTGCTATGTTCGGCTTTATAGTGTACTCTCCCTCTCTATCATCTTCCCTAAAGCAGCTGTCCTCTTTTACTTTCTGTGGTCTTCTTGACTGGAGCCATGGTTTTCACCCCAGGCTTACTGACCACCAGAACCGCAACAGGAAAAGGCTTCTCTTGTGGTCTGTATGCTAATCCGGCCTTTGCTGGAAGCAGCTTCAAACGCTCCATTGGACTGGCAGTTCGTCGACTCCCTGAACAGAATGTAAAGAGCAGACCCAGAATAGACTGGGAATTTACTGTGTGCCTATTTTCACCTGAGCACCTGCCATTTTAAAGGCACAAATTCAAGCGGTGATGTGCGAAGTGAACCACTTCACACAGTGCAATGGGATTTGTCTTTTCATTTTCAGCTTTAAAGTGATTTTCCTGGCATAACAAGTGTCACTACAAATGAGACAGTAGTTTTATAGAAAGAAGACCAGCATTTATTTACCGTCTAAAAATCACATTTCACATCACATTATTTTAGATGCTCTCGTCTGCTGTTAAGCTGTTTTGTGGTTGAAAAATAGCCCCGCTAATGTTAATCGCCTTTCTGAAGTGGAAATGATAAACTGATGCCATAGGGAGCATTTTATTTAACTGCTCTGTTTTTTTGACTGTTCTATTAGAATATCTTTTTATGATACTGATGCATAATTTACAAAGACAGGCATCGTTTTGTGCTTTTGGGTTAATGCCACTTATCTCGGCTAGCGAACATGCGGTCTTAAGTTGTTGTTCTCTCTGGGATTTCAATTGCCCACTCTTCACAGACTGCTATATGGCCCTGTAAAGTGCTCCAACAGTGACCCTGAGGGCCTCCCAGTTATCGGCTAACTACACATTTCAGAGTACACTGAGCTGCATAGCAGTGTGCAACTGCAGCATTTAGCTGGGATTGAAGTGGTGCTACCGTTTTCAACGTTCTCCCACTTCTAGTTAAGCGGGTAATGTAGATTCAAAAGAAATGATCTGACTATTTGCAACAAACCAAACAAGCTTTTTAAGCTAGCGTGACATCATCTTTTAGCCTACACTTATGCCAGCCCAAATTAGCTGTAGTAGCGCTACTGCAGGGGAAGAACAGGTGGCCTTGACCCAGGGTAGGTGCCCTTCTGTTGGGTAGAGCTCAGTTCAGGCATGCCACCTCCCTTCAGACCTTCTCACTCTCTCTGCGGGTTTCTGTTTAATCTGCTCACTTCAGATGAGGCTCAAGAGCTTGAAGTTCTGGATCTTGTACAGCCAAATGATTGTCCTTTAAAAGTGTGAGAAGGATTTTGTTGAGCAAGTTGCTTTACATTTTCCCCCCTCAAAATATCAACATTAGGCCCAAGAGAAAACATACAGAGTGAAGGCAGAAATGCTGATGCTGATAATTTTAAAGGATTTTTTTGTGCAACCCTTTGTGAATGGTAATGCAAAAAAATTTCCACAGCAGTTTCCCTATCTGACTGTAGCTGCCGCCGAACTGCCAACAGAAAGCTTTTGGAAAAATGATATTTACTCAACTGTGCAGAAACTAACGAATGCTTTTTTATGAGAAGAGACAGAGCTGCTTTAATTTCCTACACCCCCCAATCCTACACCCCTTATTGGAAATCTTGGAATGCTTCTGCCAGAGAAAGCGGAGGAAAGTAAATCTGTAATGTTAAGAAGACTCATTGTCATATTGATGATCTGAAAGATGGATGCACAATATATCTGTACCATATTTACTAAACTGTAATAAAATGTTAACTGTAATTTTTAGCAAATCTCAAAGTGAATGTATATTTTTGCATACTGTACATTATACTGTTTTGATGCCTAAATTCACTATTGTTTTATTTTTTTTGTTTGAATTTTATTTAGAATAAATATTATAGAATTATATTGCTCTTAGTGCTGTTGCATCAGGAAGGGTATCTGACATGAAACCTGTGGCTAATTCCAGTGTGGTGACCCCTAATGGGAGCAGCCGAAGGAAAGAGAGTATAGAATCAGCCATTTATCGGTTACCAGCAATAATGTGAAAATAATTATCAATTATAATTACAGTGTTGTCAGAATTCAAATTTAAGTTTGATATTGATGCATCCCTAATCAACCTAACAATGCCGTCTTACTAAACCTTTTTTCTTCACTATCTTTCAGTCATTGTCTATCACAGAGTGTGTGACAGAACAATGACAGAAAGGATGAGATTTCAGCAACCAACAGTCTCTGTGTGAGACACATCTTACTCTTATTGAGTTGGATGCTGAAATGACAACTCAAGACTCTGAGACTCTGAATGGGTATTGGTTATAAACATAACTTGTTCCGGAAAGAGGCACAAAGTTAACTATCGTCTTTGAAAAGTTAGAGTCCATCCCCAAGCTCTACTTCCTGTAACAAGCTATCTGGATAAATAACATAAACCTCTTAGTTTGCAGCCCACCTCTAGAGGTTAGTGCAGCCCCTGACTCTTCTGAAAACAGTTGGCTGTAATCTCTTCTGGTTCCCATAAAAGACCCCCTGCGGACATCAGTCCAACTGCATTTCCTTTGAACAGGCCACTAATCCTTTTACTTTGGGGAGAATAGCTGCAGACTGAAACACCAGTGTTTGTGCACTAGCCTAGCCTCTGCACTCCCACCCCTGTTACATGGTGTCTGGGCTAATTATCCGCTCATTCAGAGTCAGACGGCGACAGGGACCTCTAGGATCAGTCCTGGCATCTAGAGAATCCTATCGAAACCAATCTCGTGGAGAGAACCAGGAATGGATTCCTTTCATCATCTTGCATTGTTTTGGAGGGTGAAACAGGATTGTATTAGGACATACGTTTGCAGTTGTAGACAATGCCTAAATTTGGTTGCATGTAGAGCGTTTTCTCTCCCATCTTATGCCACAGTTAGTTGAGTCCATAGGCAGGAAATGTTCAAGTAGCTCGTGTGGTCTGAGAAAATGTTCCTGTTTAATTAAGATTAGTTCATCCTGACCTTCTCTAGGAGCTTTTTTAGTTGCAATTTGGCCCAATATGTCTCCATTACTCTTCATTTGTAATCTCCCATTGGTAATACAGTGTGTCCTGAAGTCAGCAAAACTGAACACATCATCAAGTTTGTGTGTGGACTCAGTTACTTTCACATGCAATGTTTTCCAATTTTGTTCAAGCAAAACATCTTTTCACGCAGCATGCATTGGTAATAGGTATATCAGGCTCTGTGCCTTCTGCTTGCTAATATATTGGCCCTGACCCACAGAGCAGTTTGGCTATCACAGTAGAGACCTTGACTGCGCTGGCCAACACTTTTCATTTCATGCATTTGCTTTGCAGCTGCTAACCTTGACTGTGAAGTAACCTCTGCTTGGCCATTGGGAAAGCTCTGTTTTCAAATTAGCCTCAATATGGTCCATCAATCCCCACTGCATGTTCAAGGGCCAGTCATAAGTGTGCTGCTTTTATTGGGATTTGAAGGTTTATTTATTCAGGCCTTTTTCCCTCAGCTGATTCATTCTTCCCATTTGTCCCTGACACCGAACACAAGGTTAAGGGGGTTGTAAAGCGGGCGAGGTTGGGTCAAAGTCCAGATCTGACAGCCCAGGCGGCACAGGGAGCACGCGGATCAGCTTTGACTCTCAAATCTCAGAATCTGATAAAAATCCGGCAGTATTTAAACCTCCAGATCAGCCTTCCCAAATCCTTTCAAGATATTCTCGGCTCGATTGGGTGGCATTAAAGGATCATAGGAGCAGAACAAAACATCGTCTGGCAGCGAGAGAGAAAGAGGAAGAGGGGAGGGGAAATTAGAAAGTGAGAGAGAGGAGTGTGAGTCAACTGAAGGTTTTACAATGTGTTGCAGCAATGGAAAGCATGGATCACATTAATGTTCCCTCTGTTTTTGTACTCGTCTTCTGTTGTGCTTTATTTTGTTTGTTCACTCACTCTAATCTCTGTCCTCACATCCTGCTCTGGCGATATCCAGCGTAATCCCGTATGGATGCCTTTGTTCAGTGCATCTGTTACGGCTTTTAAAATACAGCTATCACTCTCAAACCTGGCCTACATATTATATGGTTGTCATTTTGCAGACCTTTTTTATCCGGAGCAATGTACATGACACATTGTGTGTCTTATCCTAGGGGAAAACTGCTCCGAGATCAAACCTGCAACATTTAGCATTTTCAGCCCAGAGATGTAAATGCTTGGATGCATTGAAATTAGGTGCACTGTGAGAGTACTTGTTAGATGTGTTTGATCCCCTCATTTTAAACGCCATCCATTACTATGTGATAATCCTTGTTCATGACCTTTTTGAGGTGTGATATTTTTCAAATAAAGCATTATTGATTACAGAATGAAAGTTAAAGCATTACAGCATTTTAATTGTATTATTTTGCTGATGGTACATTGAGGATATTGATGGCTGTGCTTGCAGGCCACTTTTCAGTGAAGGTTCCCAATGAAGTCCATTCAATTAACATAAAAAACCAGGTACAACTGAATGAAAGAAATTATTAGGAGTTTTACTCAAAATTTCTCAAGCCCAGGTTTAGATACACTCAAGCCAGCTGTCGCAGTTGACAGGAGAAGGGTGGTGTAACTGCTTGCCATGTGCTGTAATCTCTCATCACTGGCTGGGTGACTGCTGAAGTTCATGCTAAAGCTTTAACAATGCAATAAGGGTTCTGAATAATATAGATTGTGGTTGGTTTGGTGGCGAGGGTGGAGTTGAATATATTTATATGGTAAAGGGAACTTGTGAAGAGCTGGAAGTGACAAAGGTAACTGTAACATGTCTAGGGATGGGTATTGTTAAGGTTTTAACGGTATTACTATTATCGATATGTGATATTTCAGTTTTTCTTTTTTAATAAATCTGCAAAAATGTCAACAATTCTGTGTTTTTCTGTCAATATGGGGTGCTGTGTGTACATTAATGAGGAAAAAAATTAACTTAAATGATTTTAGCAAATGGCTGCAATATAACAAAGAGTGAAAAATTTAAGGGGGTCTGAATACTTTCCGTACCCACTGTATATGACAAATTAAGAGCTGAATTAACATTGCTTTATATTCTGAAATGTAAAATAAACATGTAATGAAATGAATATAAAACATCAATTTGTAAATGCGCCAGTGTGCAGGCATTTTTAGTGTTTTATACATAAGATACAGTAAGAACATGAACAAAGAAACAAAGTAAAACAAACAAACAAATACAATAACAAATATACAAATGAAATGAAATAAACAATGCTGTCATTTTTCCATGAAGTTCTACTAACATTACTGTTCAGGTAAGTAATAGCCTACAAAAGAAATCTAACAGTAATCAAATGTAAATGAACACTGCATAGTTTTCATTGTATGTATTGATAGATTAATGCTTATTAAAGCTATAACGTTATTCAGATTAAGAGCAGATTTGCATTTTGATGGCCCAAGCGCCAGTCTGTCACTTTAAGACAATATATTGACACACATCGGATTTTCTCCCAACTGTTCTCCTCCACTTAAGACATAAACTGTGTTTAAGTAAATACTCTCCAAGCCGGCCATTTGGACATATTTTGTGTGTATTTGATCGTTTGAACATGCGCCCGAAGCTCAAAGTGTAATTTGTATGTCCGTTTTGGAGCATGCCGTGCGCACACATTTCAGCCTGAGGAACAACGTCTCTTGTGCGGATTGTGCTTTCAACATTATATTATCAAACATGTCCCGCAATTTAGCAACAGTAAAGACGGCATCTTACAACAATCACAGATTGAGCTGATTCTGACGTTAAGTTTGGGTTTTAGGGAGGAACGAATGCGCACCGCTGTGAAGGGAAAAGTTGCACAATACGAAACGCAGCTAGTTTTTAATAGCTTTACCTCATGTCTTCTTTTGTATAATCCTTAGAAGCCAAAATCGAAATAAAATTTGCTTAATAAAACAGCCACAGGCATAAAGTGTAAGCAGAAGTTTGAATGTTTAGTTCTCTCTTCTATCATAATTAAACAGGGCTTTCAGGTTGCGCGTGCTGAAACTCCTCCACGGTGGGCGCGATCTCGCTTCTGAATTGCGAATAGCAAAAATGCATCATAAACAAATGTTTGAAAAACTGCTGGCGACTCTGGTGAGAGAGAATTTGCAAGATAATGTGTATATATAGCAATAATAAATGTATGTGTTTTATTAATAATAATTTTTCCAGTACCGATAGCAGAACCGTTAACATCAGAGCTTATCGATACTCCGGTCTTTCATAATTTAGCCCCGGTACCGATTAAATACCGAGTTTCGGTACCAATCCCTAATAATGTCAAATAGAACTTTCTCTCTACTTTTCCTGTCTCAACATTCTAAAAAGGTTCCTCTAGTTTAAAAGCACTTTTCTTATCTGGTGGTCTGTCTTTTAGTAAAATATTGTCTTGAATTATATGTGACTTGGATATTAACTCTTGTGTGTAAAAAAAAAAAAAAAAAAACAACTAAAAAAAAAAAAGTCTGACCTTTGCTCTGTCTATGTAATGTTTCTCTCCAATGTCTTCAGATAAAAATGCAAGTTTCACTGCTGGACATAAGCACGTGCTGGTTGACACCAGCCATCCCACAGATCTACTGAAGAAGGAAATGAATTTGGAAATGGCTGTAAACGTTTTATTATAGAGAGGAAATGCTGTACTTCTGTGCGTGTAATACAATTGATGTGCTCACAAGCTCTGCTGTCACAGTCTAGCGTCCCGAGTCCTCCCCCACGGCCAATGAGAGCCGCTTCACTCTGCTGCCCTTACAAATAGACCCCATTGATTGAATCTGATTCCTGTGGATAGAGCAGGATTATTGAGCGGCCCTCCCTGATGTCTCACACCCAGAGTGTGTGTGTGTGTGTGTGTGTGTGTGTGGAAACGTTCTCTCTGTGTCAGCTTTTGTTGCTTAAATCAGAGGGACGTCTCCCCTGAGCCTCCCCCATCTGATGACACACAACTCTCTGGAATTGCCGCACTTCCTTTATTTCCTTCCTCCCTCTCTTGCCTAGGAATAATCTATGCATTTTTTTTACAAACATCCTGAGAATGCTTCTAGCCCAGGAGACAGAAGCAAAGAAATCAGGTGTTATAAAACAGAAAGAATTTAAAAAATCCGGCCTGACCTCAAACAGAAATGTCCACTCTACGGTGACTGAGAAGCAGCGTCATCAGCCCTCAAAGGAAGTCTGTGCTCCACTAACCCCAGTGTCATTGCAGGCCTGTGGGAAGTTACTCTTAGTGACCAGAGGCACTGCAGCCTCATTAAATACCCTGCAGAATGAGCCAGAAACAAAGTCTTCATTTGTGGGATGAGAGAAAATCGACTCCATCTGCTTTCATGGCCACCACTGAGATGTTGTTATTTGGATTTAGAGCTGTGCCAACCACACAAAGTCCTGCTCAACAGAAATGAGAGTGTGATAGTTTATGGTGTGTTGGGGCTTTTTCGAGTCATTTATCCTCTGCCTCACCCTCTTAGAGGAATTTATAGGCACAACTGCCCCAGACCTTGATTTCCTTCCTTGCACTGACCCTCTACTTTAATCTGCTCTAATACAAGGAGCTGATGCTTTTGTTTTGTTACAAGTTATTATGGATAATGGTTTTGTTTTTCCCGTTGTAATGGGTTATATAACGATAGATGAGGGGATCACATTCTCTTCTGCTTCTTGATTCCTCCTTTTTTCTATTTTTAATCAAATATAGTAACTAAATCTCCATCTAAAAAGTAACTATTCTAAAGCTCTGTCTTTATTTTTCTGTTTGTATATACAGTGGGTACGGAAAGTATTCAGACCCCCTTAAATTTTTTACTCTGTTATATTGCAGCCATTTGCTAAAATCATTTAAGTTATTTTTTATTCCTCATTAATGTACACACAGCACAACATATTGACAGAAAAACACAGAATTATTCACATTTTTGCAGATTTATTAAAAAAAAAAAAATGAAATATCACATGGTCCTAAGTATTCAGACCCTTGCTGTGACACTCATATATTTAACTCAGGGTGCTGTCCATTTCTTCTGATCATCTTCATCTTCAGTCCAGCT
This sequence comes from Sinocyclocheilus anophthalmus, assembly GCA_018155175.1. Taxonomy (NCBI): domain Eukaryota; kingdom Metazoa; phylum Chordata; class Actinopteri; order Cypriniformes; family Cyprinidae; genus Sinocyclocheilus; species Sinocyclocheilus anophthalmus. The sequence goes on along the minus strand of JADLZN010008825.1, from coordinate 506,749 downwards.
GTGTTTGATTATACTGAATGGACTTGATTAGGAAAGCCACACACACCCGTCTATATAAGACCTTACAGCTCACAGTGCATGTCAGAGCAAATGAGACTCATGAGGTCAAAGGAACTGCCTGAAGAGCTCAGAGACAGAATTGTGGCACGGCACAGGTCGGGAAGGTTACAAAACAAATTCTGCTGCACTTAAGGTTCCTAAGACACAGTTGGCCTCCATAATCCTTAAATGGAAGCCGTTTGGGACGACCAGAACCCTTCCTGGAGCTGGCCGTCGGCCAAACTGAGCTATCGGGGGAAAGAGCCTTGGTGAGAGAGGTAACAGAACCAAAGCCCCCCCCGCCCCCCCCCCCCCCCCCCCCCCCCCACCCCCCCCCCCCCCCCCCCCCCCCCCCCCCCCCCCCCCCCCCCCCCCCCCCCCCCCCTCCCCCCCCCCCCCCCCCTCCCCCCCCCCCCCCCCCCCCCCCCCCCCCCCCCCCCCCCCCCCCCCCCCCCCCGTCCCCCCCCCCCCCCCCCCCCCCCCCCCCCCCCCCCCCCCCCCCCCCCCCCCCCCCCCCCCCCCCCCCCCCCCCCCCCCCCCCCCCCCCCCCCCCCCCCCCCCCACCAAAAGATCACTGTGGGGAGCTCCACGAAGATGCAGTCGGGAGCTGGGAAGAAAGTTGTAGAAAGGTCAAACCATCACTGCACCCTCCACCAGTCGGGGCTTTATGGCAGAGTGGCCCGACGGAAGCCTCTCCTCAGTGCAAGACACATGAAAGCCTGCATGGAGTTTGCTAAAAAACACCTGAAGGACTCCTAGATGGTGAGAAATAAGATTATCTGGTTTGATGAGACCAAGATAGAACTTTTTTTGGCCTTAATTCTAAGTGGTATGTGTGTAGAAAACCAGGCACTGCTCATCACTTGTCTAATACAGTCCCAACAGTGAAGAATGGAGGTGGCAGCATCATGCTGTGGGGGTGTTTTTCAGTTGCAGGGACAGGACGACTGGATCGAGGGAAAGATGAATGCGGCCAAGAACAGGGATATCCTGGACGAAAACCTTCTCCAGAGTGCTCAGGACCTCCGACTGGGCCGAAGGTTTACCTTCCAACAAGACAATGACCCTAAGCACACAGCTAAAATAACGAAGGAGTGGCTTCACAACAACTCTGTGACTGTTCTTGAATGGCCCAGCCAGAGCCCTGACTTAAACCCAATTGAGCATCTGGAGAGACCTAAAAATGGCTGTCCACCAACGTTTACCATCCAACCTGACAGAAATGGAGAGGATCTGCAAGGAGCAATGGCAGAAGATCCCCAAATCCAGGAGTGAAAAACTTGCTGCATCTTTCCCAAAAAAGACTCATGACTGTATTAGATCAAAAGGGTGCTTCTACTAAATACTGAGCAAAGGGTCTGAATACTAAGGACCATGTGATATTTCAGTTTTTCTTTTTTAATAAATCTGCAAAAATGTCAACAATTCTGTGTTTTTCTGTCAATATGGGGTCCTTTAATGAGGAAAAAAAATGACTTAAATGATTTTAGCAAATGGCTGCAATATAACAAAGAGTGAAAAATTTAAGGGGGTCTGAATACTTTCCGTACCCACTGTATATGTACCAAATCTCTTGGCGGTCGTTTTAAGATGTGCAGCAGAGGGGAAGATTTCCAGGAAATGGCATACATTAAATAGGTTAAAAGACGGCTTGAAGCAAACATTTTGATCATCTTTTCTTCCATATTGTGAAAGTATATCTGAGTGAAACATCTTGAAAAAAAAAATGTAGAGTGTGATTTGATTTTCTTGATCTTGTCTGCCTATTGGACAACCTTATTGTCCAGCCCTTGTGTCTGTATACACGATCATAGAACAGTTGTTGTTGCGAGGGCATGTTAATGTTTTTGATTCAAAGATTACTGGGGCACTTTTTTAATGTACATGGTTAAAATCATTTAGCTTAAACATTGCAGTATTTCATTAAAATAAGAAATGTCAGTTTTGATTTCATGGTGATTTTTTTTTTTTCCTTTTCGGAGCTTGACAGTCCCCATTTACATTGAATGGAAAAGAGTAGCCAAGATATCTCCTGTTATCTCCTTTTATTTGATGTCAAGTCAGTCATACTATCCTAGAAGTGAATGACACAAATTTCTACCTCCACAGACTATTTCATGAATCGGTCTCACCTTTTTTGAGTTTAACATATCGGTGTGGCCAGTGAAATGCTTGAGCAGGAAACCCTGGACATATCTTTGCCCTTGGTGAGTGGCTGACTCCTTGTCACTTCAGACAGTATTAGAGCAGCTATGCCGAAACTGAGATCGACTGACCAGAATAAGAGTGAAGAGATCATCATTTGTAAGGCAGAGGAAGGATGTGCTGCTCGGTCATTGGAAACTCTGTGCGGTCATGTGTACACACTGTGTATGGGGGGTGGGAGTTGGGTCTGAGTTGGTCTTGCAAAATTCACAAGACTAATCCCAGGTGACACTCGTGAAGGACAGATCTGATTTTCACCAGTCAGGCTCAGTAGTTGTTAAATGGACAAATGAAGAATGTTTTCCTGTCTCCGCGCTGCATTTGATTAGCCTGAGCCCATTTTCTTTTGTTCGGTCTTCACATGAGTGGTGTTATTGTAACAAGCTCATAGATGAATCTTCATTGGCTCTCCACAAGCTCCTCAAATGTGAAGTGTTCAAACAAAAGCTTCGCTTTCTAGAAGAGAATGTTTTTGTGTCTGTATTGATTTACTAAAGTGCTCAGGAATGGGTGAGTCATTCATGCGGAGGCATCCGTAGCTTCAGTGCGGTTTTTGTTTTTTCTGATTGAGGAAATTACTCAGGGTTTCTCTCAGCTTTTGAGTCATGTAGATATGTAGAGTTGTACTAATCTAGAACTGTGTTATTTCTGCAGTCAAAGTCCCTTAAAGGCAACTCTCACAATACCACTCAAATATGGTGTGTCAAAGTAGTTTGTCCTTTGATGTGTGCTCTCCTAAGGAAACTCTGAAACACCATGAAAAGTTAAAGGTGTCCCAGCCCTCCAATGTGTCTGTTGCTTGATGTGTAAATCTGAATTGAGCTGGTTTCTACTCCCTCTTTCTCTCTCCTCCTCTCTGCAGTTGGAAATACAAGTCCCTTAGTGCTTTTTTTTTATTTTTTTAAGTTGTTCTGCGTTTGAGAGATCTCATGTTTGGTTTACTCTTTTACTCGTTCTTAGTAATTGAAAATATGCATCTGTCTCTAGGTCTAGAAGCACTAGGCTTCTAGTTCCTGCTAAGAGTAGATATTTATTAATATGTTCTACTCCAGCACTTTGTGTTTATTAATTTAAATAATTTTCATTATATTTATAGAAATTTTGCATATGTCCCATTTAATAGAATTAAATTTAATGAGATTTTTCTGCTGGTTTATTTGCTTTTTATGAATCACACTTTTTAAAATTGCATTCCTTTTTTAAATTGTATTTTATTTTTATTTTATTCACTGCTTTTTTTTGTTATTGAAACCAGATTGTCCCCATTTTCAGAATGACTCCTGATTGGTGATTGGTTGTGTGAGTAATGAAGTTCTCTCTGATTGATCTTTTTCTTTCCGTAGGCAGAAGGAGAAGATAATCTGAAGAAGATGCAGCTTATGGAGCTGGCCATTCTGAACGGAACATACAGAGACACCAACATCAAAATGCGTAAGGAGACACATTCACACGTCAACAGCTAGACGCTTGGGAACTTTATATAAACAAACTCTCCAGAATAAATAGACTTGAACATCAGCATATCCACAATGCAGTCATAAAACTAACTATTAGGGAATAATGTGAGTTCAGCTGTGATTGTATTGCATAGTGACTAAAGAGATCGGTTTAAATGCTTACACACAAAATCACACCCATATGTTAGGACGCAGAGTTTACACACACAATATCAAATCACAACCAGCCATAATCCATCTCTTATATCCATCCTTAATCCACATGTAAATGCACATACATACACATACAGTGATGTTGTTTTCTATGCTGACTTGGTCTGACCATAAATGAGCAATTAAAAAAAAAACATTGTGCACATGAGAGTTCATCAGACATAAGGTGCTTGTTTTAATTCAAGAAAGAATCCTGTTCACTGCACACTCCTCTTGAAAACATCTAATCATCTGCCCACAGTCTAGTATTTCTGTCTCTCTTTAATCCCTCCGTCTCTCCCTCTCTCTTTTTCTCCTTCTCCCTCCTCTCTCCCACCTCCTTTCAAAGCTGTTCCAATTGCAATCACAGCTTGCGTAATCTTGGTGTGGCACACAGAATCATTTTGCTGCATGATTGTGTGTTTTAGGTTGTCTTTAGGTCATAAACTTGTATTATTGCTCAAACATATTTGCATATGATTCAGCCCGTGTCATACATATTCATTAATGCAATGCATTTTCACATTGACATGAAGGGTTTTGGGCTTTTATACTGCTCTGTAAAGTAATATTTGCATGACTGTATTTATGATTGTATGGATTTATGAATGTGTGCATGCATATTTGGGTATATATGACAGGGACATCTTTTTGGAAGAAACACATCTGTTTGGCTTTAGTGCAGAATGTTCACAAGCATTTTAATTTTCAGTCCTGTTGCGGTTATTTCCCCTCCACATCTGCACTAAATGTCCCAGTGGCATGTAGAGGTTTTTGATTCATGTGGGAAAGCTTATGGCAAGTTAGTGGAATCAATTCTAGAGAGCGCACTTTAGATTTACAGCCATAAGAAACAACATGAGCATATTTTAGCACACAAACTGAAGTGCTGTTTCCTCTACATGCCACAGGACATTGAGTTTAGATGTGCTGCTTTAAATCAGTTACTCTGTGTTGTGTATTAGTGCCTCTGTATTGATGATCGGTTTGCCCTGGTATGATCAATCATCAGTTCCTCCTTGTGTTTTTTAGTTTTGATTCATTTTTGTAATGATTTTGGTTGTGGGGTTTTAGTTTTTGCTTTAGAGTGTAATTTTTTGTGGTTCATTGACCATTGCATGGACTAATTTTCCTTTATTTTTTCCCCCACCCTCTTTTTCCCTCTTTTCGTGTACTTCTGTTTTCCTTTCCCTGCCTGTGCTTTTCACACATCTGTTTTTGTGCCTTCTGTCCAATTCTATATTCCCCTTCTACTCTGAAAAATATATACACCTTCACACACACACACAACCTCCTCCTATCGCTCTATCTCTCCCATTACTTTTCTCTCTGTGTCTTGTTCTCTTCCTTTCACTCTTTCTGTCTTTCACTCTTCTGTTTACGGCAGCCACCCTTGCGTTCTCTCTTGCAGCCGCGGCAGCAGCTGCTCAAGGTCAGCGTCTGATCGCGGCTCCTGCAGGTCAGGTCCTCCCCCCAGCTGCCCTCAGGCCCCCCACTCCGGCAGGGACCCCCATCATGAACATCATTCGGCCCACTCAGATGGCCACCATGCTACCCAATGGCACCCCTACCCTGGTGCCCCCAACGCCCGACGCAGGCATTATCTACACCACGCCCTACGACTACCCTTATGCCTTGGCACCCACGTCTCTGCTGGAATATCCTATTGAGCACAGCGGAGTCCTAGGTAAGCGGGCGTGGGGGCTTGGGACTTCACTCTTCGGTGCCCCACAAGAGGGTACTGTCGGGGTGTTTTACAGGGGCTTGTTGGATGGGTCGTCATCCGGCCCAATTCAGGACTCACTGAAAGGTAAATATATAATGACTAGCTCGTGCTAGCAGGGTGGGTAACCCAGGTGATTAAAGTCATAGCTACATAGAAAAAACATTTGCCACTGAGACGGGTTGGGAAAGGGAACACTTATCTGTGTCTTAAACGAGGTGTATTCATCTCTGAGTTTTTTTTTTTTTTGCTGCTGTGTAAGAACTCTTTTCTCAGGACACACGCACACACTCACTCTCGCAGACAGTGGCGACATGCTTGCTTGCACACATCTTTTTTTTTTCTTTTTTTTTCCTCCCGCTCTCTCTCTCTCTCTCTCTCTTTTGCCGGAGGCTTTGTCAGGCAGGCTACTGGTGGATCCCCTCGGATTTCTCCTGGCTTTTGAAATCATTTCTCTCTTCCCTGCTGTAGCAGGCCTTGGTACCAGTGCCGAGCGGCACGGAGAGAGAAAGAGCCCAGAGTCCCATTGGGGATGTTCATTAAATTCTTCCACTATTCTCACTGTATCCTATTGTCTTATTTTTACCCTTGTGAACTTGAGTGCTCAACCCTATTCAGAGAGAATTGCCCATACTCCCCTGCCTAGTGAGGCTTCTGCAAACACTCGTGAAGAAGATAGATAATAACCACAACATCATCTTTTACAGACTCGACACTTTTCATCAAAGCAATGTAAACATTTAGAAATCAAGTAGAGATGGCGATCAATAGCATGAAGTCATGTGTACCAGCAGTCCGAATACTGCGCTTGAATAGCTTTGGTTAGTGCTCATCTTTGATTCGATGGAGGGATTTCTGAGTTCAGTTCACTGGATGCTGTACAGTTGGCATGTTTGGGTCTTCTGCTGTTCTGACAGTGCCGCGTTTCCACTTTTAAACTTAAACGCTCACAAGCTTGGCAGCCTTTTATTTACTTACAGTATCGATCCAACATCAAACCTCCTCCAGACCAGACCATGTTCTCTCTCACTCTCTCCCTTTCTCTTGCTCGCTGGGCATCAGTGCAATCAGAAGTGATTTGTTGGACATCTGCCGTGTTTCAGCATAGCATGTGGGTGTATACGCGCACACAGTTAGAGGGAACCATTAGCACTTCCAGAATTTCTCCAGAGGAGAGTAAAAACATTTGTGCTTCGCAACTATTCTGTGATGTCATTATGTGATTTGGTATAGTCGTCACACCTTGGCAGGCCCACATGGAGCTCTGCATAGTCATGCAGAATTTAAATGCCTGTCATTGTAAAACGGTGTAGCACAGCCCCATCTTCTTGGGTGTTTAAATAATTTGGTTCAGCTACCAGTAACAACTTTCAGTTGTGTTTAACTCATTTTCCCTCATTTGTGCTTAAAGGGGTCATATGATGCGTTTTCAATTTTTCCTTTCTCTTTGGAGTGTTACATGCTCTTGGTGCATAAAAAGATCTGTAAGTTGCAAGACTAAAGTCTCAAAATCAAAGACTAGTCGGTTTAATTAAAGAAAAGGAAAGTCATGAAGGAGATCATCCCCGACCGAGGTGAAGAAGGACGAACGTAGAAGAGACGGCAGTCGTTCTTAACACGAAACCGGTAAGGAAGAGAGAGACAGGGCCCAAGCATGAGAACCAGGGCTCACATGTCTACGTCACGATGTGTGAATATTTGCATAACGCCGCCCAAATGTTCACACAAAGAAAGAAGGCGTAACTTTTAGTCTCACTGTAGTTTTGTTGACGCTGCAGCCATGTCGTGAAGACGCTGTGTGCTTCGTTGTGAAAGCAAAACTACTTTGTTTGGTCTTCGAAAAGAGGATCATATCCGCTTCATCATGCCTAGAGCTGATCTGTGCTGGTCGCTGAGGAAGGGGGGGGGAATACAATCAACTTCACCAAATCACCTGTGGAAACGAATGCGGAATCTAGCCCGGCGGTGTCCGCCCATTTGTACGCATGCTAAAAAGACAGTAATAGAGTCCTGGTATAATCAGAAATTATGTCCCCACTGGATGCAACCAGTGCCTCGTTTTAAATGGTTTTAATGATTTTGTCTCGCGCCCGGCCGGGACACGGCAATCAACAGTATGTTAGTGGCATAACTTTCCATTCAACTCCTTGAGGTATTCTGCCAAATCACACACACACTGGGTAGCGTCCATCACAGCACATCCTTGCTTTTCAAGAACATGAGCTATTGTAAAAAACGATGCAGATTTCCAGAAAGGCGGGGCGCATAGAGGATACCAATACTGGCATGGCAGTATTGAAAGATAATGTTGCTTTTTTTTTTTTTTACTTTAACAAACCGGCATAAACACTTTCTTACACCAAGGTAGATACACACAAAATAATTTTCTTTTTAGCAGCATCATATGACCCCTATATACACATAGGATTAGACTAAATGATTTGCCCCCCCCCAAAAAATAATGGGCACAAAAAATGTGCCATGTCCACAGATTCTTCTCTGAACTTGCTCATAAAAATATTCAATATTTAAAATCACTTTTTTTGGAATGCCAATTAATATTTTGTGTTAGTTTTTGTATTGTATTTTGTATAGTTTGAAATCTTTTGTTGATTGGGAGACTAAAATATATATTCCTTCACCAATCCGTCTCAAGGTCTGTCCATGCCAAGAGCGAAACAAAATGTAACTGTGGCAATTCACATACTTTAATGTTACATCAATTTTGTTTCTATACAAAATTCTCTTACTTTAATGCAAAATGCAACCCATCACATTTCTTTCACTTTAAAGCAATATAACTAAGGCTGGGTAAAAAAATTATATCTCGATTATAAAAAACATATATCGGCTTTAAGCAATTCGCTTGTTTTAAATTGTAACTAACTAAAATGGTCAGGGGGGGAAGAAATTCTGGATTCTTAAATCCCAAGAATCGGTTATTCCTGTTTTCAGTTAATGGACGGAACATTGAAGGGCACCTCCCAGCCAATATATCGCAATAAGCATTGTACTTTTCATATGAAACAAAGTCTCATATTTCAAATTATGTCCATTGTATTGCAATATTCAAACAATCACTGGCCCATTTTGTCGTTTATGATGGCGGGCGATATGTAGCACACCTCGATCAACAGACGCGGCAGCGCGAGGCGCACGTGAACTGATCATCTCCTCTGCATTAATACCAGTTTCAGTGTGCAAATTAACCTTGACTAAACATCCTACGGTATTTAAAAGAAGTAAACTGTTATAATATCCTATCCTGTCTCACATAATCGGTTCAATAAGTGTTTCACACGTGTCACCATCAGAGCCGCTCAAGACTTCAATATAACGGCTTGTAAACAACGTCACGTAATGCACATTTACCTCAGGAAAAAAACATATTCGGTGACCATAAACACATTAGTCAGCTAGAAAAATAAACTGTAAAGAGCGGTATTTTGCTAAATATATGCACCATATAACATATTATAATTTTTACTAATAATTCTTCATGTAAGTTATTTTTTTTATTACAGCCGTCGCCATGTTAATGTTAAAAAAGCGAATTGAGTAGAACTATTATGTAATTGTAACTTTTATTATAAAAACTTCATTAAGTGTATTTTAAGCAGTTGTATAGCTTAAAAAATAATTTAGTTTTAACCTTCAATATTATAGTAATGTATACCAACTGACTCTCATGTATATTTTACGCATTGGGTAAGGAGAATAGTTTTTTTTTCTAAGAAAGGGGCATGTGTACCGGATGATTGTATATTCCAAATATCGATATTGAAGTCAAATGCATCAAATTGGTAATCGAATCGAATCATGAGCTTTTGATTCGAATTGATTGTGATTTGTGTCAAAACCCAGCCCAAATATAAACCTCAAAAGCAAAATAACCTTCAATTCTACCAAAAAACCACCTTCACGGTTACGCAAGTGGAATCTGTGGTGTTTAGAGGGATGGTATTTGGGTTTGCATTGTAAAATGATGCTAATGATAACAGATGTGAAGGAGTGTCTATTGAAATTAAGGCTTTGACCATAGGAAGAGCACCGTAATAATACCCAAGTGTACTGTTTTGGTTCAAAAAGAAATACATATCTTTATCATGTGTGCATCTGCAGTGAAAGTACAACATTATTATAATTGAGAGGTACATAGTTCTGCCTTGGTGTTTAAAATAGAATAGACCTTTCCCTATGGACCAATAACTAGTCCGCACATTCACAATTTTTATATCAAATCTATTTGTATCCTGTGTTTACATTTGAAGCTTGACCAATGAGAGGGATAAATGTAAGTTAATTAATTGTAATTGTGCACCAAATGCTAGAAAATCAAATTGCTTAGAAAACTTTTATTTGTCACTTACCAGTGAAATCTGTTTTATTATTTGGGTTGCATTGTAAACATGATGCTAATGATAACTGATAGTGAAAGTTCTATTGAAATTAATGCTTTGACATAGGAATATAGCACCGTATAATAACCAAGGTGTACTGTTGGTTCAAAGAAATACAATCTTTATTCATGTGTGCATATGCATACAATTTATAGAGGAATTTTGCTCTTGGTGTTTAATAGACCTTCACTATGGAACCAATAACTAGTCCGCCATCAACAGTTATTTCAAATCTATTTGTTCTGTGTGTTACATTTGAGATTGACCAAGGAGAAAATGTAAGTTAATTAATTTTATTGTCAACATGCTTAGAATTTGCAGTCTCTTCTAGTTTTTCCACTTATTTCACATGAATTCTTGTGAGCAGAGAACGTTTGTATTTTAGACTGTTTGCTGAAATTTAGCTAGCATGAGCCAGGTGCTGTCGTACAGTAATCACGGTGTCAAAACTTGATTACAATTTGCTATCATATGACACTGCTTCCACTAAAGTAATTTTTTTTGCTTAAAACATACCTTTGTTTAGTGTGTGTGTGTTTGTTTGTTTTTTTAGTTTTTTGGGGGGTTTTTTTCTACCCGTAATTCCTTGCCCACCCGTCTCAAATCTTAGTATCTTGTGAATTACTATGTAATTTTAAGTTGTAAGTTATACATTTATTAAATTCTGGGGTTTTTTTGTATGCATTTATTACTCTTGGTTTTTTTTTTTTTATAAATTTTCTACTGTGTGTGTTGATATGGTGAATATGTATTATATGTAGAAACATTATATGCATACATTTAAATATAGATGAGATTTCATGTAAAGCCTGTTTCACAGCTAACCGGTTCAAATTGAGATTCATTTTGAATGGATCTCTTAAATAAAAGGTCAAAATCAGATGTGCTCTGTATTTTTCTGGTTTCTAGAGTTCTGCTGCGGCATTATGTGGTCTAGCTGTGGTCCACAGGCTTTACATACGTTTTTCTCCTGGGCTAAACCATGTCTAACCTTATGGACCTGTTGTAATCTAGGTGCAATGGCTACTAAAGTGCGGAGACATGATTCACGGGTCCATCCTTACCAAAGGATAGTGACCACAGACAGAGGTTAGTTAGATAAGATACTTCTACCTTTTTTTTTTTTATTATTCTTTGTGTTTCTTTATCTCTGAACGGGGGATCATACATGTGTTTATACACTGCGTATCTTTACTGTGGAAATGTTTACATATGAAATGCCTCTGGAAACACTCAGGTTTGCAGAAATTTGAGACTGTAACTGAATTAAATGCCATTTGTTTCATAGCTTTATATAAATCAGTGCATTTCTTAACTACGTCTAGATCCCAAAAAATAGATTGGAATTTTTGTGTTGCTTTTTTTATTTGTGTAAATCATTTTAAAGTACAAAGGGACTGGAATAAGCTTCCATTGCCAGCAAAGCCATTGGCTTTTGTGCTTAAGCTATTACCTCAATATATATACTTTTTTTAAATCTCAGGTTAAGCTCATCGGATTTAGTTTGTTCGTCTCTTTAAATGTAAAAATGTATTTCACACCCAGTTATATTTTAGTAATACTGAAGGTACTATTTTTAGAGCAGATGTATTTTTGGATCTTGTGTATACGTTCACTGAAAAATAAAGAAAAATAATCCAAAGCGATATTTCGCAACCTTTATCTGTTTATTTACGTAACGTAGCACTAGCTCTCTGATTCCCCCTCACAACTAATTACACTGTTCGTAACATGCATTTTCGACTCAAGACACTAAAATGTTACTAGTTTTTGTTTGTATGTTTTTCTCGTTTGTCTACGTGTTGTATTTCTCTGCTTTTGTTTGTGGGAACATGGGGCATTTTAGCGCTTTAATTACATGTAATAACGTTCTGATTGAACTGATCATGACGTTATTGTGTCATGATCATAACCAGGTTTAGCCTGTGTTTGTCTCTTGACCATGGAATTAGGGGGTTAAACAAAGATTGCATTAATTTTGCTGTTAAAATGATGTCATTCCAGTCTCTTCTTGCTAACTAATATCTTTTCTACCTTTTTTTTTTCCTTTTTGTTGTTTTCATTTTTGTTCCTAACCACCTAGCCGCCACCGGCAACTAACAAATGACCTCTGAACTCTGAACTCTTCACCCAATGATGAGCCGCCCGAGCCTGCCTGCTGATCAGATTAACTGGTAATTGCCTTTTGCTAGCCTGGTGGACGCAGAGAGAGAGGCACCTGTCCGAGCAGTGATCCTAACATAAACCAACATAAAACACAACAACCCTCCATACCAACAAGTTGTGTAGTGATAACAACGATGATACTCTTTATAATTTTTTATTATTATTGTTTCTTTCTTTTTCTTTTTAAATCTCAAATGACTGGGTGAATGTTAACAGTGATGTTGCGTTACCCGAAAATCTGCACTGAAGTTTAAAAGCAATAAAAAAGCGTCTTCTGCTAATTCAGCCCTTAAATGCATTGATACTCAAAATAAATGTAAAAAAAAAAAAAAGAAGAGAAAGAAAGAAATAGCAAGCTTGGTGACCCTAGTTTAATCAGTCATAACGCTAAACAGGGCATCAGCATTCAGATTATGTCTATACGCTACCCCACACCTATTTAAATGATCACTATAAATCAGCAAAAGAAAAAGAAGGAAAGAAATCTGCAATCACACCAACTTGTGTATTTCCTGTCCTTCTCTGACTGTGTTTTTCAGTTGATGAGTTTTACTGTGCTGACACATTCTGGGTGTGCCTGTCCAGCTGACTTAGAGCATGGCTACAATGACAGACTGCACAAAGCTTGTTTTGATTTCTTTCTGTTACTTCTCCCTATTTGGTTTCTTATGTTTCCATGTATCTTATTAGCGTTTGGCAATACTTGCAGGTTTATACATGCTGCTCATTGCAGAATCTTTGCCAGCTCAGTAGGGGGCAGTAGGCAGAGTCAGGCAGGGCAAGAGATTGGGGTGAAGTGTTTTTGGAGTCTTCAGGATATTCAGGGTTGGACAGCTGGGATATGAACCGGAATCAGTTTACTGAACTATGCCATCCCAAAAACTCTCAACCCCTCCCCACATATAGTGCCTAAACTTTCTACAATTCTTTCTTTGAATGAGCTGTGAGATTAAAGACAAAAAAAATAAAAATAAAAAAAAGTATTATGTGTGCGCATTTAGCCAAAGGGTTTCAATTTAATGAATTTCATATATATAGGAGTATGTATCTAACCGCCAAGGGTTCTGTCATTTTAGAGTTTGAAAAGGTTTGATGTCATGCCTGTATCTGTTTGTTTTAATAGCAAATCAAAAGATGAATGAAATGGTGATTAATTGTCCCACAAGACGCTAATTTCCTTGAGGATGTATAAAAGCAATGAACACTAAGGAAGATGAATGAGGTAGACCGAACGGGGAGGGTTTAACCTCACTGCTGTATGTACACGTTTTCTTTTTGTTTGTTGATTTATCTAAATTTCTTTTTATTTTTTCCAAATTTCTCTTCCCCCCCCGTCCCACCTTCCAAAAATGAATTCAACTGAGCTGAAGCTAAATGCAGGTGTTCTTGCCTTCATGAATTGCAAGTTATTTAGATTTGTTTCAAAGACCCGTATTAAATAGCCCATCCACAATGTGTCCTGCACACCCCCAGCTACTGAGCCCACTCTCAATTCTAGACACCCTCTCAAAAAAACATAGGATGTGAAAGCCATGTCTGCCTGTTTCTAATTGCTTTATCATACATGATATATATATATATATAAAATGTATACAAATGTAGATATGTCATTGCTTATTAAAATACTGAAAGATCAAAATTAGATACTTTTACAGGGTGCTGGAGAAGAAATATATATTTTTGGCAATTTTAGCTTTTTATACTTAACTTGCAGTTACAAAATATGAAACATAATACAAAAAAACGATAAAAACGTTTGTAGAATAGTACAGCGAAAGGTGGTAAAGAAATATTGAGTGACTTTGGATACTATTGGCCAGGGGGGGAAAAACAGACCAAAATAGTCAAACCTTGGAATGTTAGAGGAATTGCATGACGTGAGAGGAGAAGAGTACAGTTAGAGAGATAAGTGCCTTAGTTACTGATGGTCGTTTCTTTTTCCGATTGTTACTTTCTGTTCAATAATATCCAGCACCAACTAGGATAGCGCAGAGCGAGGGAGGGTTTGTGAAGAGGAAGCACCCCAAGAGTTAAACCACGAGGCTGTTGCAGTGTTGTGCCACTGAATCTATTCTATGCAAAGGAATAGCAGTCATTTGACCAGCTAACAATGTGCCATGATTCGTCTTCCCAAAATTGAGTTGAAGTCTTGTTGTTTTTCCTTTAATCCCCATTTGAACAAAGTGTTTATTTTCTCTTTATTATTCTTATATTATGAGGACAAAATCAGCAATGCTGTCTATATATTTGGTTACTGTGATTTTTGTCAAGAACTGCCAATCATGATGTGGAAGTCTGCCAGGTGTTTTAGAAGGGAGATTTCAAATGAATTGGACTTCACCTGAAACCTCCTCTTGTTTCAAGATTTGCAAACTGGAAGCTTTCAATCATATTTGCCCTAACATACTCTATTTTATGCCAAGGAAGTGTTTTTGCTTTTTGTTTTAAAAGACTGGAAGATAGAAGGGAAGAAGGAAAACGTATTCCGCTTACTTTGGGAAAGCCTTTTTGGTGTTTCACAAAGGATAGATGTAGCTTTACAGTGCACTGATCTGAAAGAAGCAAGTAATGTGTGGAGAAGGAAAATATAGCATTTACTCAAAGTATTACTGAGAGGAAGGTCACTGGGATATTCATCTGCTGCCACATCAGTGCCAAACCCGAACAGTCACAGAAGAGCCAGAGTATCAAATCACACGCTAAAGATCAGATCCGCCCCGAGCAGTTTTCAGTCGTTGAAACAACCGGAGGTGTTCATCACATTGAATAAGATTACAACATAGTGTCCTGTAACCCTGGCAGTCTCTAATGTAGTCTTGTTCACTTTTGTTACAAAAAAAGGTCAATGTCTTTTTTTTCCCCTCTTCTCAGTGTTAAATACATGTTTTTTTTTAAACATATTGAAATAATGAAATGCAATATTAGAGAGGAGCAAAGACCGACTACAGAGAAATGGACAGTATTAAACGAATCCCCTCTGCCATGTTACTACGTGCTGTTAATGTTTTGGAGTTGGGTTTAGTCTATCAGGTGTATTGAGAAATCTCCTGTGTTCTCTTCCGCCTGCCTACTACATGTGTAATAATGTCAATTACAGCCATTGTTACAGGTTTCTAATGTATTTTTCTAACTTCATTTTCTATGTACAAGTCTTTTTTTCTGATGAAACCCACTACATCTTTATTTTTTTCATGTCCTCTCTCCTCCTCCGCCTTCCCTCTCAACCCATTCTTTACTCAGATCTGTCTCTCATTGGGAGCGTTGCCTTTTCCTACAGTTATTTTGTTTTCTTGCTGATTCTTTAGCTTGTTTAACTCATTAGCAACTTATTAGTTCTTGTCATAGGTATTTTTACATGCTTGCATTTAGTTTTTATGGTGTATGCTGTTATTTTTTTTCTTATTAACCTCCTTGGCATTTATTTTAATAAACATTCTTAGTAAGAATTTTACTAACTTTGCTGATATTATTTTGTGTTGTGTTCTTTTTTTTAACCAGTTTAATGAATTACTACCTTGGTCTGGTTCACGGACTAACATGATTAAATCTGGTGTGTGAGCACCCTCACAGTTTCTCACACACTCAAACAGATGCATTTCTCAGAGGTCCATGCACATTTACAGTTCACACACAAACACACACACTTCCACGCAGTCTAACAGGTAAATGCACGAGACAGTCCGTCCTTCACTCCACTCCTGCACTTTCATCTTTGTCGCTGTAGAAGTCTACCCAAGCGTGTGCTGCCATGCCTTGTCTGCCTCACTGTTCATGCAGTTTAATGGTGCTACTGGTGTTTCCTTTTTGTTTTGTTTTTTTGGAAATACCGCTGCTCTCTCTAGAACTGCATGTAATTGGGAGTTAGATCTCTGTAGAGTTAAAGCACAACTTTTTCTGTTACAAAACCCAATAACAGGAAATATTTTGTCCATCCACCCCCCCTCCCCTTTATTAGGCTCTAAAAATTGCTTTTTCTTTTTAAAATCCAGTAATAACCTCGTGAGCCTCAGGACTCGATGCATTTACTGCCACCATTGAAGGTATTTTGTTTTGGCATGTTAGTGCAAATGAATGTCCATCATGCCCAAAATTCTCTAGTGTATCTGATCTCAGCTCTGCTCCTTCATTCAGCTATCAGACTTCATATGTAGTGGGTCATGTGGAGTTTTTGAAGGTCGTTTGACCTGCAGAGGCATGGAGAGATGGCGTCTGCAAGGGCTGCGCTGCTTGCTTTCAGAGCATTTAAGTGGACGAAAGTACTAACAAACTAGTCTGCCCTTGTAGGAGCTGCTTGGGTTGCCGTGGAGACTAAAGGCACTGTATGAGATTTAGGATAAGCAAAATTTGTTTTTCTTTTTATTTATGCAGTATTTTCTGTGGGGAAATGTTTTGTAAACAACCCAAGCACAATGTGTATTTAAGGTTTTTTTTTTTTTTTTTTTTTTTTGGTCCTAATCCTAAAATTTTCACCAATTTGAAATGCATTGCAACTGCACAAATAAAGGTTTTTTTTGTTGTTTTTTTTTTAGACCATCTTTATCCCACTGAGTGGAGCTTCAAAATGGAAAACATGCATTATATGTTGACTGACTGAAGTTGTATTCATCTTCATTTTGAAGAGCAATGAACAAAGCCTCAATATTATATTAATAAAGGGAAGGTTTCTCAAGCAAAAATGTCCTCAGGGAATGTTTCCTAACGGGTCACAATCGCTAGCATCCAAGTCATTAAATAATTATTTTAATAATTCATAAATTGTTTGTGGTTTATAAAAGCATTTGGTCTAATAGCGTATGTGTGGAGAGCTGTAGCCCTTTTCTCAATGAACTGTAGAAGTAAAACCTAATGAATAAAATGCTTAAGAGCAAGAGTGTTTTCTTTGGATTTTTAAAGAGACCTTGTTGCTGAAATGTCCCACAAAACTCAGGTATATTGTATTAATAATGTTTTAAATATTTATTTGAAATTATCACTTCATATAGTTTTTATATTGTGTATGAAAAAGTGTGAAGAGGACTTGTTATTCATGGCAAAAAAATAAATGATTTAGAAGGAGCTTTGTAATGTGTGCAATAAAGGGCGGTGTTTTCAATATGCTGCTGTTTGATCGCTGTAAGCTGAGATTGTTTTTAGACCATTTTTCACTGAGGACATCAGATCAACTCTGCAGTTTGAATTTGTGGCCTTGTGCTTAGGTAAGTTACATTCAATTAAAGAAATGGCAGTAAGTCTAAATGTCACAGGTTTGACTTAGATGGAGAATCGAGTCTGTATTACTGGAATAAAATTAAACCGATTCTGTGAAGTCTGACCTGTAGGCCAGAAACTGATGAATGGTGTTATTTATGAACTCAATGCTTCGCTGACACCAATGAGACTCTAAAATGCAATCTTAAGATTCTCTTTTATATATACGTGACCCTGGACCACAAAACTTTAAGTCGCTGGGGTATATTTGTAGCAATAGCCAAAAATACATTGTATGGGTCAAAATTATCGATTTTTCTTTAATGCCAAAAATCATTAGAATATTAAGTAAAGATCATGTTCCATGAAGATATTATGTAAATTTCCTACCGTAAATATACTAAAACTTCATTTTTTTTTATTGGTAATATGCATTAAGAACTTCATTTGGACAATTTTAAAGGCGATTTTCTCAATATTTAGATTTTTTTTGTACCCTCAGATTCCTGATTTTCAAATAGTTGTATCTCGGCCTATATCCTATCCTAACAAACCATACATCAATGGAAAGCTTATTTATTCAGCTTTCAGATGATGTATAAATCTCAATTTCGAAAAATTGACATGATATATGTGGATATACTAAATATCAGACGTTTTCGTCACATAACACTTGCACCTTTTGGGTTTATCTACCTGACGTAGGCCTAATACATCTCCCTAGAGAATTTAATGGCAGTAACAGTATTACCACTGATCTGTCCTGCTGTAGCAGCACATGAATGCTCAAAAAAGGGAGTCTATGGATCAATAAATCAAGTTTAGAGTGGTTCTTTCTAGCTCAAAGTATAGTATGTCTCTCAATCCATCGCCTTATGACTAGTCTCGGCTCGGGCACCCCGTGTCTCTCTTGCTCTCCCCGAGAATTTTTTGAGTTTTGTATGAAGACGGAAGTCTTCTTGAAGTCTGGCCAGCAGAATTCAAGAAATCAAAAGAGTGTTTATAACTGGAGCAGCTGGCAGCTTTATCAAAGCAAGGAAGAGAGAGAGGAGGGGTGTCGCAAGTAACAAATGATCCCAGTTCCTGCAGAATAAATCAGGAGCATTCATCAGGACACAGGTGTAGGTGTGTGTGTGTGTGAAGGAGAGAGAGATGCTCAGTTCTATGTGTTTTTGGCATCTCGTGGAGGTTGATGAATAGTGTCTTGTGCTTCAGGTCTCAATGAGCAGCTGGTGTGTAAGAACTTTCTACCGTTCCAAATCCTGTCTATTAAGAGAAAGAACATACTATTGCTTTTGCTGTCATTTGCATTTTCATTAATGCATTGATCACCTCATAATAGTCTGTCAGAATCAGAATCAAAATATCAAAAATAATTACAGATACCACTTAACCTTGTTTATTCCAAATTGGGGTCAGGCTGCGAGAATGCTGCTAAAAAAAACAATGACAAAAGCACATTAAAATGATAATTAAAAGCTAAAAGGAAAAGCTCGTTCAAAATATTAATTAATACTATAATAGTTTATAATTATGGCTAAAACATAAAAAAAAGTGTCAAAACATACAGGTGAGTACATTTTCATTGTTCTTATTTTCTTTCTTTTTTTATTTAATAAATTTGCTCCATGTCCTGATTCTACTTTATGCTGCTTTAATAACCAATACCAGGGTAAAATAACAGGGAATTTACACATGGAATGTATTAATTTGATTCATCAGAGGCCTTTATCTATAAGCCTATATGTACACACAAAACTGGTAATATTAATCAAACAATATATCGAAATATTGTGTTTGTTTGTTTTTTTCATATTGCAGTTCATATAGCATTTAGAGTCAGTAGACTTGGAGTGTGATCACTGACATGTAGTCATTTAGTTTCTGAAAGTGTGAAGAGTACGGCTGAATGATTGACACAAGAACTGGCTGTTGTGGGATGTTTCAAAGTACTAAAAGCCAAATTTTCTCACAGGAAGAAGGGAATTACAAACGGTCAGAAATAGATGTTATTTTTCTGTGTCTGAGTGGTGTTCATTTTCAGAGGGTGAGAAGCCTGTAATGATTCGCTACAATTAACACCACGTCGGCTTCCTCTGTAGAGCATTAACATCTGTGCCTCTCTCTTTCTCCATCTCGTCTGCTCGAGATGAAAGCTGCATTTCGCTTCATGATAAATGAACATTTTGTCCCTGACTGTGTGCTTCCTCAATTCCTCTAATTAATCTGCTTGGTGGGTGTAAACATAGAAAAGGGTTCCCAGAGGGCAGACAAGGTCTTATGGATGTTCAAAGGGACCATTCATACAGTGCGCGCTCTGCTGTTTGAAAAAAAAATAAATAGATGGAGTAAAATGGCATCTTAAAAATGTGGCACTCATGGTGCAAGATGCCAGACTGCTGTTTTCTATGCAAGTATAATTGAATGGGAAAGACCAATGTCTTCAAAAGAACTGTTTTTAAAATAACATTTAAATAATAAAATGACAGCAACTTATAACTCATAAGCATTGCTTCTTTTGATCAAATCATGCTGCTGGTACATTTAATGTTAAACTAGTGCTTTTTCAAAGTTGTATTAAGAATAAATTTACTCTCATGCTTGCATTGTGCCACGTAAATATCACACATTTGTTTTGTAAGAATATTTCTGCCTGTTAATATGTCTGTTAACTTGTTGTCACATTATAGTGACACATTGGTGAGTTAACACACTAAACTATATAGGCTACATCACAGCAGCTACATCACAGTAATTGTTTCCGGTTGGTTTCGAATCGAACATAAGCGAAAAATATGAGGGGCCATATAGGCCATAATTATTGAAAAGCCTCATACAAACACTAGTGAAACAAAAAACATTGATAAACCTTAGTGAAATACATTCATATGCATAACTGAAAAACCTCTTACAAACACTAGTTAAAACACTTATCAACCTTAGTGAAATACATTCATATGCATAACTGAAAACCTCTTACATACACTAGTGAAACGAAAAGATCAACCTTAGTGAAATTCGTTCATATGCATAAGTGAAATAAGTAAATATTTCAGTAGATGATGAGAGCTATTTTCACTTGAAACGGAAGCTGTGTCAACATTTCCATTTAATTTGGCGCATGTCTCACAAACTCTTCAATGGCGGTTAGTCGTAAGTTGTCAGAAAAAACAACATTTGACCTGTCATCAGCACGGCTCTGCGACTCGACAGTGCGTGGAGGACGTGTTCGCTAGCGCCACCGAACTGACTGCGTGGCACACATTTTAGAGTTCTGTGTTTTCCCTGCACAACAATGATTTGAAGACCAGTATTACTTACTGAATTTCTTTTGACTTATTATCATTACTACATGGAAATAGTAGTGTACCTGCTTTGAATAGGCCGAAAGGCCAAAGCCCTTAATGCTTATACCTGTTCTCTTAGAATTAAAAATGTTGTATGGATCATTCATCAGGCAATTAGGTACCTTTTGAGATTTAGATATTGGGTCACTGTAACAACTGAAAAAAAAGGAGTAAATGTACTGAAATTTTCTGCCATGACATTATCCCCTTAATTTTCCATTTGCAGAACACTACCATGGTATTTCATTTGTAAGTTTTTCCATTACCCTTAAACACACAACGATGCAGTGTCAACTCAAATAAAATACTCCGCCATATACAGTCCACTGTATGAACATGAAATGGCAATGTGAAAGTTAAATACTAACCACTTACCATTGGCTGGTATTTAAAATTAAAACAAAAAAAAAAATTGGCAAGACAAACATCCCATATAGCCATTTAAAAACTGGGATTCAAATTATTGTCACGCTGATAGAAATTGAACCATAAGTACCTCCACAATTAACACTTTTGGATGTCCTATAACAATGTTTTGGACGGCGCCTCAGAGGACTCAGTAGCCCTATTATTAAGTATCGCTGCCTCACTGTTGACAGCTTCCGTTTCAAGTGAAATTAGCTTTCATCATCTACTGAAATATTTACTTATTTCACTTATGCTTATGAATGAATTTCACTAAGGTTATTCATTGTTTTCCCTAGTGTAAGGTCCGCGCACCTGGCCCAAAGAAGGTACCCAGTGGCGGATGAAAGTCTCTTGCGTGTTCGGTCTTTTCAGCATGCTGAGTTATTCAATTTAGGTTTAACTCAAATCTGACTCCATTTTAATATGACCTCTAATTTAGGTTGAGGCACATGGGGTTGTTTGTCGTCTCTGTTATTCTTAAATTCGCTTATTCTAATTACTCTTTGACTTGTATTTTTTTTTTTTTTTTTCTGTTCACTGCTCTATGTTCTTCTTAGGATCCTCACTCTATGCGTGGGCCTCCCACGATCACGAGAACTCGGCCATTCTAAATCCTTATTCAGAGTGGGTGGCTAATCTGTTTAGCCCCCTCACGCTAACCATGTAAATGCCGACATTAATCGCGGTAGCTTCTTAGCCACCTTTGTCTACCCCCGCCGCTGACGCTTCGGACAACTTATTCATTCTAAATTATATACTGTGCCGTAACTGAGTAAACTTAAAATAAGTTCAGCGGTTTATTCAGACTAATGTAAATCTCACCTGATGTGCCCATGCTTCCATCTCCTAAATCTATGTGTCGCTTACCTGGACCAATATTTGGCGGACAACATAAGCCTTCACTTCAATCTACTGAAAAATAACTTAGCAGATCGAGTCAGAATAAGAAATGTACAATGTATTCTCAGTCATAAATTGTTATTAGCCAATTATCTCCACAGCCATTCAAGCAATATCAATCCAATACGACATCAAACTCTCAAAGACGAAGCTACAGTAAATGCATGTCTGAGATTCCATATAGTTAATGTATTCGAAAATACATAGTACAGATGTGTGAGATACTCTGTACTACGGGCAATTCTGTCTACAGCAATCGCTCTGACCCTGTTTGCGCACTCCTTTAAATACCAAACTAGAAAACAGTGCCGCCAACATGAGCCTTTCCCAACCAAGTTGAATTTTCATTGAGCCAGGCTCAGACCTGGTGTATCTACCCACCTCAATGGGAACAAACTTCAATTTGCATGGATTCGCCTCTTCTACGGTGATCAAAGTTTCGCTTAACTCTTAGATCTGTATTATCTTGTTAGTAAATGAAGACATTGTAACCCTTGCCCCTGCAACTAGTTCAAATGAAACCAAACAAGACTGTAATCTTATTTGCTTCATTTAGAACATTTAATTCTTGACCGTTTTTTTTTTTTTTTGGAGTGTCCGAGGGGAGGGGGAATGAAAAGGCACAGATGCATGTGTGAGAGAGGCGTTTCCTGCACCACCCCTCTGTGGGGTGTCCTTAAGATGCCAGTGCATTGTTTGCCTCTCAGAAGATCAAAGTATTCTAGTTTCTTTTATCCTTACACTAGTGTATGTAGGAGAGTTTTTCCAGTAGCGCACCCGGTTTGTTTTCTTATTTTACAAAAGCACAATGTTTTGTTTTAATTGTGAGTGTACACAAATAAAAGCAGACCTTTATACAGTAATGCATTATTAATAAGACAATAAGTGTCTTAAGTGTGATTCTGCTGTAATAAGGAAACCGTTGAATGACGCGTCGGCGGCCACACACACACACACACACACTCACAAATACTCTCATACCCTCTTGCTAACTTTACAGCGCAGTTGGTACTTTATCAAAAAAGCGTGCTCGTCTCTGTGTCACCGTTGGAACGCAACTGAAGTACAAAGCCTATAATTCACATAATAAATAATAGTTTAGAATTCAGATACGCTACACCGCAAATATGGAAATATTATGGAATACTTGGATTTGTGCCAAGTGAGAGAGGTAGGATACACGAGCACAAAGCTCCATTCCGCAAATAGTCGAGTGCACAAGCCTTTAAAGCAGGGCTGTCCAAACTCGGTACTGGAGGGCCGATGTCCTGCAGAGTTAAGCTCCAACCTGCCTCAACACACCTGACTGGAAGTTTCTATGCTTAGTAAGAGCTTGATTAGCTGGTTCAGGTGTGTTTAATTAGGGTTGGAGCTAAACTCTGCAGGACACCGGCCCTCCAGGACTGAGTTTGGACAGCCCTGCTTTAAAGTATACTCCTTTGTCAGTCTGTGAGAGACGCATTCAGAATCAGCACATGGTCACTGTCTAGTGGGCTTTGTTTTCAAGTGCGCAACTCCTGGTATTCGCTGTTCTTCTGTTGGCGGCCGGTTATCAAACAGTGTTGCATTGCTGCGGGCGCCCCCTTCTGGTTGGGGGTGAATTGCCTGTATTCGTTGTAAGGCCTCATGCACCGAAACAAGATGTTCGTACCGTGACGGTTCGGTACAAATGCATGTATCGTTCCACCCCTACCATGAAGTAAAAACAAAAAATTAACATTCATGGAACCTTTCCATTCCAATCTGCAGGATTGCAGTGTTAAAGTGGATTGTACCCTATTGCTTTTTTTTTTTTTTTTACTTGGATACATGTTTAATTGTTTTTTTAAAAGACCCCACATAATATGAAAATGGCTTATATTGTAACACGTTGAAACCCCCTTTTGGAACCTTTATTTTTGAGAGTGTGTAATGGTTTTTAAAAAGCCTTGACACCCACAAGCTCATGGTTTTAAACCAAGATGACACTGACCTATGAACTGGAGAGTTACACAGATCCACTATCACCACTGTGCCCTTGAGCAAAGACATTCATCCGCCCAATTACTCCAGAGGGAGCATCCCTGCATTTAGTGTGCTGTCGACTCAGATAAAAGACTACTAATAGCATTTATAAGGCAGAGTGGTTCACACCTGTGAGGTTGTTGTTTAGCCTGTTGATATCGCTTTGCGTTTGTCCTTCATACCTTGTCTCTTTCCCTCGTTCTTTTTCAATACTCCATCTCCCTCGCTCTCTTTCTGTTTTCTGGTGTAGAGAAGCTTCTCTTTTCATCAAGGTCCAGACCAGCTCTTCGAAAATTTAATTCGATGTGATAGGCATATCTATTTCTCAGCCAGAATCACTGTAGCGCTTCGGTCCAGATTACATGCTACTCTCCACAGGTGAGCCGTGACCTACACAAAGCAAACAGCACGAAAGCCATCCAGTTAATCGTCAAATTTATGCCTCACATCCTCCACATGATAGAAAGCACTGAGATAGTGAGGAAGGATGATTGGGAAATAATTACACAGATAAAGGATTTTTCCCCACTTGATTTGATTTCAGGAGGACTTTGTGACATCACAATTTAAATTGATTGTAAAGGACATTGTCAAATCCCAATGGCAGTCTACTCCAGAAGAAACCAGAGCATTACTTTTAAGAGATTTTGTGATGACTAAATTTAGTTTTTGTTTTTGCACTATAGACTTTATAGATCAATTGTACTATTGCACAGACTTTAGACACCATAATTTAACACGGGTGAAAAAAAGGGTGCGAGAGATAGACTTACAGTCTTTACAATGGCATGTGCCATATAAAGGCCGTAGATCATGTCATTTTCACAACTAACAAATTTCAAAATTGTTTTGTAGAGTTTTTTTTTGTCTTTTTAAAAAAAAAAATTTATCCATTGAACGGCCTGTACTTCTTTTCCTCACAGCCTCATTTCCATTCCTGTTAGAAATTAAATATGGCGAGACCCTAAGGTCTATACCACTGTCAATTTTATTTATTTCAATTTGTTTTATTAGTTTCAGTTTATTTATCTTATATTAGTTTTAGTTTGGCATGTCCAAATTTAAAACTCAAATTCATCGGTGGCCGTTTCAATTTTAATTGATCTTTTATTCTGGAGTCATGAAAAATGCATTTTAATTTAGTTTGTATTTGTATTTCAGTTAACAAAATGTTTTTATTTAAGGCCTAACACCAAGGATTATAATTACAATGATACCTATGAATATAATGTTTTAATAATGAGAATAAGGAAGTCCACACAAGGAACAATATTATTTAATCACTTTCAGAAATGTTGTTTTGTCATGGCGTGACCTCTTAGTTGAATTAAAAAAAATGCAAACTTTAAATCTGCAGGATGGTAGTATTGTAGTGAAGTGGATTAGATTGTGTATGTTTACATTTTGGATGTATTATAAGTTTAATTATGCAATTGCCATGCTAAGTTTAATGTGACGACAGCTTGGTAAGAGCTTAAAAATTTAAAGCATGCAGACAACAAATGCAGTGCATGCTTATAATATACAGAACATTATCATCCGTTTGGTATGGACACCAATATAATTATCGTTATAGATGTCATCCTTGTGAACAGGCCTTAATAATGGGGAGCTGACATCAGGTCAGAATTACTGTAAAATTCTGTTCATAACACTGTTCTGATGTCATCAATTAGTTTTGGTTCAAGAATTGTTGCTCTGTGACTTCGTTTGTCTGCATTATTACATAACTACAGTGCAGCATCCATGAATACTACTGCCTTTGTGCTTTTTCCCCACTTGACCTTTTGAAACACACAGAGAAATCCCCGTCTACCTCCAACAAACTGAGTCAGAATTTACAGGAGAGACAATCTATCCAAGAATCTGACCCAGTCCGGCCCGAGGCACAGTGTGTGTGCGTGTGTATGTGTGTGTGTAGAGAGAGAGAGTAAGAGTCCTATCATGCCTGTGTGCTGAAGGTAAGGGTTATTCCAGTCAAGCACTGAAGTCACTGAGGGGCTTGTATATGTTGGTTCTTGTCAGACACTGCAGCTTTTTCTCTCTCTCTTTCTCCCTTTCTTCCCCTATTCTTCCTGCCGGCCTGCTTTTCTTTTCTTTCCGTCTTTGTCTCTTTCCATCTTGCCTCTCCCTTTGAGTCCTACTCCAGTAGAACTGCAGGTTTTAATGGCTCTGTGAAACAGTATAAAAGCAGCGGGTGCATTGAGTCATTTTAGCCTGAGGACTCCGACTGACTCTGTTTGTCTTTCTGTTGCAGCTGTCACTCTGCAGCCCTCCACATTCACAGCTTCACTTAAACGCCAAAATACAGAGATAAAATGGTCATGGTCATTTTATTGTGCGCGAAATAGCCCTCGCCTGCATCCTCGTATCAATCAGCTAAATGAGGCGCTGAGACAGGAGCACAGCACAGCAGTTGTAATGGAGTAAATTCTAGATTTGATGGTCAGGAGACAAGCTAAGAGGGCTCACTGTGCTATGGTCAGCTACATCATTAAACATGTATGCATTCAGCTCCTAACGCATCTAATTTGACAAAATTGCAAGAATAATAATGACTGATGTTTGCTAGACACATCACATCATATCCTTCCTGGTACAGAATTTGGCACGGTCAGTGCAGTCTACTGGACAGGTGAACTTTTCCCCTCATGAGAGTGCACGCAGTACTTATTTTGTACTTAACTTTGTATATTATAGTGCATATACCTTATGGAACACCTTAAAGTGTTTTTACTGCACTGTAGGATTTGACATTTTCCATTTGAAGGGAATGACATTTAAAATGCACCGGATGTGTTGCCCTTTTTATTCTTGCGATATTCGTGAAAATCGCCCGTGACCATAGCGACAGCTATTAAAGTAATTAAAATGAACAGATGGCGACGTCCATAAAGCTGGAAAGTCTTTTCACAGTAGATACCAGTGAGTTCAGTCCAGCCCAATCCAGGTGCAAACGCAGGAACGCAGAACTTCGGTTCTGTACACAGGTCACAAAACACACAGCTCATACCTCTGTCTCTGAGTTACTGAAACCACACATGAAAACACATGGACAACAAGTTGTCTAGTATGGCTCCGTTTAGGGATGGGCATTCCAAGCAAAACGAATATTCGAAAATCGCTGGGTATTATTTGATTATTATTCAAAAATCTCACCCCTCCCCTGCAAACATGCACAAACACCCATAAACAGAGAGGGGATTCATGCTTTCAATCTGTATGATAAACTGTTTAATTCAGAAGATAGGCTACCTTAACTCAAGCCATATGATTGTAACGTGCTGAAACATTAATATAATAAACATAATGAATGATGGCACTTATTAACATAACAGTCCGTCGATTAGCATAAATCAACTGCTCATAAGGCTAGGACATTTACATTTCAAAAAATGGAACCCCTAAAGGTAATAGATACTAGATGGGAGGAAAAATATACTTCAATATCTTCTGTCGCAATTATATCTTTGAGTAATTATACTGTATATAAACTGCGGGCATCAGGGAGCCGTTATAGAGAATGGGAATGTGTCGTCACAGCGACAATACATTCTGGGAATTTAGGTCACGGGAGCCACAGCGGAGACTGGATAATATAATGAATGTAGATGTTGACATTATATTAATGTTTATTATTTAGGGGTTCAAGCACGCAGTGCTAAAACCCTATTGTGGGTTTTAGCACTGCTAAAAACTATACAGGTGTGAAAAACTATACAGGTATTCAAGGGCAGGCTTTAAGATGGTTTAGATCCTACCTGTCCGATCGCTACCACCTTGTTCATTTAAATGGGGAGTCATCTCAAATATCACCAGTAAAATATGGAGTCCACAAGGGTCGTTCCCTAGTCTCTGCTATTTTTTATACATGTTGCCCCTTGGTAATATAATTAGAAAACACGGGATTAGTTTCCACTGTTATGCCAATGATACACAACTATATATCTCAACAAGACCAGATAAAACTTCTTAATTATTTAAGCTAACAGAGTGTGTTAAAAATGTAAAAGATTGGTTGACCAATAATTTTCTCCTATTAAATTAGATTTAGACAGAGATATTACTTATTGGACCAAAAGACAGTACAACGAATCTCGTTGATTACAATTTGCAACTAGACTGATGTACGGTTACTTCCTCTACAGTCAAAAATCTTGGGTGTTATATTAGATAGCAACTTTTCTTTTGAAAATAATGTTTCCCATGTTACAAAAAAAGCATTCTTCGATCTTAGAAACATTGCCAAGTTACGGAACATGCTTCCTGTTAGCTAGTTCATGCATTCATGACCTCTTGACTGTACTATTGTTATGCACTGCTAGGTGGTTGTCCTGCATCTTCAATAAACAAGCTACAGGTAGTCCAAAATGCAGTGGCTAGAGTCCTTACCAGGTCAAGAAAATATGATCATATTACGCCAATTTTACAGTCTTTACCTATTAAGTTCTGTATCAGTTACTAAATATAATTACTTGCCTTTAATGGGCCCTTAATGGTTTAGCTCCTGCGTGCCTAACTAGTCTTCTACCTCGCTACAATCCATCACGCTCGCTAAGGTCGCAAAATTCTGGACTTTTGGTAGTACCTAGGATAGCAAAGTCCACTAAAGGAGGTAGAGCTTTCTTGCATTTGGATCCCAAACTCTGGAATAGCCTTCCTGATTACGTTCAGGGTAGGAAGGTGCAGACACACTCTCGCCTGTACATCTACGTAAAAGACACATCTTGTTGGCCCACATTCAATAAGGCATCTCATATCGTTGCGGTGGGGCAGTTATATCTGATCAAATTCAGCATTTATTATTCTTTAGTTTGGGTTAAACTAATACATTTTGCTTGGTTGGAACAGCCGCTACGCTAATTATGTCTATTTGTTTCTCTTTTTTTTTCCACGTGATTGACATCCCGTTGTAACTAGGATTTACACAAGCTTCATTCTGGATCCAGAACACCTGAGAAGAGATGATGCAACTCCTCAGAGGACCTCAGATGATGCCAACCATGAAACAACATACAGAACTACCACATTTTGCTATAAGTTTGATTGCATCATATAATAATTGCTGTTAATATTGTTCATCGTCTGTTTTATTACGTCTTAAATTGATTTTTCCGTACTGCTGGTTCGTCTGGTCAGAGGAGAACTGGCCCCCCCGACTGAGCCTTGTTTCTCAAGGTTTTTTCTCCATTCTGTCACCGATGGATTTTTGGTTCCTTGCCGCTGTCGCCTCTGGCTTGCTTTGTTGGGGACACTTAATTTCCAGCGATAACTTTGACTTGATTGCACAGATACTATTTTAACTGAGCTATATGTTGACAGCACTGAATTCATGATGACTGTCTTTAACTGAAAAATTAGTGTGTACTATTGTCACTTTGCATTATTGACACACTATTTTCCTAATTAATGCTGTTCAGTTGCTTTGACACAATCTGTATTGTTAAAAGCGCTATATAAATAAAGGTGACTTGACTTGACTTGACTATTGTAATTGTAAGGATTTTTTTTATTATTATTTTTCTCTGATCGTGCAGACCAAACCGTAAGGCCTAGAGAGCTGAAACTTGGCCAGAAGGTAGAGCTCACTGACGGGACATTCTGACAAAGGCTCATCCTAATCGGCCAAAGGGGGGCGCTACAGTGCAAAAAAATAAAATTTCAGACTTTTTTGGCCCTAACTTGTACACCGATTTTCTCTACGACGCACGGTTTTTCCGTAAAATTGACCTATATCCCAAACCTACTTTTGCGAACTAGTCCGAGGTTTTTCACCCGATCGGAACCAAACCACTGCAGAAATATTAGCTGGAAACTGAATATCATTAATTATCAAAAAAAGTTGAAATTTAGATTTTTGCGCGAAACAGTACGCCAAGAAGCCTCTATGTTAACGTTAGCCAAATGTTAATTGAAGTATAACTCTTGAACGGAATGAGATATCTTCACCAAACTCAGTACACGTATGTAGGACCTTAATCTTATAAGACAGAAAAAACATAAATTCAGCTATAACTAGGCAACCGTTGGTCTGATCGACTTGAAAATTGGTATGCAGCGTCTTGGTCCAAAGTGGCACAAGTCTCTATGAGGACATTCGCATATCTCAAAAAACATGGCCGCCATTGGCCAAACAAGTTTAAGCACCTATTAAACAAGGTTAACGGAGGTCGATCGGAATGAATCTCGGTGGGCATGTTCGACTCAGGGCCTTTTCGACTCAGGAATTTTGAAAGAAATTGGCCACTAGTTGGCGCTAACAGTTTTTGGCTCTGTAATCACGTGTTGTTTCACATATCCACACAATATGCATATCATTTGATAGATCTCCTCATAATGCACAACTTTGCCTCAAGAACCATTGCTGTCAATTAATTATTCACGAATATGTTAAAAACCTATAAAACCTAAACAAAAACTCAAAACTCTATGAAACTTGGTGAAAACATGTGTCAGATAACTCTTAACAAGCATGCAAAGTTTCATGGAGATCGAACAATAGGTGGCGCTATAACAGTTGAAAAGGCCTCAAAAATACAATATTTGTATAGAAAATGACCTCAAATTGTAGAACATGTTCATATATTCACACAAACACTAGATCTTCATATCATATGATATATCTCCTCATTCTAAACAACTTTGTCTCTGGTACTAATGCTGTCAATCAAGTCGTTCACTAAATATTCTCAATTACGTTAAAAACCTACTTTTGTGAACTAGTCCTAGGTTTTTCGCTCAATGTCGATCAAACCACAACAGAACAATTTTCTGGACTCCCTAGATCAATAATTATCAGAAAAATGTTGAATTTTGTCCTTTGGTGAGCTATAATGAGAGGGGTCATTTAGAAAAGGGGCGTGGCTACATATACCCAAAAGCCTATAAAACATAAACGAAAACTCAAAACTTTACGAAACTTGGTGAAAACATGTGACTGCTGACTCTTAAGAAGCATGCAAAGTTTCAGGGTGATCGGGCTATAGGTGGCGCTATAACAGTCATAACTGTTAAAAATCATCATATTTCTTTGGTAAATTACCTGCATTTGCCCAAAATGCTATTTTTAATCATTGATTTAGTTGATTACAGCCATGTTAAAATCTTTTTCCTTATGTGCTTAAATGCCTTAACTGCTTGAACCCCGGAAATCGCTGCTTGCAGCTATATTTCTACTTAAGATCGCGTTGGAGTGGTTAAGACTCACTTTACATTATTTGCCATAGCCTTTGCACAGCCGGTGTGAAAAACTTGCTTTTTTCAGCGTTAAAAGGCTGAAAAAGCAGAGGTAATTCCTGCAGACATTGATAAGGGTTCTCAGCTTTTGATTAACGCTATGTTGATTCAGTAAGCATTAATCATTCCAACGCGATCTTAAGTTGAATCATATAAACATAAAATAGTATAAAATGTCTACATTCACTACGGAACTCGGATGAAAGTTAAACTGAAACAAGATGTGTCTTAATAATTGATCTCTGTAGATTTATTACATACAGTGGTTTGCATTAAACTGTAAGCCCTCACACCACAGATAGAAGAAAATCACATATGGAAACGTTATCTTGCGGCAGCTCGTTGATACCCAGCCACTTGTTTGCACGGATTAAGTTTCATTCATCATTTATTTGATCGCTTGCATCATTGTTCGGCATCTCTAATAGTAAGAATCTTCAACTTGGTTCATTCAAGTCAAGGTATTTATTTGCATAGCATCCACAATACACATCGTTTCAAAGAAGCTTCTAGTAAGTTCTGTTACCTCTATAATGGCTTAATTCTTTACACTGAGCAGTTTTACTGGGCAATATGATGATATATAACAATAATAAATGATCCACTGTTTGAGATCTAGCTATGTATTCTCCCCTTTAAAAAAATAGCCATGGTTTTGCTACTCTAACCAAAGTGTTTTAGCAGTTAGCCTATATCAGTACCACTGTAGTGAAGGAGACTGAATAATGAATATTTGCAGCCTCTCAGACAAACCACAGAGTTAT
This sequence comes from Sinocyclocheilus anophthalmus, assembly GCA_018155175.1. Taxonomy (NCBI): domain Eukaryota; kingdom Metazoa; phylum Chordata; class Actinopteri; order Cypriniformes; family Cyprinidae; genus Sinocyclocheilus; species Sinocyclocheilus anophthalmus. The sequence goes on along the minus strand of JADLZN010008825.1, from coordinate 474,721 downwards.
TTTTTTTATTTAAAAAAATTTACATATTAGCTGTTTTATTCTAAGAGTAGGTAAGATAAAAAATATTCATAGTAAAACGGTCGGCTTTTTCTTTTGTGATTTGCGTGTGTTACACTGTGTGCTCTAGCGTGACCTAACAACATGGCGGAACCCAATACTACGTGATTTATTTTTCCCTTCTCCTAATCATATGCGGGGCCATTGAATATCACTATGAAAGCCGCTTGTTTTTTTTACCTTTACTTTCAGATTTGCGCCTCACCCTTCAGAGCGCAGCACCCGGCAGTAGGCTAACTTAACCCACATTTGACAAGATTAAATGTTTGTCATTGTTGCTCAGGATCTGCAAATCATTCGCCGTCATCCTATCAGTCATCTCTCCTTACTCTGTCTATGTGGTAAGTGAAATCTTATGTACCGTAATGTAACAGGCTACCACTAGCAAGCGGCGCACCACTGCCCTTTAAGAAAATCCTCCATAGAATGCTATTTGTTTTTCCCGTGCCTTTCTACTACGTTCACCACACCTCTAACCAAGGCGACGTCACGAAGTACATTACGTTGAGTATCATGTACTTAAGGCACGTTTGAGTATCTGTACTTACTTGAGTATATTTTTCTGGGAACTTATTGACTTTAAATTCACTATACATTTGAGATAAATATGTCCTTTTCACTTCCACTACTTTCTAGCAAGTCCTTCGAAGTAGAAAGTCGTTCTATGTACAGCTTTGAAAGTCAGTTGGGTGATTTCTTTTCTTCTCCAAAAAAAACTTTTTCCACAGTTTATTAGTAATCACTCTTGTAGGTCTACAGGAAGTGATTTCCCAGCATTTTTTGAACACTGACCAGTTCCAAATGTTATATTTATTTACAACAATTCAATAATGGGAAGTTAATATTGTGGTATATATTAGCCACAATATTGTCTGATTTTGCAAAATTGTATAAACGAAAATATTCCCTATAAAGCCACAGAAGAACTGTTGAGCGTCTCCTAATAAAACACAAAAGGTGTTGGACTTGAAGCAGCACTGCATAGACTGTTCTGTGTGTGACGTCAAAGTACAGCGAGAGCGATTAGACCGCATTTTTTTAATTTTTGTTTTGATGTCAAATAAGCCTTGCTGTTTTGCTTCTTTGTTAAAGCAGTGTTTCTGTTGTAAAGTTATACAGCTACAGTGTGTTGCTGGGTTTTAAGCAAGGTTTGGATTTTCTTTCTTTCTTATCACGCTGTATTTACAGGATTGACTAGTCCGCTCTGTTCAAATGTGGGATGAATGGCTCACATAGATTTGTGCACACTGTCAGCACCGTGTAATCACTACCTCCTTCTTTTGTGGGGGTTGGTAAGGTTAAACCCCCCCATAGGTTTTTAACATTCTAAAAGCTCTTTGTTCCAAAGATACTACAAGCTAGTCAGTGTATTCAGCAGGTGTAATGTATTGTAAGTTGCTTCATAAGTATTGCAAGTATTACATCAATAATAAAACAGTGCATTGACATAGAAAAGGAAATTTTCTTTTGGTACTTAAGTACTTTTAAAATCAAGTACTTTGGTACTTTTACTTAAGTAACAATCTGTCTTTACAACTTTCACTTGGAGTAATATTTGACCAGTAGTATCTGTACTTTCACTCAAGTAATAGAATGGATAACTTTGTCCGCCTCTGCCTCTAACCCAGTCGGGGGTGTTTGTGGTCCGCACAGAACTCTTATTTGACATCGTCCCAAGTTACTGTAACTAGTGATGGGCCAATTGATATGGCAGCTCCGATGCAGTTTTCAAACCACTATTGTATCACACACTGTGCCGATGATTGTATCGAAATGACAATACCACGTGACTGATGACGTTTGAAGCTTCGAACGTCATGCAGTATTGGAAGGTCATGATCCCACCTGATGCATAAAAGGATTATTCAGTTACTTTGAGGGCTGTCAGTAGGACATTTAATCATGTTTATAACTGGGGTCTCAGAGACCCTGAACGCAACATAAGGGTATACCAGCTCACCCAATATATATTTTTTCCCGCTACCCAGTCAATTATTAATTATGATCACATGTTTGTGTATTTTATATTATTGATCGATATGTCAATCCATTGACCAAGCTATACATGACACAAGTTGTGGTCTCATTGGCACAAATTTATTTGGATGAGATTATTTCAGATTAGCTATTGTATTGATCCCAGATTAATTCCACTCTTGAATGTCACAGGCTTCCGAAGCTTTGTTTGGTCACAATGCTTTTTCAACCATCCTCCTTCTCCTGCGATGATTTGTCATAACTCACCATCTCAAGAGGTTCGCTAATGCGCACTGTGTTAAAAGCTTCGAGTAATGAACCGTTTTCCGGCACAATTTCATGAAAGCCTCAAACGCTTCAGAAAGCCTCGGTTTCCCACCACTAACTGTAACCGTTATATTCTAGAATCGCAAGCTCTTTTATATGCCCACATGAGGTGGCCACGGAACAAGTCTACAGTGTGCGCGTGAGACAGTGTGTTCTTCTGTTGTCTTTGACAGCTTTTAGGTGCGTTATTGCAGCTGCGCACTCGCATCGCATAATGCCGAAAAAACATGGTGAATTTTTTAAGACATAATCACCCCCCCCCCCTCCCGCAGAACCTATTCGATATTCTATAATTAAATCAACTAATCGAATATTCGAAAATCGTGATCCATCTCTAGCTCCGTTCACAAAGCGCAGATACAGACAATGCATTTGTACATTTAGAAAATCGAAGGGAGTAAATTTGGTTGCAAAATGCCGTTGTTAATGAACGTCCAATCAGAAATTAAATTCGAAAACATTAATTAAAAAAAATACTTTAACTGATCTCACACAGATGCTTTAGAGACTTAGGAATACAGAAAGATAGCCTAGTCTCTCTCTCTCTCTCTCTTTACATCAACAAAGCATTCATTTCCCAACTCAAAAGCGATCCACCAGAGCATGGCAGCAGAGAGAGATGAACTGCTCTCCTCATTCATTCTACTCTGTTGCTGCAATGGCCCGTGTCATGTTTGACTGGATCAGTTTGGGCCAAAGCAGACTGCAGTGATTTGAATTGAGCTGTGTGTGTGTCAGCCAAAAAGACGAAGGAACACTTCTCTGCATAACAGAGGACAGATTGTGCATTTGATGAGAGAATATTTCATGTAGAGGGATCATGAGAGATGTTAAATTGTAATGAGACATCCTTGGACACATTTAGTGGTACAATTAGCATTTGGTTGTATCACCCTATTGTTTTCTAATCCTAGAGATACATTTTAATATAGATGAGTCTTTTCTCTGCCACTCTTAAACCGCAGTGCTATCAGTATTTGGTTGTGTCTGTCCTATTCATGCAAATTACTTGCATTAGTGCATCTAATCTTTGTGTATCAGTGAAATGAAAAGCTTCTCTTTGTCTGTCCCGAACGAGAGGACACTTTTGATGAACATTGGGAGTCTTACTACAAACCCATTAGAAATTCTCCTGCTGGTTTAAGTCTAATAATTTGTGCTCATCTTCTGCAGATCAGCAGTGGGTTTTCTTGCAGCCGCCTGCTGTTTCAGAGGCAGATTCATTATCTGTTGTTTGGACAGGGATTATGCTGATCAGGGCAGCTTAAGGCCCCAGATATAAAGACTCTTAATAAAATTCGTCAGTCGAGCTGAAATGCCATGTTATTTCATGCCACACGAGCAGACGTTTCCATAAAAACTCATGACACCATTGAAATGCAACTCGAAAGCACAAACTGCTAGAAAATGAGATTCCTCTCTTTTGTGTTATTTGCTTCAGTCCTCCATCTTCACACATAGCTTGACTGCTTTATGCTGCAACATATGTTGTGTTACTGAAACATACACTGCATTCTGTAATGCAGAGCCCTCTTTGTCAAAGCAGCTGACAGGAGTGATAAGAAGTGAAAGACATAATTGCTCAAAAACTGTGTAATGTGTGAAGAAGTGGGAAGAATTTGTCATTATGGAAACAAAGATGCTGATAATGTTCCCTAGAGGGGTTGCTGTGTTGTAGTCACTCAGAGAATGAAGGGCTCAAACCTTTGCTGTTTTAATGTCTTTAAATACAAATGTGCTGATGACTCGTATCGTTTTGTGAAATGACTGCTGGACTAAACATTTCACTCCGACCAAATGTTAGCTACATTTCTAAGGGGGCGTTTACACAACACTGTTTCAATTTCAACTAAAAAAATTTTTATGCATTTTGGCCATTCATTTACACAACGCTGTTTTGGGGGCCTTAAAATGCAAACTTTTGAAATAGGCTTCAAAGAGCAAGTTTTTGAAAAAGATAATGTTATCACCTCCATGCAAACTAAAAAAAATGCAAATTTGTGAAATTTGCTCATGTGTATTATGTGATCAGTCTATAGGAATGCTTATGTGCACACAGACGAACCTTTTCAAAAATGCAAAGGAAAAACTTTTCCATTTTAGTACAATCATTGTCATGTAAACGTATCCTAAAAACACTGATTAATCTCTGAATTATCTTGACAACAAATACTTTATTGGCTATAAAGCATCTAAGTTTTCAGAAGTTTTCTTACATACGTAACCGAGACGTTCCCTTTCAGTCGATCACTCTGAGTCACATCGGTGACTGACGAATTGGTATCCCCTAACAAAGCGTGCCATGGTATGGGCTGCCCGCCCAACGAAACGAAAAGGAAGCGAAAAAATCCCTCCTTCCAGTGTCCTGTGCGAGCCGCCTGCACCCCTTTGTGGTGTAGGCTGGGGCTCACAACAAGAGGACCAGTCACTGTTGTCTAGGGTTGGGTATCGTTTGAATTTGATTGATTCCGATTCTGCTTATCGATTCCGATTATTATCGATTCCTAGTTTCGATTCCAATAAAATAAAATAAATCCAATATAAGAAAAAAAGGGGGGGGGGGGGGGGAAAAAGGGGGGGGGGGGGGACGAACAGAAACGAGGGGAAGGAGAGAAAAAGGGGGGTGGGGGGAAACAACCCAAACAACAGGGGGGGGAGGGGGGAAAAGGGGAAAGGAAAACACAACTGACGAGAGGTGGTGCGGGAGGCGGCGGATGTGTGCTGTGTATCAGGCTGCACAGAATCTTTGTAAAGACAGATTATATGTCAAAAAAAAGACGTATGACATTTATATGTCAAACATTTATTCTGTCTTTTTACGAAGCATTCTGTTGCAGCTGAATAACACAAGCAAAAATCAGGAGTCTACAGAACACTGCAAGAGGAATTTTGCCTATGCTTTAAAAAAAAGAACACAGCAAAAACAACTAGATTAATATAAAATTCAAATATTAAAGTGTTAAAGAAAAGTAAACAGTCAGTAATAAAATAAAAACACACAACACGCAAACAAATCAATTAGCAATATCATAAATAAATACAACTGAACAAAAGTTCAGGTACAGAAACTGTAATTAAGTTTAAAAACTGCATAGTTTTCTTTTCATAAATACAATATTGATTGATCCTCATTAAATTTACAAAAGATATTCAGTAAGTTAATGATTTTCTTTTGTTCTTTGATTAACAATGACAGGCAGTGCGTTTATTAGGCTGATGTCTCTTTAACACAGAACGCACGCAGACCTAAAAATACTGTACATGTGTTTTCTTTCTCATCTGTTTACTTTCACGTAAGACAAAAACGATTGTGTTTATGATGATATACTGACGTAGTTTTCTGCATATTGGTCAACAAATACGAAAGAAGTCAGTTTCGGCCCGGAACAACCTTTTCTACAGTGGAAATACACGGAACGGTTCGAGAAGCGACACAAAGCGCGTGGAACCTGTACGGCGTGACTCTGTTTTCTGTGGGTCTCGGCTTGCGGGCTTCGTGTGTTCTGCACGCACACGGGGGAGGGGTGGAGGGGGGGGGGGGGGGGGGGGGGGGGGTGGCTAATTCTTGTTCCTGTTCCCTGCACTTAAATAGGTTTTTAATCACATTAAAATGCGAACGGAGGAATCGTTAAGCAGAATCGAAATGCACGCTTCTTATCAAATACCCGGTTCTTGGAAATTTGGAACCAGTTCTAAAATGGAACCGGTTTTCGATACCCAACCCTACTGTTGTCATAGCACCACCCACTCAGTGAGATTGGATAACACAAGGGAAAACGTACCCGGTCCACTTGGAACAGGGACGCTGCGGAACCCCCATCCTTCCCGAAGGAGGTTTCGGAAGCAAATAAACAAGATGAACATCCCTTAGGTGCATATGGAATATTGGAGGTGATTGTAACCCTCTTGAAATGGCAGAAGTCTGCTGGGGAAACGCAGGCTCTGAGGCTATACCGTGGACTCTACACATATGGGATCCACTTAGGTATGGAACCCATCCTTCTACCGGTTCTCAAGGATTCATCAAGTAAAGGTCTGGCGCCGGACGTTCCGCCACGTCTGGCTGCCAAAAAAACACAACAGAAAAAAAGGGGACATAAAAGCGGAAAGGGCTCCTGAAGGGAGTAGTGGGAACCTTGCTATACACATAGCCGGGCCGGGGCCTCAGGGTTACCTGGAATCAGCCGGCCCGAACTCTAGGCTCAAATCGTTGACCGAAAATGCGTGCATGTCCCCTACGCTCTTGATGGAGGCCAGTGTAAGCAGGAGTAGAGTTTTCATTGAAAGAAACTCTAGCTCAAATGACTGCAAAAGGCTAAAATGGACCATGTTGTGTGGTTTTTAGCATGTGTCAAGCCAGAGAAAGGGTCCCAGGGTATGGACACAGGGTACTGGAACAAGCACAAAAAAGATTTAAACCTCCAAATCTCGTACCACAACAAACTAAACGAACGCTGATGACAATTTCTTATGACCGTCGTCCAATGACTTCCCTTCCACGGGGTCAGGTTAGCAGCAATCTATTGTTGGTCGCTGTGGGTGTGAGCGACCAGACTCTAAAGGGTGGATGGAGACAGCCTTCGCTCCAACCCTTGATGAAAAAAGGAAAGCACGACCCTGATCGGCATCTCCGGGGGTCTTCTCGATGAGAAGAATCTCCATTCCCGCCCACCGACCGACCCGGTTCTTCCACTTCAAGGTGTAAGCGTGTCTCGTAGACGGTGCTCTCGTTGAAGTGATGGTGTCAACTACCTCTTTGGGTAGGTCACCTAGAACCTCTGCATGAATTTTCCAGAGGTCTGGACGTGGGTGCCAAAAGGTGCCCAGTCTCTGAGTCAGTAGATCCTCCCTCAGAAGAATCGGCCAAGGAGGGGCTGTCACAAGGAGCATCAATTCTGGGAACCAAGTCCGAGTGGGCCAGTAAGGCGCCACAAGCAGGACCTGCTCCTCGTCCTCCCTGTCCTAGTGTCTTTGCGAGAAGGCTCACTGGGGGAAACACATACTTGCGCAGGCCCCGCGGCCAGCTATGTGCCAGTGCTTCCGTGCTGAGTGTTCCCTCGATCAGGGAGTAGAACAACTGGCAGTGAGAGGCTGGACTGTCTGGGGATGGAGTCTCAGTTCTCCTGGGAGCGTAGCTCGTGACAGCTCATCGGCCATACGGTTGAGCAGACCCGGAATGTGAATGGCATGAAGTGACCTCAGATGCTTCTGACTCCAAAGGAGGAGGTGGTGGGTGAGCTGCGACATGCGACTGGAGTGCAGACCACCTTGTCGGTTGAAGTACGCAACGGTCGCTGTGTTTTCCGTTCGGACCAGTACATGCTTGCCTCTTAAGCACCCTTTGAGACGGTTCAAGGCAAGGCACACTGCTAACAACTCTAGGCAATTGATATGCCAGTGCAGTTGGGGGCCCGTCCATACCCCCGACACTGCGTGCCCATTGCACGTGGCCCCGCAGCCGGTGTTGGAGGCATCCGTGTAAACCACAGCAAGCCTGGAGTTCTGTTCTAGGGGCATTCCTGCCCGGAGGAACGTAAGGTCTGACCACGGGGTGAAGGTTTGGCGACAGGCCGGTGTAACTTGGACCCGGTGATTGCCGCGCTGCCACGTCCACCTCGGGACTCGGCCATGAAACCAGTGCTGAAGCAGTCTCATATGAAGCAACCCGAGCGGCGTTACTGCGGCTGCAGATGCCATATGCCCCAGCAGCCTCTGAAACAATTTCAGTGGGACCACTGTCCTGCCCTTAAATGAATTGCAGGCTGTTCCGTGCACATTGCCGACCGTGCGCGTTCCTATGTGACGCGACTCCAACTTCGCGATACAGAGAAAAGGATCCTCTGCGTCGGGGAGAGTTTGCTTTTTTTTACTTTTCCGTCAGTTGACCTGAAGGCCTCAACCGGCTGAGGTGCGAACCACCAAGTTCCGGGCTGTGTGACACATAAAAAGAAAAGAAACAACTGATGCATGAGACTGAGGCTAGTTATGAGCGCAGTCGTTGTTTTCAATCGCGAACACCGCTGTTCTCTCAGGGGAACAGGCTGCCTCGCAACTTACGTGAAGACATTGTCGACAGGGCCAGGCCCCGAGGGCAGGACGCTCGTACTGATATCTCCTCCTCGATCGCTGCAAACCAATCTCGTGGACGATGCACCCGAAGATGTCATTTCGCTTCAACATTTTGAACGGTAACGCGGTGAAGGGTCCCAGTTCAAGACAGCTGGGCAGATCCAAGTATTGGTCATAACCCACGCGCCTTTCTTGGATGGGCAAAGAGAAGGCTGTAAACCTCTGCTGTATTCAGGTATCAGCTGAGGGACTGGCGGCTCTATACGCATCCTTCGCAGTAGACTGGGCGATCTCCTCATGCAAGCAGTTAGGGCATAGGCCAACTCACTGTCGTGAGTGGATGCACGAACTTGGGGTATGCCGGGCAATGTGGATTTTTCTGAATCGCATAGCCGAGGTTGATGGTCCGCAGAAGCCAACGAGACGGGTTAGGTAGCTCTAGCCAGGCACCCAGGCACCGTGCAAGCGGGACCAGTGGAACCACCACCGTACCCACAGTGAGGCAGCAAGGTGGAACGCAGGGACCCAACTCAGGAGGCTTGTGAGCGGACCGAAGAGGGGTCTTAGTGTGCGGTGCAACGCTTACCTGGTACCACGGTTTGGCAGTACTGCTCTCTAACCGTCCCGCTGCTGCCGGCTGGCGAAGGTAGTGTATGAGTGACGCCGGTTTTGGGCTCCGGTCCACGACTCTCCGTGGCCCTCCTGGGACCTCAGAGATAGAGATAAACCGCTCTCTCGTCAAGATTTTCTCAGATTCTCCACCTCGTGTCCCTCCTCCGGGGGAAGGAGAGGTGCCTTCACCATCCCCCAAAGAGCAGCTTCTTCCCTCTCTGGGTTGCCCGTCCCGGGGCCTCTTGCTCTTCTGCTCATCGCCAGGATTGACGGTGGCCTGGACGGGTGGGGCGGCCTGCCTACGCCTAGCTCCACGGCGCCACTTGCTGGAGGCTGCTGCGGATGCGGCACGTGAGCAAGGGCGGACGCAGGGGGCCGCCCTCGGCAACAAGCAGGCTGAGGCGCTGCAGCCGGCAGACGGGTGGAGCGGTCCGCGCAGTACAAACACTAGATCGCGGGCAGAGGCCATGAAGGCTCCCCCCCCTAGAGGAAACGGACGCTGCCCGCAGCCCGAGATTTGTCATCTTCGGCCGGCAATGGAATATGACTCACCCCGGCTTAACGGCGCACCGTTAGCCTCAGACCCACGTGAGGCAGCGACTGTGCTCATCACCCGCGCCAGGTAACAACCGGCATTCAAAACGTCCCGGGGGAAACGGCATCTTTAAAAAGTCGTGCAAAAGACATCCGTCGTCTTTAAGCAGAACGCATCGTCTTTATTGTACTCTTTTAGAGAAATTGGCTCTTTTAGGTAAATGCTCTTTTACGTGCTGAGACGGCCATCGTGAAAACGGGAATGCCGTTTGCAGCACGACCGGGGTAGGTTTCATTCTGAGGGCGGCAACCACTCGACACAGGAACACGGGCACGGACGCTGAAGCTCCCATCTGCCAATCACAAAAAGCTCCGCGAGATGCAGCGCTAAGACTACCCCCCAGTCACACACGAAGCAGTTTGGTATGAGCAGAACGATGTTGTCGTTCTCGGCTCCGAAGTGCGAAAATCTGGGGTATGCGTTGTACGCTGGCCTTTTATGGCTTCACGCTGGGGAGGTGATGCAGCAGGAGCTGGCATGCAATTAAAAAACATTGGCATGCCATTGGCATCGGCTTCATTTAGTTTCCACTGCCAAAAAAAAAAAAAAAGAATGGATTGGTCTCTCTAAGTTGCGGATCTCCGTGCTCCATTCGTCGGTCCACGCTAAAGACTAAACCGTGAGCGGCGGGAGCCGACTGAAAGGGACTGTTTTAACTTGATAGCATTGTTTTAAACTTGATAGGCATTTAAGAACAGAGCACCATATCACATATTAAAATGATTTCTGAATAATCATGTGACACTGATGACTGGAGTAATGGATAGTGAAAATTCAGCTTTGCCATCAAAGGAATAACATTTTAAAATATATTAATATAGGAAAGTTATGTAAATTGTAATAATGTTCTTACTGAATTTGAGGGATTCTTGCTGAAAAAATCTTGTTGACCCCGCAAACTTTTGAACGGTTGTGTATTTTAAAAGAAAACCTTCAAACTCTGAGACAGATTTTTGTAGGAATATAATTTAAACTAATTTGTACTTTGCTGTATTTGTTACCATTATGCAATAGATATCATGATAATGAATTTTTTTATTGTTGTTTATTAATCTAAGTTGATGTTGACACTCAAATATATTGTTCATTGTTAGTTTATAATGAATTTGCTAATGTCAACATATAGCTTTTACCTGACTTTTTAGCATTAAACTTTTATTTCTAAAATTTTTAATTTTTTAGCTTATAAGTACTGTCCAATGTAAAAATTAATATTAGATGAGATAAACACTGTAAGTCTATTGCCAATAATGTTAACATAAATAACCTTGTTGTAAAATTATACCATAGTTATACCATATTTTTTAGAGCTTTTTAAATCAGTGAAAATTTCACAGTTTGATGTTTTAATGGCCTTGAGCCTTAAACTCTAAAATGTATCATTGCTCTCTGCTCTTTTTAAAGTATAGCTTATATGTATATTTTTAAATGTGCAACTGTTTTAAATGTATAACTTGATTATTTTAATTGATTATATACAGATATTTGTCAGTCATCTTGGACTCATATATAGTTAAAGCTGCTAGGTTTCTGACTGTACCCCTAAGGGCAATTTATTTATTTTTCATATGCCGCCCCCCCCCCCCCCCCCCCCCCCCCCCCAAGTTAAAAATATAGATGTGAATCATTACCCTAAATGTTTTTAATTGGATGAATGAAATATTTTTAGATAACTGTTAGATGAAATTTATGTCCATTGTTGTGGCCACACACCTTACAACATGCCATTCTACTACTGATGTTTTTAAACTCCATCATTTTTTTTCCTGGCCTAAGACTATGCAAGTACAGTAGTGTTATTTTTATTGTTCGCATTGTGTGACTTTTTCATTCATATATATGTTGTTCTTTACATGCCATTCAAGCTCTTCTACTTTGGTCTGTCTATTTGATCTTAAAGTACAGCACTTTGGTCAACATTTTTTACTTTTAAATGATGTTTTATTAACAAGGTTCGGGAGGAGCGCGTCAGATACTTAGCCTAATTAACACAGGTGGAGCACACTCAAGTTAATCAACACCATGGTATAAATACAGCTGACTTTACTCTATCCCCCCCCCCCCCCCACCCAACCCAAAACCCCCCAAGGAAAGCACACTGGCGACAAGAATTGTGCTTTAGAAGGGAACTGTTTTAGTAGAACTGCGATGGTCCTGTATGTGAACGCTGGGATTTCTGTAAAGTTTGATCTAATCTAGCTATGGCATAGCAGTTGACAATAAAAGTATGGATAGACAACACATTGACAACTGCTAAAACAAATTTTGCATCATTCTATGTCATTGCTGTTAATATTCTGGGGAGGTCTGGTATGAATATTGCTGTGTCAAGTTCATGCCGAAGCATCTGAATCGTTTGAAGGCATTCTGTTATTGGATCACTCTTGTGTTTTGTTTGTTGTCCTGTTGCATCACCCAGCTTCAGTTGAGCTTCACTTGGCATTCATTGAGTATTCTGTGCTGTGCTCTTGCAGTCATGTTTGCAGCACGCCCACTTCTACAGTAGCAACAGTGCTGAACTTTATTTATAGACAATTTGTCTTATAGTGAATCAATGAACATCAAGACTTTCAAAGATACTTTCATAACCCTGTACCTTTTCTTTAATTCATGGTTCACATCAGGCAGTGCTTCTTTTTTGTTGGGTGTTTTGTTGGTGTTGGGGGGGGGCTGAGGGGGGGGGGGGGGGGGGGGGGGGGGGGGGGGGAAGTGGGGGGGGGGGGGGGCTTCTTGTGAAGCAGGCAAAATCATAGCTGTGCTTAGGTATTTGGCAGAATGACGGGCGGGGGGTGTGGGGGGTGAAGGAGGAACAACAGATGGAGAGCAGTGACCGTTAAAGACGGGATACGTTGCAAAAAGGTCGAGTTCAAATAAATATTGTTTTTTTTGTTGTTACTTTCTCTTAATCAAAGAGTTCTGTTTCTTGAGGACCAAATCAGCATATTAGAATGATTTCTGAAGGGTCATGTGACACTGAGGACTGGAGTAATGATGCTAAAAATTTAGCTTTGCCATCACAGGAATAAATTACATTTTAAAATATGTTAAAATAGGACAGTTATTTTAAATTGTAATAATATTTCACAATATTAATTTTTTACGGGGGGGTATTTTTTTATCAAATAAATGCAGCCTTGGTGAACATTGGAGACTTTCAAATACATAACAATAACTCGCTTACTGACGGTTCGCCAAACGTTGAACAGTAGTGTATTCTCTTTTGCCTTGTGCATGCTGTATTAGATTCCATATAGGATTAACACATGACTGACCTTCACAATCAAAATTCTTCTGTATTTTTTTTCTATCCACTACCAGGACATGATCCAGAGTGCTACCATTCATACTGCTGACCGTGGTTGACACTGCACTTGTTAACGTGATACTGGAATTCAACACTGGTTTCCTGCCTGTATAGCACCAAAGGGAAATCTCATTTTTCACAGTATATCCATTTTTTTTTTACTTGACAGAGTTGAAACATCCAGATCCAAGATGCGCTCAGTGATGACTGCAGTCTCAAACACACATATGCTCACACAAACAAACATCATCAACTGTATTTCATGTATCATATTACCATCTGTAAGTCTTGGTGTGTTTTCCACTTTGGCTTTTTTCGTTTTCTTGTGTCTTGATAGAATCTGTTTGCCTGTGAGGACAGCTTTTACCCAGAACAACAGAACTAATTGCTGCCAGTGCCCTCAGGCTCCAGGAAAGAGAGAGAATGAAGAAAAAGTGTTTTCAGTGAGAAATATCAATGGAACAGGTGAAGAGAGCGAGAGTTAGAGGGAGAGAAGTGAGAAGAAAAGAAAGATTGTTTCTGCAAAAATATTAATGAAAAGTGGGAATAGGAAAGCAGAGTGGGTGGAACATGATCAATACAGTGTCATGACACCAGTCTGGAGGAAAGAGTCAGTGACGTTCACTCTGAGGGGGAGGAAATGAGTTTTGGGCTCCGCTGAAAGAAAAACAACCAGCACTAGAGTGTTGTGTGTACTAAAATATACCCATTCTTTTCTAAATGAGGTCTGATTCATCTTAATATTTAATAGAGTTATGGACTGGCAAAATAAAGATTGAAATATTCTTAATTAAATATTGATAGACAAACAGTCTCTGATGCAGTCATTGTTTTACTTGTGGATGAGGGAAGTTGTGCTTGTTTAAAAGAATATTGATACTCTGGTTCCAAACAATGAAACACAAAGGTAGATTTTTTTTATTGTTATTATTTGTAGCTCTACATACAGTTCATACTGTAGTGACCAGGGTCTGTGAAGCTCCAAAAAGTCCAAATGAAAACTCGGAAAGAATTTGCACATTTCCACAAAACTGGAATGCAAATTACTACATATTCCTTAGCCCTTGTGTGTTTGTTGTTAAACTGAAAATTCTGTCGTCATTTACTGACCCACATGTTGTTTCAAATCTGTCTGACTTTCTTATTTTTCTGCATAACACAAAAGAAGATATTTTGAAGGATAACCTAACAACGTTGGAGCCCATTGACTTCGATTGTATTTACAAAAAAACACCTTATTTTGTGTTACACTAAAGAAAGAAAAGCCTACAATCTTGACAACGACATGAGGGTGAGTAAATTATTGCAGAATTGTCTCTTAAACACACATGGGCCAAGGAATATGTAGAAATTTGCATTCCAATTTGTGTGCGGCATTACTGTAAATTGTAATTCACTGATAGGCCTAGTCTTGTCCTCTTCAAATTGGTGCATTGCATTTGGTTGCTACACACTGAAAAAACAATGCCATTTTGGTGTCATGATGTTGACATGCCATTTTTAAAGTCACAATGTAGTGACAGATCCATTCTTCCGTATTGCGATGTACATCCAAGTAAAATGATCAAAAATAAAAAAAAAATGTTGGGCGGAACCTTGGTTGCTTTCATTTGTTCATCAGGGGCGGTTGTTGATTGGATGGAGGCAGACCTGAATACAAGGCTTGCAGTTGATTGTAAGAGAAGGGCGGGGTTTAAGTCTTGACATACATCACCAGGGAGAAGTCTAGCATTTCACAGGAAGATCAAGTTATGACATTTTGATTAAAATTATGAGGTCAAAACAAGTTTAAACAAAATGAATCATTCACAATAAGCTAGAAAACATGAATTTTAAAAATAGACTTGATTTTTTTTTTACATGCCGACTTTAAGGTTAAGATAAGCAAATAATAATTTCCTCCACTTTACAAACATTATAGAATTTATGTCCTCAGGTTCATGTATTGAACTGACCACAAAAAACATTGTGATTAATTGAATGCATTTATAAATTTAGGAAAGTCTGCCCTCTCTCACTTCCACATCTGAGGCTCAAAGATCCACAAGGTGTGACCGTGAGTGTGTTTATTTGCGTGTCATACTCAGCAGGGCGACATGACAGGTTCCTGACAGCACTGGGGCACCGCTACCATTTTGAATACATATTTATTTCAAGCTTTGTTGGTATGAAAGATGAAAACACACAAACAAAATCAAACATGGTGAAGGTCTGGCCCTGGCACCTTGGCGGAAAAGGAGCTGTTTGTGTATGTGAGTGTGTATGTGTGTGTGTGTGTCAGACTGCTGCTTACAGAGTTTGACACAAAGACCGCTGCTGACGCCACTCTCTGTCAGCCGAGTAGATGCTGAAATTCAGTGTTGTTTCTGTCTGTGTGCACGTCTATTTATGTATTTCTTCTCCCACTTCTTGTCTGTCAGGAATGTGTGTCTCCTATTACCTGTCTGTCAGACATTACTGTGGAGTGTGGAAATGCCCAGCTGACTCACTGTCTGAGACAGTCATCTCAAGGAGCGTATGAGTGTGTGTGTGAGTTTGTGTGTGTTTTTGTGTGCGCGCACGTGTGTGTGTGTGTGTGAGTGTTTACGCCTCTCACCCATTCTGAGTCAGTTATGCCAACCACACCAGGCAGACAAAATTATCTAGCTCCACAGGACATCCTCTTCTAGGTCTGGTGACAGCGTGCTGGTGCAGTTAAGAATGAATCATGGCCTTGTCCTGTTTAAAAATGATTTATATCAGCGAAGGATAGCAACTCTCAGAGCTGTTGATTTCACATTCAAGAGGGAAAACTTTGTCCTCAATCAATAGTCAATTAATAATCTGCTCATCACATTTTCCAACTTCGACATCCATCATCCATGCCGACATCCATCATCGAAACCTCAGACGACGAGTAAAGTTGATGACACGATGAAATGTCTTTGGCAAACACCTCTTCATTGTGCAGGAGAGCAGAGGGGGAGAGAGGACAGGAGATGAATGGAGAAATCCACTCTTTTCCACAGAAGTCTGACCTTGCCCATTGTGTTTAACTAATTTCTGTTTTGTGTTTGCTTACAGGATGAGGGCTAATGCTTCTTACACAGTTGTTTACTTTCCTCCAAAGTATTTAGATTGCTTCCATCGATGTGAGGTATGATATTTTGCAGCTATTCATCCTTATTATTTCATTATGATTTTTGCAAGTAATTTTTAAGCGTTACCATTTTGCATTTTTGCACATTTGACATTTTACAATATTATTTGTATTTTTATTTATAGTTTTATTTATTTTAAATTTATTTGTATAGGTACATTTTACTCATAAGTGTTTTTGGCCAAATTTAATGAAAAAAATATTTAATTGAAATGGACAGAATTTTCATTCATTTTAACAAGTGTAGGCTTGTGTAAAGTGACTGAATCCTTCAAAAATTAGTTAAATACTTCAAGATTAATCACACAAAACAGAATGAAACCATTATAATGTCAAATTATGTCAATAAGATGAGATGAAATTTAGCATATTTTATTAATGAAAACAAATTCCATTAATGAAATGACAATAAAATCAAAAGTTTCTAATGTTGTTTTCAACGTAAAATGCATTTTTGATGCTGTCAGTACATTAATAATGTACATTTCAGTGTCTGCTGCAAAATTTTACAACCTGTGCTAGACCTGCACTTTATGTACAAATACCTACTACCACTAATAAGGTCAGTAGAGACCAGTAAGTTACAAGTGTTGAAATTGTACCAAATCTCTTGGGGATTTTTGAAGGTGACCTTGGGTTGATGTTTAAAATGAAATACATCTGGGTTCAAATTTCATAGTAGTACACCTTAATTTATCCTTTTGTAATCAACTAAAATTGCAGTTCTAATTTGGTTCAATTTCCAATCAATGATTAAACAAAGAACAATCACATTATGTCAGGCCAATCATTTTAAATTTTTTGTCTAAATCTACATTTATAGTCTTCATCTATGTAACTACATCTGTAGAAGCAGACCTACTCGTGACCTAAGAGATTTGAATGTACGTTTAAGTGTGTGTGCATACTTCATCCCTATTCTTCCTCACAATTAGCTCCATTAATGTCACTGAATGGAAAGTGAAGTGAAGGAAACAGACAGTATTTTGAATCAGAGTGGACATGATGTGCTCGGACAAGTAGAGGACCACAGAGAAACTCTCTATTCAACAGCTAAATAATACAACTTTCATTCAGTGCACACGCTTTGACAGACATTCTCCACAGTCCAAGAGTCTCTGAGTTTTCTTGTGAGGTTACTGCATGAAAAGCCTCTCTAGCTTCTCTAAAAAGAAACTCTATTTGTGAGACATAAAGGAATTTTGGACCAACGTGCAGACCCTCAGGCAAGTCAATATGACTAGAGCAAACAGTAACACTTTTGTCTTGTTTGAAAGGATTCTGTCAGTAAGATGAAGGAAAAGTAGCTCCCAGCTCTTTAGCCTTGGCATACTCTAATGGAGAACTGTTTTTGTGTGTGTGTGTATGTGTGTGTATGTGTATGTGTATGTGTATGTGTGTGTGTGTGTGTGTGTGTGTCGCATCAACAAGGATTTTACTAACTGGCCGTCGGCAGGTTATTTTATCATTATTGTTACTGACTGTAATCAGACAGCAATCATAACACAAGAAACATCAAAGTTTCCACAGTGTATCTCAATCATATGCTGTTTTGTGCAGTAAGCTTCCTTTGAAGTAACCATGAAATAATCGGAAAATTTTAACATGTTTAATTGTCGAAAATGAGTCCAATTTAAATAATTTTTTACAAATTAACATGGTAATCAGTGAAATCACAAGGTCTTGCCACCCATTGGCCCTTTCGTTTTTCAACAAAATGTGATGCATTATCAAAGAATCATCAGTAAATAGGCAGAAATAAGGCCACATATTCTTGTTCTTCCACATTTATGAAAAATACGGCAACAGCAAAAACATCTTTAGCTCTGTAGAATGAAACTGCTTACATCTGCTGGTGCCTTCAATCCTTTCCCTCAAAAACGTCCACACTGACACAAAACATGAAAAGAAACGCTGTCCCATTCACAGCTGTCAAACCCACATCGGATTGTAATCTCATTTCTATTGTCTATCTAGCTGATGTTTCTGTCTTGTCCCCATTCTCACCCGATGCTGCTATTGTTGCTAGTTCATTTCACATCAGAGCCATTTTACTGTGTCTTTTGCTGGAGTTTCTGAGGTCCGCCTTATTGAAACTCTCTTACCATCACCATCGCTGAGGCCTGCAACAAGAAATGTGCTTTAAATAGCACACTTACCATCTTCAGTCAACCCCTTCCTAATCTTTGAATTGAGAGGGAGAGGTGGGGAAAAACAAATACCTCGTCACGCGCTGAAGTGATCTGAACAAATGCAGTAAATGGCTGCAATCACGGCAGCCTCATCAGTGCAGACATTTTTATTTTTCTCTCGCAATGAAAGCAGCACTCTGTAATTACCAGGACAGCAGATGCACAGATAGGAACCTATGCTGTAATTTTACCCAATTTAGACAGCAGCCTTCCAGAGGCCTGCAATTTCTTTCTCCTTTAGCTTTATGCTCATGTATCAGAGCAGCACACGCTTAAAGAGCAAACTGTTCAGCTTTACACACACGCACTCACCTACACTCTTCACACGTGATCGATGAAATAGTACTTTTTTTTCTCCTGCTGAACTGCTGGCTTCTCTTTGGGATAACAACACTTCTACAAGAATGAAAAAGACTCTGCACATTCAAAGGTCAATGGGGTTTATGGCAGAATGTGAGCTGCCAAGGACAATCAGAAGTGAACAGCATTGATGTTGGCATGTGTCTTAGGAAGAATCAGGCTCCAGTGGGTGATCAGTCAGGGATGTGTGCATGTGTGAGAGCACTGAAAGCTACTCTCAGGGCTGGATTATGGACCAAGGGCCAATGCCTAGGGGCCTCAAAAGCCTTAGAATGCAAGCTGAACACTGGGGCCTTCAGTTGCTATTAATAATGTCAGGCTATCAAAAATGTGTTTCCTAATTTATTCTGTTTTTAGCCAACTGCCCTTGATACTTAGATTAGGATAAGAGATCTGCTGCTAGAGGCAGAGTGGGCCCAGGGGCTTCATCACTCCACGATCCGCCTCTGGCTGCTTTGTATACGGGTCAGTCTGAGGGTCAGAAATGGTATGAGAAGTATTGCTCTGCCCTTGACCCCATGTGACCCCAGACACTCTTGGGAAATTGAAACAATGGGTTGCTTAGAGAGAAACATAGCTGTATGGTTTGAATATATCTTAACATTGAATATCTGTCTCTCCACACATGGAGAAAAAACTCACAATTGACAAATAAGAGAAGATATTAAATTATTTGCAATTGAAGCCATGCTCTATTTCATGTGGCCTTCAAATTACTGCTGAAAAGTTTGGGTCGGTAAGAATTTTTTGATGATTTTGAAAGTCCTAGTAACACTAACAACAAGGTTACATTTGTTAACTATTAGTTGACTACTACTTAGCATGAACTAATAAAATTATACTAAAAATACCTCTAAAGCATTAATTCATCCTAATGTTAATTTCAACAAGCATTAATACTTTATTAAAATCAAAAGCTTTATTGGTTAATATTATTTGACCTGAGCTAACATGAACTAACAATGAACAGTTGTATTTTATTGATTAACATTAATAAAGATTAATAAATACTGTAACAAATGTGTTGCTCATTGTTAGTTATTGCTAGTTAACACATTAACTAACGTTAACTAATGTGACCTTATTGTAAAGTCCTACCGAAGTGTCTTATGCTCACCAAGCATTTATTTGTACAATTTTACAGTAAAAGCAGTAATATTGTGACATATTATTACAATTTCAAAAAAAATAATGTGTTCTTTTAATCTAACAAAATGTAATTTATTTCTGTAATTGCAAAGCTGCATTTTCAGCAGCCATTACTCCAGTCTTCAGTGTCACATGATCCTTCAGAAATCATTCTAATATGCTGGTTTTGGGGGTGCTAGAAGGATTTCGTATTCTTATCACTGGGAGACGATTTGGTGTTGAGATATATATTAAATTATAATATATATATCGATAGATATTAATATATATATAGGTCTACTAGGATATCACCCACACACACACACTAGGACCCATAATACCATTTTTTCTGAGATTGTTAGATTGAAAATTGTGGTACTTAAAACGTTGGATGGATTTTGATCAAACATGAGTTATGTCCAAAAGTCCCGTTTGTAAACCGCTGCTTTAGAGAATACTCTGTTATCGCTGGCCATGATCATGTTTTCCCTCATCTGTGCTCGTTTCCTATCTCTTCTGCATTCTCACCTGCCCGAAAACAGAAAGGGAGCCAGCGGGAGTGCAGGCACGTAGCTAAGAAAACATTTCATATTTCACAGTTTTAAAGTAATTCTAACACGGTGGCCTGCTCATTAGGAGATCATAATTAATCTCCATTCACTTTTAATAAATTGGACAGGCAGCTCGCATTGATCCCTGGAGCCTCTAAGTCTCGACTTGGGGAAATTTAATACCCCCAATGGAGAGCGAGAGAGGGAGAAAGAAAATGTTCATGATTTGTTAGACAAGGTTGCAGAGAGAACCTGATCTAACCCCATTTAAAGACGCTCTCATTAATCAGAGCACAAATCCAGCATGCTCAGGCTGCAGACAGTGTTAGCGGCGTCACATTTTAAAGGACAACATTCCCCTCTGAGCAGAATTAGAGTTATTTCAGATTCAAGCATGAATTGAAGGCTTAGAGATTACAGCTCATTAAAGCAACCAAACTGGGCCGGTGATGCATGACGTACTGAAGGGGTTTTGCTTGGTTTTGGAGAACATTTGTGGTGGTGGATAAATCAGAGCATGGCTTGAGAGACTCATTTGATACCACGTTAAGAAGGGAAATTGTTGTGAGTCACATTGCATGTAGCGTAAATCCATACATCTGCTAACAGATGCCTGGATCTGTGTCATAAAGACAGCTACATTTATCCAGTGGATAATTTAAGTCGAACACACACACAGGCATGCAGAGATGAATGTTTTCTCGAAATTTGGCAAATCTCGAAAATACTTCCGACTTCGTCCCAGGGTTTCTGATGTATTCGGTGGGATTATAGATGCAGGATGTACGTGTGTTTGTGAGTGAGTGTGTGTCTGCATGAAGCTCTGCCTGCCTGCATGGTTGGCTGTATTGAAGATAAGCTGCTTTTCTTGATAGCGTTCTATCCTGCTTTAATTACCGAACTCCTGAGGCTGCGGACGGCTGGTCTGCAGTCTGTAAAAACAGGAGTGGCTCTGCACTCTAATCTCAGGGCTAAAGAGACACTCAACTGCACTGGCCCACCACTGTACTGAACTGCCCGACACACTGCTATGAAGCTGACTTGATTCCTCAAACGATTCCTCTCTTAAGCTTACTAATGTTACAATGTGCTTTAGCACCATCATTTCCTCAAACAAGCTTTTGTTCTCTTATAATGCAAGTCTAAGGAGGATTTGTCTGTTAGGGTAGTTTTAAATACAATTTTATGGAAGTTATTGTTGCCAGGTCAGTAGTGAACTGAAGAGTTCACAATAGGCCTACTTTTAGTGAATACATTGTAGAAACATTTTAAATAGGTCTGCTCATTATCAGTTATATTTCTTTCAAGTGAAGCTTTTCTTTTCTTTTGACTGTGAAAAGCATTTGCTTTGATTCTGATTTGTCGTCTTTCCATTTTCAGTTACATTAATTACACTTCAGTTATGTTTGCATGCATCATTTAACAATTTACCTAAAGAAAAATGGCAAGTAAAAATGCTCTGGATGTCGTAATCCATTCCAGTCCACATAAGAATAAAGTCCACTCAATTTTTCCACATTTTGAGCATATTTTATTGATAGTCACCCAGTTTATGAATATTTGAGTTAACAACAGTAACCAAGGGTGGTGGAACTTAGCAAAGTGTCAGTTCACACAAATCATTGGAACAAAGCGAGTTGAATTGGTAGCAAGAGTGTCAAATGCTCTCTTTCATAAGCTTGTTTGCTTTGCATGTTTTATCTCATGAAATGGCTTGACAAACAGGAAGTTTGGGTGCCACTCATCGAAGGACTTGTACAATTTTTAAAAAGTCACATCCATACACTATGATTTGTAACTTACTAATTGGGGGAGGGATATTCTCTTTCTAGAGTGCATTTGATTGGACAAAAATCAGGTGAATCATCAATGTTTCTACTCAGTGTTCAGTGGTTTAGCTCCATTTAAGAGAAAGATTGTGAATTTTAGATGTTGTCATCTGCTAAAAGTGAATTTAGTGCATACTTTTTAAGCAAGCTTTGATGTGCTTTTTTTCAGAGGCATGTGGAGTAAAAACTTTCTGCTAGCAAAGATCTTTTGGGGATATTTTAAGGAAGATGAAAAGCACTTAGATCTGTCTCTCTCTTTCTGTGTGTGTGTGAGCTATATTACGGTTGCCTCATGGTTGTCATATGACATGAGGGGTTGTGGTTTATACCCTTGGGAGAATTTCTCTCAATTCAGTTTTTCTCTCAGCTAGTCTTTTATTCATTGTGCCTCTGACTCCTTTATACATTTAGACTTTTTCTCTCTAACTCACACACACTAAAACACTTTGTTTCACTTACTTTTCTGTCAAGAATTTTGACGTTTTCATTTCTTCAGCCTTCCCTTTGACTATCAGCCTCCTCCATTTATTGGCCTGTAATGCCCCAGGCTCACTGAAGACTTTCATCTTTCATCTTTTGCCCAACTAAAATCCTTATTTTCAGTCATGTTCGTGTTTGTTTTTCAGCTTTGTGTCTCTGAAACACACTCGCTCATGCATAAACAAACTTCCTTTGTGCACATATGGCTGTTTTGATTTCAGTTACAGTCGTAACTCAAAGGACCATAAGGTCACAAGGTCATGTGTGTTTTGTGCCCTCAGTGATTTGCCCCAATTACCCACTGCCAAACAGGATGCCACCCTTCTGACCTCTGTCCGCTTTAGAGCTGCCAGTGGATTGGTTGTTGCCAAGCAACCATTAATAAAGTGGATCTCAGTTTGTGTCTGCGAAAGGTGCAAAATTAGTTTTTAGTGTGACTCTAGAAATGTTAGATTATACAGCAGCTTATTGATTGCAACTTTTTTCTGGCAGGTTCTCTGAAAATATATTTTACATTTGATAGTCACAATACTACTGCCTTGCCCACTGCCCCACTCGGGCCCCCCCCCCCCCCCCCCCCCCCCATTAAATTAATATAATTTAATTATATTAATTAATTTGAATGGTTTTGAGGAATTTAAGTGTAGCTTTCAGATATTTTATTGGCTAATTGGGTGCACAAACTAATTTTCTCCTCGCAGCAACTCACACCATGGCTCCAAAACCCATATACCGAGCTCGCCTAAATGTCTGTGTTCAGTTCATTCTCAACTGTTACGTTGCCCACCCTACAAATGTTTAGGCATAGCGTACGCAGACAGCATTGAAAAACTGTTGCATAATGCATAAGAAAAATGCCATATGTTAGAAATTTGTGTTAGTATTTTTAAAATTGTATTTTATTTTATTTATTAATAAATCAAATGAGCTTTTGTATTTTCAGTTTTAATGTTAATAACGTTAACGTTTAAGTAATTTTGTGATGTGCTTTTGACATTTTTATTAGTTTTTGTTATAATATTTCTATTTAGCATTATTTTTATTTCAGTTTAATTTGAGCAATTTTAGTACTTAAATTTATTTGCCCTATAAACTTTACATAGTTACTTACCAAGGCAACAGTTCAAAGTTTAGTAGAATAATTTTATTTAAACTTTATTTAAATTACTGAAAGCAATTTTAAGAGTTTTAGTTTACAATGACAACACTGGTTAAAATCACAAAACCGTCCACCACTGAAGGACATTGCAGTCAAAGATTTCCGGCGATGAAACTCTACTAATGAATTTCTCACTGGTCAAATTAGACTGACACCAGCATGACACTTTGTGTGGCATGCCCTCATCTTCCAACACCATGAACAAAACAATGCAAAGTATATATAAAAAACTTGAACCAGACTAAATTAAGTACAGGTTCACTGGCAACAAGGATAAACATGGTTTGTGGTGAATGCAGTGTTGAGTCCAATGTAAAATCTGGGCCCTGAAGCAAAACCAGTTGAGAACCAGCGCTCTGTTTGATGACATTCTATTCTGATTTAATTTAATCATTCATGATTTTTTCATTGCATTCGTTTAATTAACAATCAAAGTAATAAACAGAACAGGTTGTATGCATTAAGCTGTGCTGCACAAGAACTGAACTTGTACTTCCCCATCTTTGTTTTCATCAGCAGTAGCTGAACGTCTGGACTCCAGACATTGTGTTAAAATTTGGAGCACCCTAAACCATAACCCTGGGTAACAGGGTGAGTGGGTAGTACAGCAATAGAGATGCGGTTACAGCAGACATAGTGTCATGATGCTCAGCTCTGTGGTCGATTTGGTTGCCATCAGCATCAGGAGAGCCTGTCAGGCAGCAGGAAATTACTAACATTAGTGAGGAAGGTTTCCATGGGACCCTCACAGTGACATTCCTGGATATTGATTACATCTGTGGGAGGAGAGAGAGATTCTGTAGGACATGTCATATCATATGACAGTTATAAAATCTGATGTTTTGTGTGTGTGTGTGTGTGTGTGTGTGTTGTGTTGGCAGTTGTAGCTATCTCATATATATGACATGTGTGCCATGTGTGCTGTTAATTCAAAGGAGTTGTGTGCATGTTTTTCTTATCTCACTAGAGCTTAACTTCCGTTGTGAGTGAGTCTGGTGCATGTGTGACCAGCTGCACCTATGAAGATAGTGAGAAGATTAATCACCCTCCAGTTGTAAACATCTGCACACAGCAGTAGTCCTTCCTCATCCAACATATGTAAGGTACAGGGTTACATCACCTCCTTAAGGAAAATGTTTTTTTGTTTTTTTTACTCATCCCATTTATGTATAGTTTTATAAATGTAAGAATATTAATAGCGCAACACAAGTTTGTTTTAATAAAAAATTAAGAAGATTAAAAAAATAAATAAAAGGGCCCTTTTATCCCACAATTAGTGAAAAAGGCCTGTGGGCATGATAGTTATATGGCAGAAATTATTATTATTATTTTGTATGTAAAATGTAAGTACATTTAAAATAATTACTCATTTATTCTCAGAGGAAATTTTCACATATTTCATAATTTTTTAGTTTTGTTTAAGCTGATTTAATACTTTCAATGTGTACCTAACTACAGTATTACTCAAAAATATTGTGAAAGAATATTTTCCCCTAATATTAGATTTTTGTTGAAAAAAAATGAATAAACAAATAAAAAGGCAGCACTCAGTAATGTCAGCGTTTTTGATGTTCTGTGCAAGATTTTTTTTTGCTATTCATTGTATTGGGGAAAAAAATCCAAAGAGGTCCTTTATCGCTGTTGTACACTATACAAACATGTATATCTCATTGTACTTAGCCTGGAATGGTGCAGTGATAGGAGAGAGAGAGAGATGGGAACGAGAGGCTGTCCAAGACTGATTTTATTTTTATTAATCTATATTTCCTCTGTCATAGCTGTAACTGCAGGTCTGAGCTGTTGTCAGAGCATAGAGCAGTTGACACTTCTGGTATTGTGTTCCTCTCAATGGTGTGAAATCAGTCAATAGCGCTTACCGAATATTACACAGTAAAACCCCTATAGACAACCATTTATTATGGATTCTCTCTCTCTCATTTTCTCTTCAACCTTCTCAGTTGTCGCTACTGTATGTAGGTCTCTGTGATATTGACTGTCATGTCAGGAGTAGAGTCACTTAACGTCATTATTCTCCACAATAATCACAGTGAACTTAAGTTCTCGTCTCACAATTTGAACTAATTATGGCATACACTCTTAAAAATAAAGGTGCTTCACGATGCCATAGAAGAACCTTTTTGTCTAAATGGTTCCATAAAGAACTTTTAACATCTGAAGAACCTTCATGTTTCACAAAAGTTTCTTTGTGGTGAAAAAAGTTTCTTCAGATTACAAAAAGGTAAGAAAGAGATGGTTCTTTAAAGAACCTTTGACTGAATGGTTCTTTGTGGAACCAAAAATGGTTCTTCTATGGCATCGCTTGAAGAACCTTTTGAAGCACCTTTATTTTTAAGAGTGTACTACCACAAAACTATCCTATGGTTTAAGAAAACCTGAAATGTAGTTCGTTTTCAAGGTGTTTTCCATACTTTTGGAGTTTGACAGCCCCTAGCTCATATTTTTGAGCAAGAATGCTGACATTGCTTCACTGTTCAAATGTTTTTTAACTTTTTTTTTTGTCTCAAGACTGGCAGCAAACACAACAGTAGCATATTTTGTTTACTTTAAGAGTACATGCTTTGTTTAATTTAAATTTAACATTTTTTATTTTAAAGACTACATGTTTAATTTAACTTCATTTAAATTGTATTTACTTTCAAATGCCCCAATTGCACAACTTTTTTTTGTAGTTCAAGTTGCACTGTTCCAAATACCTGTAGTAGCACAGCAGTGCATTGTATACCTGTTGTAGCACATTGTTTACTTTAAGAGTACATGTTATGTTTAATTAAAATAACAATTTAACATTTTTATTTTACATTAAAAAAAATTATTTAAATGTAAGACTGCTTCATTTATTTTAAAATGTACAGTAATTCACTTTCAAATCCCAATTGCTGAAGGGTCTGCACAACATTTTAGTACAATTTCAAGTTGCACTGATCAAAATACCTGTAGTAACACAGCAGTGCATACCTGTTTACATTAAGGTGGACTAGATTAGGCTGTAATACAAATAGTTGAGTTTGCCAAGTGCATACAACATTTATGACAGGTTTAAGTGTTGGTCAGTTTGTCTGCTTGACAATCCCATTTTGCGTGAGATAAACAAACTGAGAAATGTTTCTTTTTAGTTAAAACAGATGTTGCCAAAGGTTTTTCTTTGGGACCATTTGAAGTTGAAAAAAGTACTAAATTGCACTAATCACAGAATAGAGCGCAATATAAACAACTCATAAAAATAGAGGTGACGCAATAATATTGTATTGTGACACAATTATCGTGATAATATCGTATCATGGGGCCTCTGGTGATTCCCACCCCTGGCCACTATGCTTTTTTTGTGGCTAAACGGTTGCATGGCAGTCTTGCCTTCTGTCTAGTGGTTTTTTGTTTGAGCCTATTTTACCTCTTAAAGGAAAACTACGGTGGCAAAATGAAAAAACACATGCAAGTAGAAAAAACTCTTGCAAAGTAAAAAAAATAATATAAAAAAACAATCAATTTGAGACAACACAGACACACGCAACCGCTCTTGCAAATACTTTACTCACAACACACAAAACACACAACCATATGCATCACTGCAAAACACGTATCGAAACCACCATAAGCAGGATTTCTAAACTTCTATTCTATCTATATCTTCTTCTATACTAACTGTGCAAAAAAGTGCGCAAAAAAAAAAAAACAAACAAAAAACTTTTCAACTTTTTTTTTTTTTGTTTGTGTTAATTAGAATTTGCAGCGACAGCAGCAGAAGCACGTTTCCCTTCTGCATTTGGTTGTGTTGTGAGTATTTGCAGCGTGTGTTGTCAAATTGGTGAAGATGTTTTCTTAATTTGCAGGTGTTTTTTCTACTTGCAGAGCGTTGAGCTCTTGGCCACCATAGAAAACACCCCAAAACCGACTGTTTTAGTAAGAGGATGAGAAACAGGGTGGAAAAAGGTAATAAATCAATCAAATTTGAATGTTTTTTGCCCAAAAAACTTTAGTAATATTATAATTACACCTCAGGGAACATAATAATAAAATAATAAAAAAAAAACATGTTATGACCCCTTTCAAAACTTCTTTTGTGTTTCACAGAAGAAAGTCATATGGGCTTCCACATGATTGCTGAGTGCTATGATTGACCAATCAGAGTTAAGTATTACAGAGAGCTATGAAATAAATGAATAATAAAAATAATATAAATTATGAATACAGATATTTTTGTCATTTTAGAAGGGACTGTCTTTTTTTTGTCTGGATGTGAATGTTTTCTGGGAAGAAATTGAGAAGCTTTTGAACTTTGCCTTTCAGCTGGTGCAGTTTTTTTTTTTTGTCTTACAGATTTTCCTAAAGGCTCCCCAGTCTAAATAATAAGGACACAAATTCCACAAGAGTGCTGAACAGACTCTGCCTGAACAAAATTTGGAAACTCAACAATGTACAGTTTATTATCCTTGAACAGTGGGCTGGATGTGGTCGCCATAGCAATGCTGATTCCTCCAGAAAACTTGATATGTACACATCATTTTTTTGTTAGCATTTATTTTTCTGAAACCAGAAACAGATTTAACAGATTCATTGTTTCTTCTCTTCTTCTTCTTCTTCAACTACTATGTTCATGTGAGAAATTTTTTCCTTGCAATTGCCCGTTTTAAAGAAAAAAGCAACAGGTGATTTAAAAAAAAAAGGGGAAAAAAGCCGAGAAAGGCAGCTCTCTTAAGTTTTTATAAAAGGAATGTGTATGTCTCCAAGCACGTTTTTGGTTTGGTTTGGTTGTGGGGGAACCAGCAGAGCTCTGGAGGGGAGGGGAGGGCCGTTCTGTGTATCAGGCTCTCCAGAGCGCCATGGATGCTACATTCTGTCTGGAAACGCATGATGGGAAAACAACAGAAACAAGAAATCTGAATTACATTCCCTTCTTTTTTTTTATTTTTTGTTTTATTCATAAACTTACCACCCCCCCCACCCCACCCCCCACCCCCCCCCCCGCCTTAACCATCAAGAATTGTATGTGGTTTATTGTGTCATAAATTGAAGGTCATTTAGGGCTGAAGAGTCACACCCGAAAAAAAAACAGAAGAAAAAGGGAAAAAAAGGGAAAAAAAAAATGGGACCAGTTTGAAAACTCCCCAGGCTCTGTTACTGTTACTATGACTTCAAATCTCACATTGGACAATATTTTTACTTGACCACGGTCGAAGAATGAAAGGGATAGTTCACCCAAAAAGAAAATTGTCTTTATTTACTCTCCCCTATGTTTTCCAAACCTGTCTGACTTTCAATCATAGGCAAAAAGAAAAGATTTTGAAGGACTTTACTTGTTGCTCTTTTTCATGCAATTACAATGAATAGGGACTGGTAACAAAAAAGGACAAAAAGCAACAGAACAGCATCATAAACATGGTCCGTACTTCTGAAGTAATGCAATAACCTACACTACTGTTTGAAAGTTTAGGGTTCAGTAAGGTTTTTTTTTTTATGTTTTTGAAAGAAGTATATTATGCTCACCAAGACACCCTATATTTGTTCAAAAATACAGTAAAATAGTAATATTTTGAAATGTTATTACAATTTAAAATAACTGTTTTCTTTTTTAATATATTTTAAAATGTAATTTATTCCTGTGATGGCAAAGCCAAATTTTCAGCAGCTGTTCAAATCCTTGAGAATACGCCACACACTGGTCCATACCAAACACGTAGTGCCTTAGTTCAAGACATAAATCCTCTTTACACAGACTATCACAATGGTGCTGGTCATGGACAGATGACCCCGCTGTGTGTTACTGAAAGAGAACACACACTACACACCATGTGTCTCTCTCGGCACGCCACCTCTCATCTCGCTCCCTTCTGCCCATTTCCGCACTCCTTTCATCTCTCCCTCTCTCTTCTCACACCTAGACGTCTCCTTCGCTCGGCATTCCTCCATTCTCTACTCGGAGATTACTCTCCTCTCGCATATGCGAGCACAGAGAGGGGTTCTGCCTCTCTTCAGCTCTCCCGTCCTCTAATCTCGTTTCCCTCCCTCACATCCATCCTGCGTTCTCCACTTACCTCCTCTCCCATCCTCCTGGTGCGAGAGAGTTGGGCTGGCTGCAATGTATCAGTGTTATCCAGCATGCCTTTGGCAGTACTGACAGCACTCGCTCTGGCCAACAGAAAGGAACAGGAAGGATACCTGAGACGTGGCCAGACTGTCCACTCGGAGGGAGCACATCCGTCATATCCCGTGCACTTACCCCATGCTTCTTCCCTTCTGTCTGCCTCGCTCTTTCTCTCTCTAATGTGCTTTTCACATAAAAGAGCCACGCATCTTTTTACTTTTAATTGATCACAGTTGGGTTTTTTTGATAAAAAAGAAAGTAAATCCTTATCTTGTGGTTTGGGGTGTGTCAGCGATGTGCCCCTAAAGGGTGAGTGTGAGGGGACAAATTGAAAATCCATGTCCATGTCTGAGAAAACAATAACTTTATCAAGAGCTTACATGTTGTCTGGACATGTCTGACAGGCACACACAGCGCCGCTCACTAAGAGCCAATATCACAGCCCCTGAGAGATTAGCAGTCTCAACCACAGGGAGAATATTTTGCGATCGATAATAATGTCATCTACAATCCTTTATTTATTTCTTTGGTACGATTCAATTGGTCATTTCTCCTCTTCGTCTCTTCTTTATCTTACCGCTTTGTCTGTAAGTGTAGCGAAATTAGACAAAGAAAAGAATCTCTCGGGTGAGTTTGATCTGTTTATAATGAATTTCTCGTTTTTGAAGGCTTGTGTACTGACCATCTGACATTTACACAAACACTCTCCAACTCCAAGCCAAACCTTCATTCCATTTTCGATATACTAATCTACTGCTGATTACTGTGCAGTACAAACTGACTACTTGTTGTGAAACAGAATGCATTATGCACCATTTCAAACTGCAGTATGGTGCATTGTTGGCACATGACCTCGTTACAAGTATGTGTACGAGTAATGTCTACTTAATTATGAAATTAGCCTCGACTCTTGGTTGCTTCATTAAATGATAGATAAAAAGACATGATAAAAATCATGGCTGATATTACTTCTGCTTCAATTGTCACATGGAAATGGAACGTCGTGGTGAGTGCATGCATTGTGGGATACATTATGTAGGTCAAATGTAATAGATCATCTGGATGTCCCATGCATACAGAAAATTAGCATATAATGGAGAATATGCATATAGCCAACTACAGAAATAGAACGAGTAATATTTATTTGATCTTTTATGATATTTTTATCATAAGAGTGGGCATAACCTTTTTTTTACTGAATGTGTGAGGCTTATGGATATCAGTTGCTGCCAGTTATTTTAGCTGTACAAAACTTTATGTGATGCTGCTTGATATTGCAAATTGGTATTTGTTTTCATATTATTTTAATTTATTATCATAGCGCAAATAATATTACCGTTTACTGCACTTTGTCATTATTCTAGTTATTTACCTATATCTGCTAATGAATTGGAAGTCCCACACAAAATAGCTTACTTCCAAACTTGAAAATAAGGTGGATATATGGAAATTATTTACATTTAATTTACATTTATTCATTTGGCAGACACTTTTATCCAAAGCGACTTACAGTTGTGGATACAAGCAATTTATCATAAGATGGCAATAAACACAAGAAGTGCCCGTTATACAAGGTTTCAGTCATCGTTTAAAATAGTAAAAGCTAGGACAGGAAGGTAAAGGATTTGATAAAGGATAATAAGAGAATAGAAACAGTGAAGGTATATAATTTTTATTTTTTTAATGAAGAGGCAGGATGGTCACGGTAGAGATGAGTTTTCAGTTGTTTCTTGAAGATTGTGAGGGATTCGGCTGTCTGGATGGAGTTAGGTAGGTCATTCCACCAACAGGGTACGGTGAAAGAAAACGTCCTTGAGAGTGATTTTGTGGCTCTCTGCGATGGGACCACGAGCCGCGCCGCTCATTTTCTGACTGCAGACTTCTGGAGGGGATGTAAACGCATAGGAGAGAGTGGAGGAGGGTGCTGAGCCTGTGAAGGGATTGGGTCTAGAGGGCAGGTAGTACAGTATATTTTTCACTATATACTAAATACATACATATAAACTATATACTGTGTATATACTGTTATAAATTATTCCAAGCCAAACATTTGAAATGGTAGTAGGTTTCCTTGTTGTCACGTGATGTGATGAAGTTGTGGCATTCACTTATCATTTTATCTAAATATAGTTATTTAGATTTTTAAGTCTATATTAAAATGTCTTAACTTTTGGCACTCCAACCACCCAAAAAAAAAGATAAATAATCTGTAATCAAAAAATCATCTGTAATCTCGTCACACTGGAAATGAAAGATTAAGTTGAGCACATTGCATTGAGGGACAGAGCATTAAACTGCCCTACTGTATACTGCACAATCATTCTCTGTTTAACCCTCTTTCCACTTTTGCCCTTTCTCTCTCTCTCTTTCTCTTTTGTTTTTCTCTCTCAGGTGGTGGTTATCTGTCCAGGTGCTGTAATATTTCATCTCCAGGCTGTTTAATGTCGCTATCAGTTCTGAAATCATGTTTTCACACAGTGATGCCATTTTTCTGAAGAGGTTATGTCTGGACTTTTTAGCCATAACCATTTTTTCTGTTTCTTTCTAACTCTCTTTCATACATGTTAAACAACGTTCAGTCTTAGCCCTTCATTTATATAGGGTTAACCTACTGAAAAAAACAAAACATCTTAAACTAACTGTCTAATCGATAAAAAAAAAGTGGTTCTCTAGTTGCTATAAAAGCTCTGTTGGAAGTGGACAATTCCCAAAACTACTTGAAACATGAACCAGATAAGTGCAAAACAAATCACAATTCTGAAAACAAAATAACAAATTACAAATGCAAATGCAAGTCTAAAAAACAAAATAACACTTCAGAAAGCACAACAACAATTCAGAAAACAATATAACAAGTCAGAAAACACCAATGGCCACATTATTTCTTTCAAAAAACAAAATAACAAGTCAGAAAACACAACGACCAATCCGAAAACCAATTAACAATTCAGAAAACACAATGACAAATCAGACAAACCGGAAGAGGTAGGTATAGTTTGAGACGGCGCCATTGGTTTGGGATTACTCACCGCTGACTGG
The DNA here is from genome assembly GCA_018155175.1 of Sinocyclocheilus anophthalmus. Classification (NCBI taxonomy): domain Eukaryota; kingdom Metazoa; phylum Chordata; class Actinopteri; order Cypriniformes; family Cyprinidae; genus Sinocyclocheilus; species Sinocyclocheilus anophthalmus. The sequence goes on along the minus strand of JADLZN010008825.1, from coordinate 441,803 downwards.
ACGAGACATCTGTCAATCAACGTATACAGGGAGGAATCAGCCGAAGAACAGCAGAGTCGTGGTAGAAAGTTCGGAGATGGTATTAAAGTAGCTCAGTTTAAATGTATTGTATGAATTGCCCTTACTATGGAATAAAAAAAACGGGGTGTCTATTTACATTTAGTTAAAAGTGGCTGCACGTATCAGCTTCAGTAGCGTAAGGCGGAGGTGGGATGCGCGTGTTGTTGGCTTTTTGACCGCGATCGACCTGGGTTTCGTCGCCACCTTGGCCGAACTATTTTTTCTCCCTTTTGCCAAATCTATATCACATCGGAAAGGCATTCATTTTCACTAAAAATATAGGAAATAATCAAAAAGTTGAAAATAAAGTATCGGGTAGGGTTAGGGTAGGTGTAGGGAGGGTTTATTGTACCAATAAGGTGGCATCCATTTAATAATTAAAATTAAAATGATAATTTACACTCAATACGTTATTTCATGCTGTTTTATAATTTACTACAATACTGAAGTGCAGATAATTACAACTATTTGCAACAAGTAGTATACATGATAGTAGAAATCCTGCTTTTTTAACATAGTGTAACTAGGTAATTGCACTTAGTGTAAATAGCATATTGCTAAAAATACTGCTATGTTCACTTAGTGTAAAGAATCCTTCCAATTATATTTGTATTTTTTGCTAATACAAGATTTGAAAAGGGAGGGAAAAAAAATTGGCAAAAGACGGGATCGAACCCGGGTCGATCGCGTCAAAAAGCCAACGACACGCACTGGACCTACACCACTGGAGGTCGCATCTACACCACTGGAGCTGATGATTTGCAGCCCTTTTACACTAAGTGTAACTAGACACTCCGTATTTTTAATTCCATAGTAAGGGCATTTCATACAATACATTTAAACTGAGCTACTTTAATGCCATCTCCGAACTTTCTACCACGACTCTGCTGTTCTTCGGCTGGTTCTTCCCTGTATACGTTGATTGACAGATGTCTCATCCAGTCAGCTGTGAGTAATCCCAAACCAATGGCGCTTTCTCAAACTATACCTACCTCTTCCGGTTTGTCTGATTTGTCGTTGTGTTTTCTGACTTGTTAATTTGTTTTTCGGATTTGTTGTTGTGTTTTCTGACTTGTTATTTTGTTTTCGAATTTGTCATTGTGTTTTCGGACTTGTTATAATGTTTTCTGAATTGTTGTTGTGTTTTCTGACTTGTTATAATGTTTTTTGTAATTTGTTATTTTGTTTTCAGAATTGTGATTTGTTTTGCACTTCTCGGCCACCGTACAAAACACCTCTAAACCCAGCAAACCAGACGAGCGAAATCCAGTAAACCAGTTTAAGTTGTTCAAGCTGTTATTTTTCTGCGCTGAAAGCAGAGACACCGCTCTATTCTTTCTCAAACTGAAGTTCTACAGTTAGGTGTTCCTGTGGCTCAGTGGTAGAGCATTGAGTTAGCAGCACAAGAAGTTGTGGGTTCAATTTCCAGAGAACACACATACTTGTAAAAAAAAAAAAACAATGTGTAGCCTGAATGCACTGTAAGTCTCTTTGGATAAAAGTGTCTGCTAAATGTGTAAATTATGTGTTTGCTAAAAATACCTAAGAATAATTAACAACAATTTCAGAAGAATTAGATTTTGTCCTGTCTGACATCAGATATGTATTTATTTGTGATCAGGTTGGCATGAAGTAAGTTAGCACTGTGTGGCCTATTAGCTGTGTAGGGAATCATGCCGCCTGCTGTCTGTCCAATCTGGCCCCACTTCTGCTGTGAGAACGCATGAAATATTGATAGATTCAATTATAGGAGAAGATAATCAAAGAAATCTAAACATACAGACAACATCATGACAATGTGATGCTGTTATAAAGCCTAGCTAAACTTAAATACATTAATGCGAACGGGAACTTTTCAATCCTGCAAAAAAGAAAAAAATATTGTGCAATCAATCCCATTCATTTTATGGGCAAATCTCCTCTTCTTTTGAGAGTGGCTTTTTCATGCAGCAAGCTGTTTTTAAGCTCACAGTTCACCAAAATAAATGCCGGTTGAGGTTAAATCATTGAGAAAATTGCTCTCATAGCGGGAAGCGCTTTGCAAAATGTCATTTCCAGTCTATTTCGGAGGCGTATGCGTCACTGCACTTTTTCTCTCTTTGTCTCTCTCTTTGTCTCTCTCTCTCTCTCTCTGTTTTACATACTCTTACATACTATCCACCTTTCCAACTCGCTCTTTCACCTTTTCTTCAAATGCTTTATATGATTTTTTTTTTTTTTTTCATTCTTGGTGATGTTTTACGTTTGTTTTATGAGCTTGTGTTTATTAGATCATGCACAGTGTTGCCTTCTTGGCCTCTGACCTTTGGTTGTCGTGCATTTTTGTCATGTGCAGCTGCTCCTATTGGCACCTGCTGCGGCTGGGTTTCACACACACACCACACACACACACAAACACAAACACAGGAGGGCATGAACATTAGTTCCCCCACCTGTTCCTCTTCCATTGCAGAATTGCTTACTGGGAGTCATGACACTGATTGGCTCCTTTTGGCATCCCACTGAACAGCATTTCTGCCCAGGGTCACAATGTGCTTCCATAGAGACTGAAAACACAGAGCTGTCTATAGCTTTGTTCCAAAACCTAGTGCGCGGCCTCACTGCATGCTGTCTACTGTACATAGGCAGCTGCCTAATGTTCATGGAACCACATAAGTGACAGATGATATACATTTAGCAACATTGCTCTGTATGTAAAGTTTGATGTTAGTATGTTGCTAAACTACAGCTTAATACTGCAATAAGCATAAAAATAGACACAAATATTGGTTAAAATGTTTTATTACAATATTTAATGTAATTTGATATTAATATTTTAATATTAGTTGCATTATTTATTGTAATATTATTTGAATATCATTTGTTAATTGTTGATTCATATTTTATCTTTTGGTATTATATTCTTAGTATTGATTTTTAGTACTTTTGTTTTTTATTACACTTTTTTTGTAATATATTGTTATTTTGTGTGCAATTTTGTGTGTGTGTATATATAAGTAGTATATGGTACATACAGTACATACAGTATAAGCAGTATATGGTACATACAGTATACTGTACATGGTCATGTATATGCAAATATTATTACAGTATATTTAACTCCACTATTTTGTATCCTTTAGGATTGGCTTCGAAGGATGATGCCTTTGATTTAGCTTCTGAATCATTTCCTCTGCATTCTGACAATTAAATTTAATGCTTATGAGCATCACATGATTTCTCATTCCCCTCACGCTGCTCTGAGATCCACCAGCCAGTCAACCTCAACAGAGGGATCCTGCGCATTTATAGAAGCAAACAAACTCTCCTGAGGAGAAAACTAGAGATGGTGGCATTTATTTCCTTGAGACAAACTGCAAATAAAACCCACCCAACCACCCCCCACCAACTCACTTCATTCATCATTTCAACATGGTGAAAAAAACAGTTAAAACCCAGCATTGTGTTGACCGTTGTAGTTTTCTGCAGCTTCGGGGGGCCCGGGGGGTTCGTGCCTCTGGCTGGGCCCTCATCTTTTTTAGGACACCTGGTTTCACGCACAAAACAACACACCCATCATTTTCACTTGTGCAAACGACTTCGGATAGCCTTTGAAAGCATCCCCTCTTATAATGATGAAGTCGAAATCAAATAGAATCGTCGAAGTCCGAATCTGAAACTCATGAATTGCGGGCGGGGCGGGGCGCCTTTGCCATCTGCAATGAGAGAGAGAGAGAGAGATAGAGCGACGAGGAAGAGAGGAGAGTAGACTAGGAGAGAAAGAGCAGCAAAAAGGAATCTGGTCCTGTGGTTGGTGAGTTGATCAAAGAGAAAAACTGAAAAACACAAAAGACCTCAATTTGAAGAGCAGATGGGGATACACTTTCTTCCTCACACTGTTTTTCATAAGCACAACGGAAATGTTATAAACGAAAACCAAACTAAATCAAGTGAAATTGAGCTGCATAAAGTGAAAGACACCTGCACACCTTTCTGAACCTTCAGAATTTCTTCTCAGTTCCTCAGTGGGAGTAATAACTCTCAGGTGGTGACGGTATGAAAGCTTACAATCCAGTGAAGTAATACACCACAATACTGTTATACATACTATAACGTTACAGGTGTGACCAAAAAAAATTAATGTGAGCTTCCCTTTCACATTGTTTTACAGTAGCAGCACTATATAAGGTAACTTGTTCTCTGGGAATATATGAGATAAATCTAATGCACAGCACTAGACTTTTTAAACAAATGGAAACTGATTAACTTCTTTAAGCTACACTCTAACTTTTGGCCCTTTAGCAAATAGTAACAAAAATAAATGTGTCTTGTGAAAGAACATGGTTTTTGTTGTTCTTCGGCTCTGCTTCTCTGTGAGTGTGAATGTGGTTTGAGGCATTGGTGTTCACATGGATACAGGACATATTTTTACAACCGGTAATTCCCTGGATAGCCTTCATTTTGAATAATCCATGTTCTTTTTTCTTGTTTGATGTGACAACAAACTTTCAGCTTCACTCTACTCACAGCCAAGCTACTTTTCTCTTTCTATGTTTATAATGTGACACACACGGACAAATGACATGTGTATGCAATGTACCATGAAATTCATCCCAAGAGTTCTATAACATAAATCATTATTATATGTTGATGAAAGTATATTTGGGTAAGGGCATGGTTTGGATTATATAGTTTTTTTCACTCTCTCATTAGTAATTTTGAGATTTTATTATTATTATTATTATTATTTTATCAAAAAGTTGCATAGTTTAGCTTTAAATGAGAAGAATATAATGATAGGGATGCACCGATACCACTTTTTCCAGTACTCGCCCGATACCGATATTTTTATTTTTGGTACTTGCCGATACCGGGTACCGATACCGATATTTTTATTGCATTTGTACATTTTTTAAATATTGGGTATAGAAACCAAAAAGGTATGTATAATGTTAATTGGTTAACTTAATTTATCAAATAGACACAGTCAAACCAAAATTTATTCAGACACCTTAAAACTTTGTAATGTGATAATGTGATACCCACATTATCACAGTTTATTCGCTATATTGTTTAGAAAATGGTAATAAAATATGAGGAACTCGGAGTTAAACTGTGTCAGAATAAATTCATCTTGATAATGTCAGATAAATTTGATAGAAAGGTATGTAATGGATTTACAATCAATCAAAAATTCCTACAGCGTCAATATTTCACCAACATATCAATACTTTGTCGGGGAACCTTAGCCTGAATGAACGGCATATGTTCCTGGGCATGCTGCAACAGGTCTCATGCAAAACTTCAACTTGGAGAATAATGTGTGGTCCCAAAATTGTATCAAATTTTACTGTTAGTCCCTGTATGCGAATTTTTGGCATAATATATCACAGTTTAGTTTATTTTGCTATCCTCGCTTTACATAAATGAACTATAGTGTCCTAAACCCACTAGTAAAAAAATATAAAAAATTATATCTGGTCTCTGAATAATTTTTGGTTTGACTGTATATCCTTCTGTTATTTTCACACTTAATTATGCCCATTAAAATGTATTTTACAAGTTTTGTTACTTTCACTGTTCATTTTTCTCTCTCTCTATGGTAGCCTACATCATCTTTAATGTAATAGCATTAGAGCTGCTCCATTGCAGCGGCGCTTTGCTGTAATAATGTAGGGAACCACTCGCTATAAATCTCTTAACTATGATATTTTCATAAACAGAAGTCGCGTTTTTTTCATCTGAAATGTGCAGCGATTTATTTTCCAAAGCCACTCATATAATGCAGAAACATGAAGCAAGCAAAACACGTACACGTATATTTCACACAGGCTGTTAGTTTCACTTTCGCCAGAAAGTGTACGATGAAGGGTGAAAATAAATCACGTTATAGTGACTGCCCCTAAAAATGTTTAAATTACGATAAGTTTGGAACCAAATGATGCGTGCCTAAGTGAGCGAACATTTATAAAATCACACAAAAGTTTGCGCTCTCTCTCTTTCTCTCTCTCTCTACCGTTAAGTAACTTGTGCATTGTTTTACTTACTTCTTTTTGACATATCCGACCGAACTACAAACATTCCAGTGATGTCTGTGAGAAAGGGATATTCACTCGACAAGCTCGCGCATCTGCGCCGCCGCGCGCTCAATCCACTCAGTGTGATTTGCTTACCAGCTGGCGCAAATCAGCTATACAGGCATTAATACTGAATATTTTATATTCATTGCATACATATACTTCGTAGTAGACATCTTTAACTCCATTCTGCTGTCTGTTGTTGTGTTGTCTGTGTTTCCTTGTCTGAATATGGCACTTATCACATGCTGTGGGGTATCGGCGTTTGGTATCGGGGCATTTTAACGAGTACGAGAACAAGTACAGGAGTTCAGTATCGGGCCCGATACCTATACCAGTATCGGTATCGGTGCATCCATATAGACTGTACTTAAAAAAACATGGACGTAGTGTCCGTGACGTCACCCGTTGAATTCTGAAGAGCTTTTTTGAAGCCCAAAGTGGGCGGAGCCGGTCGTCGCCATCTTGGCAGCGCGTCACCGCGCGTCACTCCCGGATAATCGAAAATGGGCAAAGAGGCGGGACGTGGGTGGCGCTGAGGTGAAGTGTTCACTGCACAGACGAGAAGCCTTTTTAGGAGTCCAGTTCTGTCGTTTCACGTTGAGCATCCACTGGTCTAGTCTGAGAGGGTCTGGATCACCTAGAGGAAAACTTTACACAGACAAATAGATAGTTACCTTTTTCACAGACTACTTTGCACAGTCCTCATTCTGTTCGGGACATTTTAAAACACTTAATTTGGCTTAATGCATTAAGACAGTGTTTTTCAAAGACCAAACTCAGAAAACACGTTATTAACAAATCATACTTATGTACAGACAAGCAGATGAGTCCAGGATAAGAACGCAACGCACGTTTAGCGTTTTCCTCCCATAGAAAACCGTTATAAGGAAAACGCTTACATGGCTTAATGCATTAAAACAGTGCTTGTCTGTACATAGTATGATTTATTAATCATGCTCTCACTGAGTTTCGTCTTTTAAAAACAGTTTTAATCGGTTTTAATTCATTAAGCCACGTTAAGAGTTTTTCTTATAGCCTAACGGTTTTCTATGGGAGGAAAACGCTTAACGAGTAACGTTAATTACAGGCCTAACGTTACAGCTAAATCACAGTCTGTCGGATTCTGAAGTGTAGCAGAGTTTTGAATAAAATTATAAAGAATAAATCAATTAATAAATAAAATGACATTACAATATCACTCACCGGAAAAAATGGATCCCAGACTTGGACGGTCTGTTAGAACAATTAACCGCACAACAAGACATTTTATTTGATAATTTTAAGAAATAATCACGAAAATAACCCATAGACTGAATAAAACAAAAGCAGAAACACGGCAGAGATGACAAGGAAAGCGGCTGATAGAGACAGCAGCGGCAATCCACCTGTCACTCAAGTGGCCACGCCCTTAATTATGCAGAATTTTAAGGCTTAATATAATTTAAACGGATGAGTTATAAAAAAATTCACCCCCCTCACAGTTGTCATGAAGGGCAAAAATAGCTATATAGACCAAAATCATTTTTTGAACCAGGCTGTAAACATGTTTTTTCAGCTGTAAAGTTTGGCATTTTAACATGGGGAGTCTATGGGATTGACTCCCTTTTGCAGCCAGCCTCTAGCGGCCAGTTGATGAATTACAGTTTAAGTCACTTCCTTGTTGGCTTCACGAGAGAGAGCGGGAGGTTGCAGTTCGGTGCATCCCTAATAGAAGGCTGCACCCCTTCCCGGAGTTCGAATCCTCTGGAGGTCGCATCCTCTGTAGGATGCATATACGAAGTGTCCTCAACCTAGAATTAAACGAGACGGCCTTCGTAGGACAGGCGGAAAAGGAAACCGGAAGTATCACGTTGCTATGCCAACACATTTAGAGCATCGTTGCGCTCTCACACTACTTAAATGAAGGAAAATGATTTCTAAATTTGGAAAGTAATTAAAAAAAAAAAGGTTTTACTTGTTTTATTTTGTTCAATGTTTGAGGAGCTGCAGCATACATACAGCAGACATCTATTAGAGAAAAAAAAGGAGGAAGATATTTAAAACAAAGTTTATCCGTTCTTACCGAGGCGAATAAAGGTAGGTTGTAAACACCACATCTGCGCTTGTGTGTACGTTACATCTGCCGGCGCCGACATTTTTCAAAGTAACAACGGTTGTTCACGGCGACGCAAAGAATTGTGGGTTATCTGTAGCAGCGAAGGATACACCTCATGCATCCTCCGAATTCTTGTGAAGGAAGGTCACATTAGAAGGTCGCATTCGGAGTGTCCTACTTGCGTTTCTGAAATGAGACAGCCTCGATGACGTATGCGGCACTTCGAATCGGACCTCCGGAGGATGCAGCCTTCCAAATGAGACACAGCAATCTTACTGGACTCGAATGATGCTGGACCGTGTTTCCCAGCATGCACCACAGCATGAATAAATCATGCAAATTACAACCTCATTGTTTATTCTATTATGTGCGCTGTTGTTGCCATATTTGTTGTTCCCTTAATAATGGAATTTTGAGAGACACCATCATTGTGTTTTGTGGGGAATATTAAAGATCATGTATGCTGGTGCTAAAAAAATATTATATCCATTTCTCAAAATCTTAGAAGGGACATAGAATGCCTGTTTTACATTGCAAGTTTGAGCTGCGCATCAGCGTAGTCTTGCGTAGCCAGACCTTCACGCTAGATTCGCACAGTGCGTCGGCGTCAACGCTTGACGGAGGGCGTGTCTGAAGCTTAGTGCTGACACGATCGTCATAGTGACAACAGCCAATCACTGGACCTCAACACAACACAAAGGCGGCTTTTGACAGCTAGTGTGTGATAGAAATAGCGATGATTGGTTGCGCCTAGCGATTGCCTGGTGTGAGGTCATATACTTCAATATACGGACAAGGTCAGGGATTGGGTGCTAATCATGTTTCACGGTGTTGCATGTAACACAGTTGGCTAGCGGCCTGAGCTAGGGTATGTGCATAAGGCGTCGGATTGGCGACGCCTCCGTTAGGCACTGGCAAAAGTTTGAGAAATTTTCAACTTCTGGCCGTGAGCAACACGATGCGACAACTTTCCTTACATGAGGTGGTTTGGCATCACGGCATCTTTGTTTCAGGCAGAACGTTAAAGAACACAACACATCCGTCTCCCAGAAATTCTGTAAAATTCAACCAATCAGATGACGATTTTCGAAACTCCTGAAGTGTTTCCAATTGTGTGTGCCATATGCATCAAACTTTCAGCAACGGTCCTTGGGCGTGACGTCTGCAAACACCATGTAAAAGTGAACTTTGCATCCGATGACCCCTTTAGGAAAATTACCTTGGAAGTAATTGCTTTTTGTTTTGTATTTATTTATTTTAATTTTATGTATCTATGTATTCTTTACTGATTTTATCCATTCTCTATCGATCATCAATGATATCCAGCTCTTCTGGCTGGACTTCCATCATGTGCAATCAAACCTACCAGTTATGTGCATATCAGTCAGCCACAGGCTCTGCACACTCCTACCTCCACTCCATCTTACGAGTCTACATCCCCCCACACCACAAAGCCGGTCGGTAAGTGAGCAACACCTCATGGTGCCATCACAGAGAGGCACAAAATAACTTTCCTGATCATTTTTGTTCACTGTTCCTTGCTGGTGGAATGATCTTCTCAACCCTATCCAGAATGCTGAATCACTGACAATGTTCAACAAACAGCTAAAACCTGGTCTCTTCTATTAACACTTCACTGCATACTGCTGAAAAATGTATTTGAATCATTTTAATTATCGTCCATGTGTTTGTACTTTAACACTAGATGTTTGCATTCAATATGCACAGCTAGTTGTAGTTTTAATTAGTTTTTACGATACATCAGCCAGCGGTGTAATTTCATTCTCATGCTAGTTCCACCCTTTGGTTTTCTGGATGTTTCCCTCTCCTTGTGTATCTGTTATTGGGTTTGTACTCTTATTTTAGCTGAGGAAATCAGATCCATGTGTTTGGCTCAGTGAGGCATTTTAAGACTGAATTATGGCACTGCAGAGCCGCTTAAAAGTCTTTTAAAATCCTGGTACTATAGTTTCTACTGTCTAACTGAGGAATCTCACATCCATTTAACAGACACTCAGACCTTTTAACTGGGTCTGCAGTGAACTTGGGATTCATTGTTTGTTCACACGTACACTTGATCAGTGTTGAGAGAAAAAACTTTGTTACTGTATCTTCCAAAACTTCTCATTTTGAAGTAGTTCAACTGTAGTCAAGCTACAGTATATAAAAATAGATATCAGAGAGATATTTTGTCATTCAAAACTCTTTCTCTCTGGCTCAAAAACAATGAGGGATTTTGAATAAACTAATTTTGATTGAATCTCTATTAGTTTATAATATAAAACATGAAAAAAAATAAATGTGCACTAAATCAACATCGTAAACATAACCACTGATGAATAGCTGTGTTTAACAAAATATTTTGCCATGAAAGATGCCAAACGCATTACAATGACAAATACCTACTGTAAATGTTTTATTTGTGAAGCGATTCACTAAAAATAATCTGTCTTTTCCACGCTGTATAAGAACGTGAAGGCGTTTTAAGCCCCTTTTGAATTCTTAAGACAGACCAGATGTCATAATGGTCTTCTCTTCACCGCTAAGTGTGAAGAAGAGCTCAGCGGTCAAAGGTTGTGCAGGTTAACCGGGCATATTCTCCCTCAATGCAGGGCTGAAAAGCTTTCACATAAGATAAGGTCGTTTGACAAACATTACCTTTAGAGAGGCAGAATGAGACACTAGGTGTCTGTGTGTGAGAAATAACACCAGTGTCCTCTACGGCTTCTTCAGTCTCTAATGTCCTCACTGCTGTGTGAGGAATTCATATATGAGCTGAGAGATGGCAAAACTGAAATATGCTTGTATATGTGTTTTCGTGTGTGGGTGTGCAGGGTCCAAATTTAATACCTGCTAAACTTCGTAAATTAGCTTTGTTGACAAACTAAAGGCTATTTGGCTGGTAATTTTATTAGAAACTGCAACATAATGCATGGATTAAATAATAAGACAGGGCAATTGTTTGTTTGTTTGTTGTTTTATTTTTTTTTGTTAATGAAAAATGTTGCTAATTAGTGCTGGGCGATAAAACAATAATGTTAATTATTGCAATATTTTCCTTGATAAAACGGTAACAAGAGTTCGATAAATGTTCAATTTAATGTTTATGTGCCAAAAGCGGAATGAAACAGTGCTGTGAGATCCAATGTGAAGCGCTTGAATTCAGCGAAGAACACAAATGACTCTGTGATTTAAACTAGTTTAAAGCCAGATGAAACAACACTGACAAAGAGGAGAAACACTGTGTGCAACGATACAGTCCGAACGCTTTTCAATCTACAAATCTCCATCTTTTACCATGGATTTATCAGAAAGAGCTTTATTGCCAGGTATGTTTACACATACGTATGAGAAAGTTGTTTTGGTGACAGAAGCTTCCACAGCACAAACAGATTTCAGTGACAAGACACAGATAGTAAAAATAGAATAAGTAAATAGGAAATAATATACAACAAATATATATTAAAAACAATATACAAAAGTAGACAACAGATGAATATCACTCATTTGAACATGCAGAAACTAAGAAATACATTTTTCTATTAAGATATTTATTTTGCTAAAGGCAAAGGACTGAAAACTGGTACAGAAAGTGACTAAAGAATGAAAATGTGAAGTGTTTGTCTTGTTCTGACCATAAAGAGTAGTTTAAAACAATAATTAACAGTCTGGTCATTTAAAGCAAGAATCACATCTTCAATCAGTACTTCTGATTTTACGGATCACAGCAAGAGGGATATTTATATAATATTTTTGAACACAAATAAAATGTTATTATATGTGCATGCCAATGCAAATGCATGCTACTGATTAACTTAAAAACAAGGCTCACAGACACTTAGTTAAACTGGACTTGGAATTTTAAAACACTTGAAATAATTGCCATTTAGACCAGGATAAAGCTGAACCTGGGTCTAACAAACACATGTGGGTCATTCTCCAAAAAAAAAAAAAGATTTTCTGTCTTAGAAAAGTGAAAAGTATATACTTATAAATAAATAATAAATAAATAAATAAAATAAATAAAAAGTTAAATTGATGTTTCTCTAATGAAAGTCGATGGTATATATTAATTCTGACACTATTACTAAACATAAAACACTACTTGTATATTTTATTTTAATTTATTTTACTGCTGAAGAAAGGATGGTAACACCAATAACAAATGCTTTAAGAAAATTAATTTTCTAAAATTCAATTATTATCTCAAAAATAAATCACAAATCATACAAAAAAAACTATCAATAACCAGTGGCGGCTCAGCAGGGGAGGCACAGATTCCCCATAATTTTGAGGTGAAAATGGGAGAAGGACGATTAAATGTTAATGAAATTCACAATTCATTTCAGTTTATGTCTCAGAATGTGTATTTTTTGTTTGTAATTTCACAGTTGTAATACCATAACGTGAAAGTGCCGCTTTTCTATCACGAATGTGCTGAATCTGCTGATGTAATTACAACCGCTAATGATAGAGAAGGGTAGGGGGAGGCCGGGGGAGCGCTGAGCTCTCGTGCCTCCGTTGGTAAAAAAATTAGCCAATCACCATCGAGTGTTCACTTTCAGCGCTGAGGAGTGTTGAGAAAAGGCGGGATTAAGCCCCTTCTGCTATAACCATTCATCATAGAGACGTAAATTACGTGATATTAGTTTGAACGTCTTCTGCTGCGCTGATAATGTACCAAGTAGCCTACTTATGATGAGTAGCGATATTGAATATTTAATTGCCAACAGATTTACCAAGCTGTCATTCAAACAGTAGGCTATATATACAAATTTAGGGAAACAGCCTAAGCTGGATATAGGCTACAGCAGTCGGCTTAATTAAATGGCGCAACAGGCAGATCTCTTTTAAGAAGGGATGGATGTTTGCTTCAAGTGATAGGCCAGGTAAGTGAAATTATATTATCTTGCTGCATATATGTCGATTTCTTTACGTTTTTTGTCTAAAAGCAATCAAAAAGCCATTTTAAAGTGGTTAAGCAAATAATAATAAAATAATAATAATCGACAGGGATCCCAGACCAATACAATTAGTGTGCCTCCTCTATTTTAAAACCCATGAGCCACTGGTAATAACACCAAATCCTTTTCTTCAATGAAAATCTTTTACATAGGAAAAAAAATCTCTGTGCACCATTTTTCTGAACTTTAACCTTGGAATTATTTTCCCACAGCATTTTGTATTTTCAAAATACAAGTTAACACTGTTAACACCAATAAAGTAATAATAATAATAAAAAGACATCTTTTAAAAAAATATATTGATATTATTAATGGATTATTTAGCACAAGTTGGACTAAAATGTAACCCCAGAAAACAAAATAATTAAAAAAGAAAAAAACAATACCAGATGAAGGGAACAAAGAGATTTTCAGGTACTTGAAAAATTCAAAGCATTTCATATTATACTAAACTGGTAGGTTATGCCCTTTATTTTTTGAGCTTGCTTATTTAAAATCTTTTTTCATGGGTGAAAATCCAAGTGACATGTTTGTCACCACATTTTTTAGAATGACGCATGTGAGAAAATTACTTTATGTAGACCCTCAGGCCAACACATATCAACAGATACATAACCAGACCAATAATATAAATGGTCTATGCGCAGAAGTAGATATCATGCTGTTCTGGAGCGCTAGTCCAAAATGTTAACAGCACAGCTTGGACAGGTCTTGTCATTATTGAACTGGAATATTTTGTGTGTTGATAAAAGGTTCTGGCCTGACTTTAGCCATTGAGCTTTTCTGAGAAAAACGACGGCAATATCCGCCCTGCTGTTGTATCAAGACAATATTCTACAATAGTCTTTTCATTAGAGAAATTTCACATCCCTGGCGTGTCTAATCAGGCCTTCCTCTTTTACGCTGACAAAAGCCCGTCATTCTGGAGGTCTCCCAAATGCAACTGGGGTTGAACAAAAGACCTCTCAGCTCAGATATGAAAGATTTCATTGTTCCCAGTGCAATCAGTCATCTTTTATGACAGCTCATTAGGAGATGGACAGGAAGTTGCCATATTTGGCAGCCAGCATGCTTATCTTCTTGGTTTTTAATAAGACAGTTATCTGAATGATCTAGACTCTCATTGAATCTTTATGGGAATGTTGGGGTCTTTTGTTTTGCCGGCTTTGACTGTGCTCACTGACTGTGCTCATGTATAGTAGTTATAGTGAGTTCTCAATCTCACACTCACATTTTAGATGGTTAGAAGGCCATGCAACAGGATGTATGCACTGCCGCAAGGATAGAAAACAAGACTCTTTTGCTGTGTGTCTGTACGTCTTGATGCAATAAATATAGGAAGGTATTTCTCAACAAAAGCAAAGGGATTTAAGAAGCTTTTCTATTTTGTTCACTTGTTCCCAGATAAGAACAAGATTGTCCTTCAGAATCCGTACTTAAAGTGATTCTTTTCAAACCTGTCTGTTTCTTCTGAATCAATTCACCTGTCTCACGTCTCACTTGTCTCTCTGAAACAGTAGAATAGCCCCACACCTGAAGCAATCCCAGCATGTTTCAGATCATAGTAATCCTTTGTGAGACTAGAAAAAGCTGCACGGAAGTACAAAGTTGTGGCCTTCATGTTAAATATATGAAACTAAGTAAAACTTCAGGGACAAGTATATGTAATTGAAGCCTTCTAAGGGTTAAGAAAGAGTTTGCGAGAGGAGGAAGAGAGAGACTCAGTTTCATGGAAACATTGAATTTTTCATTAGTCTTTTGGTAGTGAAGAGGGAATTCTAGTTTCCACATGCTTATTTAAAGTGCAATAGCAATAGCGCTCAACTATAAGTTACTGGATGAGTGAAAATAAACTTCTATTTATGGTTCAATATAGTGTAGGGAGCTGGCATTTTAACACAACAAATCTACAACAGGTTCAATGAAAATAGTAGCTGGTTTGCAACAACTCAAAAAGTTGCTTTCCAATAAATTAATGATTTAAAAAGCATACAAATTACATTTTTAAAATTGAATAAATATTTAAAATGATATAAATTACTTTATAATTCTTCTTCTTCTAAATGTTTAGCTACAGAGTAAAGTAAAAACACTATAATTAATAAAATTCTAGTGTAAAGAAAATTTATTGAAAAGTACAGATGAGATCAGATTACTGTTCTCACTACAGAAAAAATGAAAAGTGTATTTAATTTAAAATTAAACAGTTACATAGTTGCATTAAAGGGACTATAACATCACTTGTACTCAGCTTTGCTACACAATCTCTCAAATATGTCATCTTGAAAAGAAAGGGAAAGAAAGAGAGAGAGAGAGGGAAAACTAAAAATACATTTATTTTAAATGAGAAGCAAAGACAGAAGGGGGAAAAAACAATTTTGCTGGAGGGCAATTTTCTCAGCTCCCTATGAAAAGGTCAGTTGTCTGGTTCATGTATTAAAATGTGACTACTGATAATTGTTTTTTTATCATTCATTAAAATTTACAATGCTCCAAGTCACAAAACTATTACTGAAAACATTTTGCTGAAGTCCGAGGCCTTTCTGAGAAAGAGACCTTTTTGTCCTCTCCTTTCCTTCTTTCCTTCACACCCATCCCTCTCTCCTTCATTATTGAGTAAGTTACTTCGGTCATTTTCCTGTCTCTATCACATTCTCTTTATTCTACTCTCTCCCTCTTGTCATACTGACTGTCAGATTTTGTGCGTTCTGTTGGCCACTTGCCCTTTTTAACTGGAACAGAATGAAGGCACATTTGTAGCAGTAAATAAACGAGTCGTATCGGTGGAAGGGCAGATCTCTGACATCCACATCTTAATCCCTACAATATACTGACAGAGCACAATACTGTCTTTCTTTCATTCATTCATTCTCTCTTCAACTGACTGAAGTGTGATATTAAGGTTTATCCTGTCACCTTTACATTTTTTTTGCATGGATCAAGTGTTGGCTGATATTTAAGCATTCAAGCCCATAAAAAGTCCATATAAAAATACAGTTTTGCTGAACGAAGATTATGAAATATAGTAAAGCTTTTAGGTGTGTCTAACCTGATGGGAGAGACGGTGGAGGCATGAAATCATCTGACCAAACAGATGAGAGGGGGAGGGGGGGGGGGGGGGGGGGGGGGGGGTCACATCAGGCTGTGCCCTGTAGTGTGTGTGTGTTTTGACGAGTTGCAGCTGCCTGACTTTGGCTGAAGACTCAATGAGGCAGGAACAATTCCAGGGGAATTGTGGGTAATTGCGAAGCATCTGGTCTGGGGTGCTGGATCTGTTGTCAGGGGGACCACAGAGAGAAGCAAGTGAGGTGTGTGAGTGTTGTGTGTGAATACATGAAACTGTGCATTAGGAAATGAATGTGACCGTCCTATGAATAGGAAATATGGAGATATTAGGATTGTGACGTTTAACTATATAATTAGTGCAATGGGATTAGCCTCTTAAACTCTGCGGACCCGGATACGGGTCCAAAATCGTGTTAAAAATGTTTATGCTTCATTTACATCGCCTTCCTTATATGGTATCAGCCCATATATGTGTTCATTTTAAAGCTTGTCTTCTTTACAAAGAATACCATTCCTTTTGGTTTTTATATTCATAAAGCAGTAAAATTAAGCTTAGAAATGTATTTGTCCCACACACGATTTTCCGCCTAACCATTGCGAAAAATTTTTACGAACAATGTGTATTTTATATATTTTTCACAAAAAAAAGTCAAGTTATATATCACAAGAAAGCTCTCATTCTCAGGAATTTGACGATGTAGATTATTTCATTATGTGACAATCATAGATCGAATTATCTTCAATTGAATTGCGGGGGGAAAAAAGCTGATTTTTTTTAATGTGTAACATTCCTACTCGTAGCACTGCTTCAGTTAGCCGCAAACAGCAACAAATATCTATATACTCTATATTATCTTTTAGATTAGGATCTCTTTCAAACAAGACAATTTTCACGTTTCTGCGCGCTTCCATCGGTGAGATATATAGAGTTATGTAAGGATACTGATTCCAGCCGTCTGGAAATATGCGCTAGCCATCTCATACAGCATGCGGGCAGGAGTATAGTTATAGATATCTGCGGTGGTTCTGGCTGCAATTGGTCCGTTACAGCCTGCAGATTGGCCATTACAGACTTTGTGAACTCTGACACCTCTGCATCACCAGAGTGGGCGAGAGAGGGGGGTCTCCATCTGGTCTCGCAGCCAGTGGTTTGTTGGCTGTTGTAGTTCGTGGACGCGAGAATTGGAGGCTTTTCTCCGCACGGAAGAGTTGTAGCGAATGCGACTCAGATCATATTAGTCTATGATGATCAAATTACAAGTTATATATGACGAAGAACGGTCAGCGTCGCCGTGGAGAAGAATGGGTGTGCATCTGGGGAGGATTTAGGAGCGAGCCTTTGTGTTTGAGAGCTGTTTCTTTGTTATGAAACGTGGCAGCACCGCTAGCAATCTGATACACTTTTTTATGACAGAAAAGTAGAGTACATTATGTATTTCAGTAAGTATACAGTAAATATACAGTAAATATACATGGATTATTTACAGTGCGGTGTAGATAGAGCTAATATATGTTTGTTTGACGCTGTGAATGTAAAGATAGCTGCCTGCTAGCAAATTAGCCCAGCTCTGGACCACAGAGGCAAGCACAGCTGGATTCAGGATGAGAGAGAGATGCTGTGATCAACTGATGCTGAGGTGAGAGATGCTGTGATCACTATTCCAATACAGAATGCATATAAATGGAATAATATAAAGCTGGAGGATATGGATTCTATTTTAGATTGTTATAGACCAGTCTTGAGCATCCTGAAAGAATTAAACTGAGTGTAGAAATCACAATATGAGAAATTTGGTCCAATTCGCTTGTGCCATTTTGTATATTACTTCTTAGAAAAACATAAAAATTAAACATAATTCAATCAATAATCAATTAAAGTGCTTATTGGCACAGAGTACAATAGGATTGTGGGATTAATGTGTTTTATAAAGCCTGTTTTTACAAAGGAAACTCAAATTGACATGTATATGCAAAAAAGGACAAATTTACTTGCTTCACTTATAATGCAATAACTCCTGTTTAGAAGCTGTTATTTGAAAGATTATTTTTTCTGGTACTTTTAGGCATGTAGTGGCATCAAACAAAGTAAATTGCAGAGAGCTGGGCCTAATAGAACCTGAATTACAGAATAAAAAAATTTAAACTCCAAAAGCGCCTATGTTTTTTTTGTGTTTATTGTAATATTTGAAAAATATATAATGTTATTTATAAAAAATTACACTCATATTTTGTAGTTCAAAGGGTTTTCTTTACAATGAAACCATTTTTTTTTCATTTCCTCTATTGTATGTGTGTAGGGCAAACATTTGATTTTGAGTATGTCAATTTAGGCGAAAATACCAAAAATGCACCAGAGAATAAGTGGCTTTAGCCTTTTGGTCTTTAATACCAAACATTGGAGTGTCGGTTTACGTCAGACACACACACACACCTTGCTGTCATCTTTGATCCCCTCTAAACCTCGGCTGTGTCCAACAATGTATGTTTAAGAAACCAAAAATGGCTAATGACTCTTATACCGTCTGTTGCCTGCTGGATCGAGGCAGGAATTATTGGCGCGGGAGGAAGCGAGGTGAGACAGGGAAAGGCTTTATCCTTGAGGAAGCGCATTCTCTGACACTGGCAGCATCTTGCTGTTGGTGCAGCTTTAGGGCACTTTTACGTTGGCCATAAAATATGACTTTGTCTGAGCCCCATTTGTTTTGCAATCGTTTCCCCTGTGAGGGAGGTGAGGCTAAACTACAGTGATATAGTGACTACTGCACCCCAGATCTCTGCTTTATGGAGCCATTAAGAAGTTCCAACCTACCACAATTTCTTAAAGTGCTCAATAACTTTGTATGCTGACTGTGTCGGTCTGTTGAAGTTGTAGCTTTTAAAGTTTTGGGGACGAAATTTTGCCAATGCATAATGAAAATGAAGGCCGGTGTGTGCACACACAAACACCCCCAGAGAATAAGAGCACCTGTCACCTCACATTACACAGGTACGGTAGACATTTGATTTAGATGGTTGACTGCATCCCAGAAATTTTTTTTCTTGTGTGTGTGTTTTTCCTCTCTCCTCTGAAAAAGATGAATGGGAAAACAATTAAATGATCAACCAGGGAGCCATATTTGATAACCAAGAAATTGTGGCCATGTAATGTTGTCTTCACAATTAGTTAACTTTATTTCATAGTAAATATACTGAACCCAGATTTCTAAATAATAATGATAATAAACGCAATTTAATTGGCTAAAAACAGCAATCGCTAACTGGCTTTGCTTGAAATGAGCACTGTATATCAGGTTAGCCACATTAATCACCATAACGGTGACTGTCAAATGAAACAACAGTTATGTTTATTTATGCCGTCTTTTTGTAGACCAACACAGAATGTTAATTCACCATAGTATCCTTACGTAATGTCCTATTTTGAAGTTTTTTTGTTTTTTTTTTTTTTTTTTTTAGAATTTGCTATATAAGGACTATATTGGTTGTCTGATTCTTCATAAATTCACATCCTTGTGGTAGTCTTTATGTAGCAGCTTGTTAGCATCATTTTCAAAAACACAACTGCTTTTAAAATCCATGTTTGAGGTCTAACTATTTGTAAATTGGGTTGTCAAGCAATATTTGGATAGACTTGATTTATGTTAAATACAGACCTTATTTTATTTATAAATCAAAAGCCATCATTCTAAAAATGCACTGGAATTTATGCACAAAAATGAGTAGTTTTATATTTTCCATATAGAATACTATATACTTGTGTTCAATAAGTAGTGAACACTAATCATAAAAATGCAAGTAAATATCATATATATTACACAACTGCACATATATGTGGCAAAAACAATACTTTTCTCAGAAGAAATCAGTTGTTTAATTTTCAGTCTGTTACCAAAATGTTTGTGCCCCTGTGACCTATCCATTGATTCGGTTCAATTTCAGTTTCTGTCTGAAAACAAAGCAGTTTTGGCTTATAATAAAGACTTTAACAGAAAATAAAAAAACCGTGAGGTTATGTGCTGTGGTTAAAAATAATAAATAAAGGGCCTAATTCAGACTGGAAATGGCGTCAGAGAGCTTATCTCTCTTATTTGTGTGGAAAAAGATTCATGACTTGGTCTTACATCATTGCATTATTCCTGATAATGTCATCATCCTATTACAAGCTCTCTGGTTTTGATTAATGATTGATGTGATTAGCAGTGATTGAGTGATTAGCAGTTGTTTGTACAGTGGAGGGCTGTCTGGGTGTTGCAGGGAGCGCAGTGGGTTCTGGGAGAATAAGCTGGCACCTCAGTACAGCTGCTTTGCTCTTCTGGATTTGTGTGGAAACACCAGCAGTAAAAATCACTAGAAGGGAAAAAAATGCTCCCATCCCACTGGCAGCCACTCAGTCTAGGAAGGTATTGTCTTCCGTAATTGTTCCGGAAAAAGAGAGAGCCAAGACAATGAAGCTAACAAGCTGTCTGTGGAATCCTTAATTTAAGAGCCAAGTGATAAAAACAGATTTTAATTTTGGTTCCTTCCCTCCCTCTCTCCCTCCTCCATATTCTCTCGGTGTCTCTGCAGCACTGTAATATATGCAGTGAGAAGGTCATGGTGTTGTGAATCCAGTGTGAGATGAGTGCAGTGGGAAACACTCACACACAAACACAAAATGACATGCAAATACAATGGCCAGCAGCCCAATGATGACAACTCAAAATCAAGCGGCAGCTTCATTATAAATGTTCTCTTCAATTCCCAGGGAAGAGAACATTTACGGTTTCTGATACCTTCTTGGTCAACACAGCTGTATTTTATGTAGCACATCACTATAGCTTTAATAAACCAGAAAACATTTAATTACATGATGATTTATATAAAGAATTCTGATGTAATTATGGTTTGTTTACGTTAGCAGGTCTCGTGCATGCATTCTTTTAGTATGGTCTGATTCTCGAATGAATCTCATGAGGTGGGTATTTTTTGTAAATTAAATACAGCACAACCAGATTAGTCTGATTCCTAAAAGAATGTATCTGAGTCATTTCCTTTTACTCAATTAAAAACATACCTTGTGTAGTCCGATTCCGAATGAATGACTCTGAGTTGGTTCTTTTTAGTGATTCAAAAACATGCAATGCAACCAGTCTGATTCCTGAATGAATGACTTTAATGAGGCGGTTCATTTTAGTAAATCAAAACAAAGCAGCGCCACTAGTGTAGTCTGATTCCCTAAAGAATTACTCAAACAGTTATTTTTTGAGAATCGAAATGAAACTAGGCCGCTAGTTCAATTCTCGAAAAAGTGAATGGTTCAGTGAATGGTTGTTCAGTGACAGTGTGCTGTTAAAGATGCACATTTTTAGTTTTGTAGCAGTATTTCATAAAAAAGAATTACAGTTTTATTAATGATGATAATGATTTGTTTTGTATTGTTATACAAACAATATATATGCATACATTTAAGGAAACAATATATGAGTGAATTTAAGGCCAATTCTTGGATTGCATTCATGACTAAAAAGTCTGTAAAAGCTCACCTTTTATAACAATCATTTTAAATGTATTCATAATTAAAATCTCATCATTTGTTAATAAAATTACATTTCTGTTTTCCAGATATTTATTCTTTGAGGTACTAAAAGAATAATTAATGGAACCAAAATTTAACATCCAGACCAGCAAACTTCAGGTAGCATCTAAATCGAGATGTAAACACTGACCATAAGGAGAAATGTTACATTACTGTTATGTGTGTTGTAGGTCATAAGAGCTGACATTTAAAGAATATGATCATCTCTTCCTAGCCGGGTCCAGCTGGAATACACTAATGATTACAGCTAACGTTGCAAACGTTGGTTTTCACAAGACTCACCGGTGCATGCGCAAAGCCCACCTCATACGTCATCCGCCCGGAGCTGCTTCCGTGTACAACTGTTGGCACAAGCTAGATTAAAGTGATTATTACGTTTTGAATATGGATATTTTCCTTACAAAAACGCATCGATTCACTACAGGAAGCCTTTGTTCACCCCCGGGGCCATGTGAGACACTTTGTTTTATGGATGGGCGCTTTTTATTTCACTTCTTTTGGACTGAAGCACTGCAACACCCGCTGACTCCAATGATAGCGCTTGGAATAGCAGGACAATTTTTAATATAATTCTGACTGGATTCGTCTGAAAGAAGAAAGTCATATATTCAACCTGGATGGGTTGCCCCTCGGGGTGAGTAAAACACAGCCTATTTTCATTTGGGTGAAAACCCTTTAACAGTTCTGTCTAATACGGATTATCTAATACGTCTGTCTAATAATCAGATAGAACGTAAACAAAGGAATTAAAATGTATACAAAAAGTATTATAACGATTGCTTTTATATTATTAGTAATAGAAAGGCAAACATAATACTTTCTCGTTTACCATCAGCATTTAGCAAATACACATTTATATCATTTAAATAAATCTTTGAATAGCTAATGAAAATTTAATTTCGCAAACCTTGCAAACTTAGTCAGATCCAGCTGTGAGATCCTGTGAAATGTGCATTTGTATCCTGGGTGTGAATGTGTATCCTAGCGCGGTTCTTTGTGTTGGAGGTTGGTCCGTACGAATTGAATGCTGACTGGAGGAGGGTTCAGCTTTACTGGAGACGCGCGATCGACAAACTTCAAACTCGTGATTTCAAATTATGCTGTGCTTTATGCATTTACCAACTGCCATATCCATGTCATTTTTACTGTATGCTGTACGTAAAATAAGTGTTGCCTTGGCTTTATTTGAAAAAATATGATTCCCACACAAACTTCCCAGAATACTGAATGCCCTGTTACAGTGTTTACTTCCTTTTTAATTATATTTTATTAAATATTTATTTATTTTTGAGAAAAATACTTTGTCATTTAAAGTATAAGTATGTTTATTTTATACATTTATTTTTTAATCCATTTTCAAATGATTTCAAATTTCTTAAATATTAATTCAAATAAATACAATTATATCGGTTTTATATCGACCATCGGCCACCCTGCTTTCCAAGATATCGGCATCGGCTGTCAAAAAAACAATATCGGTCGACCACTAATTATAGCAAAGGCCTGCAAGGTTTGCAGTTAGATGTTATAGAAAAGTTAGAAATGAATATGTATCTCCACATTTGCACACACAGCTTAAATCTCTCATAAGAGAAAGAGTGTGAGAGCATGCACACATAAGCTCTACTAGCCTCTTAATTAGCTAGAAATGTGAACTAGTGATAAGGCTAAATCTAAGAGGGACAAGGATTTGTTTAACCTATGACCTCTGAGATCATTTAGTCATTCGGGATTCACACTGGCTGGTTTAAAGGTTGTGACCTTCCACAGATTATCCAAAAACATTGACTATGTCAGGGGTCATATGGTCACTAAAAGAAAAAAAATCTGATTTTTGGTTTAGGTTTTTAGTAACCAGTAAATAGCATTAACTTTATATTCTGCTTTATGTTAGTTAAATCTATTAATTGTGGATGGACAGAAAGTTTGATCAACTCTGATTTATTTGTCTGCACCGTTGAAATAGATTAATGAGATTGGTGAGTTTTCTCACATAAATTTAGTGTTATATCATCATTTTAATATTTACTAGATTTATGTCTATTTATTCCCATTTACCTCACATAAAAATTAAATGTTACATGTCATTCAGGTGGTCTCTACTTTAAAAAAAACCCCCCCCCCCCCCCCCCCCCCAAAAAAAAAAAAAAAAAAAAAAAAAACAAAAAAAAAAAAGGGGTCCTATGATGGATTTAAATTGTTCCCTTCTCTTGGAGTGTTACAAGCAGTGTTCGAAACTATACTGGAATTTGGGGGAGCCCACTGTTTTGTTTTTGGCTTAATGGGGGGAGGGGGTTGTGCGCTTGCGCGTGAATGAAGGCTTACAATGACTTACAAAGATACATAACAGCTACAAGTGTATGCACTACTTGCTTTATGCAAGCACTATATAGGATAAATCACTATACAGGATTTACCCTATTATACTTTATCGACACGAATTGATAGGTGAAACAACAAACAGCCACCCACAAATAGTCTATAAACAACGAATTTTTTCTACGAATCTTTGAGTTAACATGTACTAAATATGAGTGGAATTTGCACCGCAGCGCCACCGCACTTTGATGCTCATGACAAGAATAGCATGTGTAGTTATCTTAATTGAAGTGAATTAGGTTTAAATCGCCGTCATGCATGAATGAATGTATATTTTTGCAATTTTACACATAATAAACCACGATGATCACATTACACAAAACTAAAATTGCACATCAAAATAACGCAGTCAATATTTTGAGACCCCCCAAAATTTAACAAATCATGTTTTCAGGGGAGCCCATGCCTTATTAAGCGGAGCCGAGCTCCCGTAGTTGCACATGGTGTACAAGCTCTTGGTCAATAAAGAAATTGTTAACGTTGCAAAGATAAAGTCTCAAAGCAAAGATATCTTCTTTATAACAGTAGAAGGTACATATTGTACACCTTTCTGGATTTGATGTCCTTAGAATATTTAATGAAATTGCGGAAAGTACAAAAACCATATCAATATATGGTTTACAGCTCCTCTATCAGGAGCTGTGAGAACAGGTCGATTTGGGCTGTTCTTAATTAATATTCATGAGGCCGTCTTCTGATTGGCCTTTGTTTTCTGAGGACTACGGCCAGGCCAACACAGGGTAACTAGGGTCAGCTGAGTGCCAGCGCTAAGATGGAGGCAGCACAAAACAAAGGGGAAACGGGAGGCGCCCATCAAACCAGCGCAGATTCCGTACATGAGCTTAAAAGTCATCTCGGTTGTGTGTTGGGTGCCAGAATCGACGTAATTACAGCCTCAAATTAGAAAATGTGATGCATATCAAACCTGTGACAGCTGTGGTTAAACTTGATAAAACGAGCAGACTGGACAGAAAAGATGGTAAAAAATTCTGGCGTTTGCAGCGCACACTTCTTATCGGAAAAGGTTCAATAAAGTATTGTATTTCGTTGTTATGGGCGCGTCTACAGATTTCTTGCCATATGTCTATATGTCTTGCATCTCACGACTATGTCGTGTATGAAATAATGTATGTGTGCATGTGTATAAAACAACAAAACTGACAATTTATATATAATCATTTGTAATTGTATATACATTGTTGTGATTAATTGTGACTGGAACAATAATGTAGCTGTAAAAATATTTGCCTGCTGAAATTGAAATGTATATACATCTTCATCATGATTAGATAGACACGGAGTTTGTCTTTACTATACACGTTAGATGTAATCCACCTCATAGTAACAATCCTGTCAGATAGTCCATCCTTTGAGTGAGAGTGTAACGTTAAAGGTCAGCCGATCTGGTTTCGTGGTTAAAGTTAACCTTTTGTACATGTTTCTCTGTTGTTGTTACTCAGCAATAGCATGGACGCGATGTTGTCTGGGGTTTGGCAAAAGGAGAGTGGGACGGTGGGCGGTGCTCAGGGTGGTGACTGAAGGCGGTGACTGTGTAGTTCTGACGTCAACTTTTTACGGAAGTCACAACAGTTTGTGAAAAATCACAGCTACTTTATGCAGGCTGTGTGCATTTTACTGGGGACTGACTGTTTTGAAACTTATATGAAAGTTACATAGCACCTAGACCTCAGTTACCATGAAAAAAAGCCAGGAAATTTCAGTTTTTGACAATATGGGACCTTTAAGACTTGTCCCGCCCTCTCCTAAAACGCCTCATTTAAACACCCCCACATGTCTACGTCACTGTGTGGGACAGGTTTATTGATGTTAATGAGAAGCCATATGTTGTCCCTTAACATTTGTAGAACTGAACCCGTTCTTAATTTAAATGGGGTGGACATTAACAGTAAAAAATGCACAAATAAATTTATTAGAAATCTATTTTATGAAAAGAGATCTATTAAGCCTAGAGGGAAATTTTTCTGGAACATTTGTTTTCCAGAGATCATTTGGAAAAAAGCTTGGCTTCTTCCCTTTCGGTTTTGTATATCTAACAAACTTCGGGAAATACATCTGAAAGTACTTCATAATATTTATGTTAGTAACTATACTTTAGCAAAATTTATGGATATTGATGAAAAATTTTCATTTTGTTCAGATCAGCCAGAAAGAATTCTACATCATTTTTTTTAATGGTACCATTCCAAAAAATTCTGGGAAGATTTATCTATATATATTCAACAGAAATCTGGTTATAATTGTGAATTAACATCCAAAGATGTTATCTTATATTTTGAATCAAAAAATGAATCTGTCAATTTTGTGATGAATCTAATTATTTTATTTGGTAAATTTCATATTCATAAAAGTAAAAGAAATAGTTCTAAACCCTGTTTGAAGGTCTTTATGACTGATTTTCATTTGTATTTTGAGTCTCTCCAATGTATTGATAACAAAAAATGTAGAGATACAATTTTATTCGAAAATTGAATGGGTATATGCTGTCTTTTTTTTCTTTAAGTATTATTGATTTTTTTTTCTATGTAATGTAAACCCATTCCTTTAATTGTGTTATCTTTTTGGATGTCTTGTTAAAGTTGTAAATGTTGCATGTTATGTCTTTAATGTCTAATAAAAAAATTTTTTTTTTTAAAACGTAACTATGTGGGAAGATGTGCATAATGCCGCCCAAATGTTCACGAAAAGAAAGAATGCGTAACTTTTATTCTCACTGCAGTATTGTTGTTGCCACCGCAGCCATTTTGTGGAGATGTTGTGTGTTTCGTTGAGAACGCGACACTACTTTCTTTGGCCTTCCAAAAGAGGACGATATCCACTTTGTCATGCCTAGAGCTGATCCGTGCTGGTCACTGAGGAAATACATCAACACTTGAGGTATTCAGCCAATCACAACGCACTGGATAGCTGGCCAATCAACGTACACCTCGCTTTTCAGACGATGAGCTTTGTAAAAAACGATGCGTTTCAGAAAGGCGGGGCATAGAGGAGCAACAATGTACATTATGTGGACAATAATGTACATTATGTGGAAAATAATAAGTTTTTTTAACCTTAAACCACATAAAAACATTTAATTACACCAAATACACAAAATAATGTTCTTTTTATCAATGTCACATGACCCTTTTATAGTGTTTTGAACCAGAATGAGCTACAGCATGGATGCCAATAGTTAAATGTCTGACTCCGTAAGCACCACAATATATTACAGATTCTACTGGTCTTTTTAGCTGGTGTAGAAGTTTAAACATATCTATGTCGGCAAAATGATTTAACTTGATATGATACATTCCTGTCTACATAACAAGAATAGGTCAAATTTAATTTATTAATTTTTTATCTTTTTTATTATTATTATTAATTTATTTTTGCTTTTCCTTTCCCAAAATGTAAGATTTTAAAGTAGTTTCTCCCACAACTAACCGTAATTATCATGAAGAAAACAGATGTACTTTTTCCCTTAGCCATGCCGTGACATCACTTACACCACACACTTGACACTATTTTTAAAACAAAAGCTGCTTTGCTTGTCATATATTTGTTGCTATTGTTTTCCCGTCAGTATCCGTCATTAACTAGAAGGGCTTTTTATAAACGAGGGTTAAAATGACAAGGAATCACATAACAGGAAAATGCGTAAAAAAAGCTATCGAAACACGCTGTTCTTAATTAATGCATTTATGCATTCCATTTTATTCAGGCGGGAAATGTTCAGTTGCTCAAGAGGCCATTCACACACACAGTCTACCCTGAACCCTCGCGTGCAATTAGCTATCCTTCCTATCCTAATTACTGCCATTCATTCCTTATCAATAAGAGTCACTGGTAAGCAACTACTAACACAAACACCCACATGGAGAAACACACTTCCACATACTCGCAGACTGCAGGTGCAGGATAGATTCAAATTAACACACTGTCACAGCTCATCAAAGCCCACAACAGACAGCAAATGATCTTATTTAAACCAAACCAACGCCAGGAACAGTGAGAAAATCTTCTGCTCATTAAGATTCATTTAAATATATCTGCTCTCCTGCCTAGGTTGTTTTGATCAGAGCATGTACATAAGAAAGAAAATAGTTTGAGTGTCCTAATTAAGTCATCATGTGGAGTCTCTTTCAAATCATATATGAGCTTTAAGTTCAATCTGGTATTTTTATCACTTATAAGCATTTTATTTACATCTGTTGCATCTTGCATGATTCCTTCCCTTTCTCTCCTCCACTTCAAGCCAAGAAACCCCACCGTCTCCCATGGCAACGGGCTAATGAGGGTCTGTCACGGCAGCCATGTCACCGCCCGCTGCCTGTCACTACTATCGCCATGGCGATCGGTTCGTCCCACCCCCCCATTCTCCGCAGCCACCAATCAGGTTAAGTGTAGCTCTGATCGATTGGGCCGTGCCTCGGGCTGACGTTTCTCACTGCTCCCCAAGACAAATGAGAGAGACAGACAGAGCAGTCCAATAAAACAACAGCACTTTTAGTGGTCAATCGAGAATATCTGCGTTATATGATTAATGTGAGGCTAGATTAGTTCAATCAAAATAAAGTGGAATATTTGTCAGCGCGAGCCCCGACCATACGTGTGTTAAGTCATAATTGCTGGAATGATTCATGTATTTTCACCTTTTATTTAGGTCACTGTTTTCCTCTAGTTCTGCAGCGTGTTTGGCTGTAATTTATATATTATGTGGCAGCTGACCCCTGTATCACACTCTCGTTTTGACCATTATTATTAAAAGCTTCTCACTTTTGTGAACTTGATCGCAAAGATGCAGGCAGGAAGTTTGAACAAGTAATTAGACACACACTGGTCTCTTAATGGCTGCGCCTCATTCTCCCATGTGATTCTGAATAAAGGTCTGTGAGGTTAGAGTCTGAATGAGGTTGTGTGAGGTAACAATATGAATGAGGGTCTGTAAGGTAACAGACTTTGGAAGTGTCTGTGAGGTATCGGTATGAATGAGAGTCTGTGAGGTAACCGTTTGTGTAGGTATTGATCAGATTGTTAGTGCTTTGTCTTAAATCTACTGAGCAACCTACCTAGACAGCATTTTTAGGCAACATATTTGTGCTCCTGATGTGATGGTGTCTCAAATGGTAGGTAATATAGTGGTTATAAAAAGTAGTCAGGTGTAATTTATTTTAACGAAAAATGCAAGCACACTTTAAAACAATATATGCAATAAATATATATTCAATATATAATACATTTAGTTTTGTTTTGTTAAAGTCTGAAGTAAAACCAGTTGGGAACCACTAATCTAATGCAGTAAAATGTACTATATTTAGTTTATCAATGTAAGTGCTATAAAAATATTCATACATAAGAATGTGTAATTGTAGCACATTGTCATATGAGCTTCATTTTTCATGTACTCATTACATTAATGTAAGAATCAGTGAGTCATGGTATTTACACGGTGTAACAAAGGCTATTAATGAAGTTGCTGTCTACAAAGGGTAAGTAAATCAGCAAAGTAAATCAGTTACTTATAAGGTTCTGATTCATTTGTGATGCTCTCGGATTAAACAGCTATCCATGTAGGCAGAATACAGTCACAGTCAGCCACTTGGTTTTGAGATGTATGAGATGTTAGATTGCATGAGGGTGTTTGAGGTGGGCAGTTTGCATTTTAGTTAGTCACAAAATCTCACAGAACAGTCGAGCCAGGAGTAAACATCTGCCAACGTGGCAAGTAAATATAAAATAAGATTTCTCAAAAAAGAAATCACTTTGTGCAATGTTAATGGCACATCATGCTCAAGACACTAAGTATCATCCTTATTTATGATGTTGTCACATGGATTGTAGCATTTGATACAGATCTCTAACGTTCTCTGGTCAATGCTATTATCGTACATAGAAATTCACATTTTACACTTTAGAAAAGATCTAAGTGCCACGGTTTGTCTTGTTCTTCATAATACTTGCATTTGCTACGGTTGTGAATTTTTATCTGTCAATACATTGTTACTGAAGAAGGTTTACTGGTCTGGTTTATCTTGGAACACCTTTATTTATTTCATAATATTTATTATGTGCACTGTAATCGAGTGTCTTATAATGTGATTACAATGTGTTGAACAGTGACACCGTAACACACAGGTGAAGAGAAAATTGTGAGATCTTCTGTTTTGTATTGCATTGTCAATGTGCATTCTGTAGCATTGAGGGCTTTCTGCTAGATTGTGGGCTTCTGTCAAAGAGCTGCTGCTTGAGAGCGATGGTTTTTGACAGCAGAGGAACTCATGGGACTTTCAGCATGAGGAGCTTCTCTCTTGGTGTGTGGGGGGGACTCTCTCTTGGGGTTGGGTGGCTGTGTTGTTGGTGTTTTGTTCTGTCTTGTTGTGTATGTGTATGTGTGTTTGCGTGCTCATGCCTGGTTCTAACAATGACAAAGTCACTTTGGAGCAGAAAAGGAAGTCCCTTTATAAATTAAACTTCCCACTTTCAATTAAAATCCATATATTCAGAAGTGTTATATACGTAGCTAATAAATAATAAAATTATGAATTTATATGATTTAGAAGTTACTACGTAGTCTCATATATATATATATATATAGATATATATATATAGATATAGCTTGTCTGTTAATTGGAATTGTTACCTCAATGTTGTTTATCATCTATTTCTGCGTTCTGCATTTGTATTGTATTGTTATTGACTTCATTTTCTTGTCCTCTGTATAAATATACATAAAAACAATTTTTTTAAAAAGTCTATGAGAATACGTATAAGACAAAGATCTTGTACATTTACACACATACTGTATATACAAAAAAAATTTAAATACAATGCTGGAAACTCTGTTTATGTATAGCAGGCTTAGTTTAAATTCATATGAAAACATACTGATAAATGCACCGGTGGGAAGAAAATAGAAGCAAAAACAATAGACTGTCAGTCAAACAGAGGAAGCTGCCCTCGCTCTTTTTCTCTCTAACATTCTCACTTTCCTTCATAGACAGGTGGTATCACCCCAACTCTGCCACTCGACACAAAGTCATCCATCACCACAGCAACAGCAACTGTCATTGCCTGGGAAGCGAGAGACTGCCAGGGCAGATGGAAGAGAGTCAGTTCAACTGGTCTTCCAGCATTAGGTGGTCTGGGAATGACTGAAATAGAAAGAGGGCATCTTCCTTTGACACCAAGAAATTTAAAAAATAAACTTTCTTTTTGACACACAGACAGTAATGACAGGTGTGTCTGTGACCGGAGCTCCCAGTTGGAAACTCCAAAAAGAAATGTCCAAAGTCTCGTCAAAAAGAATAGTCAAATCTGAGCCTTTTTGTGCAAAACCTCTGGTCCACAGCATGGACATCCTGGAGATGAAGGGTCAGAGTCAGATGTGCTTCCTGAGAAAGTTCTGACTGTGTGTCACTGGTGTTGACTGTAATGGAAATGTTTC
Organism: Sinocyclocheilus anophthalmus; assembly: GCA_018155175.1. Taxonomy (NCBI): domain Eukaryota; kingdom Metazoa; phylum Chordata; class Actinopteri; order Cypriniformes; family Cyprinidae; genus Sinocyclocheilus; species Sinocyclocheilus anophthalmus. The sequence goes on along the minus strand of JADLZN010008825.1, from coordinate 410,164 downwards.
ATCACAGGTCAATGCCATCTTTCCTATCAAAGCAACTGACCTGAAGGAAAAGCTTAATTTCCTTCAGAGTTTCCTTTGGCTTACTGGAGACACTTAAAGAGAGAACACTCATCAAACTGTATTCAGTCAGAGGGAATGCGTCCCACATCTTAACGACAAACTGATGAAACAAGAGTGCATTCAGTAAATGTCTGATTGCCCTAAAATGCCATAAAGAGAGACAAGACATCCTTTGTTCAGTCCTGTCAGCCATCAAATTTTCCAATCCATCGTTTAGCTAAATATAAAATAGAGGCGGCTAGTTATAACACTTTTTTACTGCAGTGGATATTTCTAAGGGAAGATTGAAAAGTGTTGAAAGTGTCTGTATTGGCACATACCTTAAAGTCTTGGCTACAAAAAGTTCATTGTTTTTAATCTTTTTTTTTTCTATTGTCTGTTGGTTGTAAATAGTAGAAAACACTGTTTGAATGGGATTAGTCTTCTAAATTATGGTTAAGTCACAATTATAGGACTTCTGTGATTTCATGTATGGGCAAGATCGGGATCATGTAGTTGCATCATGAAACCAACTGAAACAAGAGACTTATAGTTAATCATAATTACAATTATATTTATGAATTTTTTATATTTTTTAAACATTGTATATTTAAATATATATATATACACACACATATATAGTACCGGTGAATAATCACACGACAATGATCGCAATCAATACCCCGGAGGGTGGATTTATTGGTGTGATGGGTGCTAGTGAGAAAGGTCCAGGTAGGTGCTCCGATGCCGTGAGTGCTATCTTCCGTCTTCCCAGTGCAGAGGGTCTGTGTAGTGCTCCTGTGGGGCTGGTCGGTCATACGCTGCTTTCTGTGGGGAAAATGAGGGCGAGTTAGTGCTCAGTCTCACGGAGGAATCTCCTAGATGGCAGGGCTTCCGTGGTTTATGTAGCCGCCGCCTGATGAGGTGCAACTGTGACCGATCAGCCTGTGATGATGATGGCCAGGTGCTCCCCGCTTGTTTCCAGGGCGATGCTGATGAAGCCTCAGGACGCTCGTCACAATATATATATATATACATATATATATCTATATAATAGAATATAGATCTATCTGTGTATAGAGTATATCTATGTAATATATATACAGTGGTACGGAAAGTATTCAGACCCCTACATTTGTTCCCTCTTTGTGATATTGCAGCCAGGGGCTAAAATAATTTAAGTTAGTTTTTTTTTCCTCCGTAAGACACACAGCACCCCCTATTGACGAGAAAAACACGAATTGTTGACAGTTTTTGCAGATGTATAAAAAGAAAACTGAATATCACATGTCCTAATATTCAGACCCTTTGCTCATATTTAGTAAAGCAACCCTTTTGATCAATACAGCCATGAAGTCTTTTTGGGAAAGAGTGCAACAAGTTTTTCACAACCTGGATTTGGGGATCCTCTGCCATTCCTCCTTGCAGATCCTCTCCCATTCTGTCAGGTTGGATGGTAAACGTTGTGGACAGCCATTTTTAGGTCTCCTTCCAGAGATGCTCAATTGGGTTTAAGTCAGGGCTCTGGCTGTGCCATTCAAGAACAGAGTTGTTGTGAAGCCACTCCTTCGTATTTTAGCTGTGTGCTTAGGGTCATTCTTGTTGGAAGGTAAACCTTCGGCCCGGCCTGAGGTCCTGAGCACTCTGGAGAAGGTTTTCGTCCAGTATATCCCTGTACTTGCCGCATTCATCTTTCCCTCGATTGCAATCAGTCGTCCTGTCCCTGCAGCTGAAATACACCAACACAGCATGATGCTGTCACCACCATGCTTCACTGTTGTATTGGACAGGTGATGAGCAGTGCCCTTTTTTTCTCCACACATACCGCTTAGAATTAAGGCCAAAAAATTCTATCTTGGTCTCATCAGACCAGAGACTCTTATTTCTCACCATCTCACAACTCCATGCGGGCTTTTATGTGTCTTGCACTGAGGAGAGGTTTCCGTTGGGCCACTCTGCCATAAAGCCTTGACTGGTGGAGGGCTGCAGTGATGGGTTGACTTTCTACAACTTTCTCCCATCTCCCGACTGCATCTCTGGAGCCCAGCCACAGTGATCTTTGGGTTCTTCTTTACCTCTCTCACCAAGGCTCTCTCCCCCGATAGCTCAGTTTGGCCGGACGGCCATTTCTAGGAAGGGTTCTGGTCGTCCCAAACGTCTTCCATTTAAGGATTATGGAGGCCACTGTGCTCTTAGGAACCTTAAGTGCAGCAGAAATTTTTTTGTAACCTTGGCCAGACCTGTGCCTTGCCACAATTCTGTCTCGTAGCTCTTCAGCGCATTTCCTTTGCCGTCAGGATTCTCATTTGCTCGGACCTGCACGTGTGAGCGTGTAAGGTCTTATATAGACAGGTGTGTGGCTTTCTTAATCAAGTCCAATCAGTATAATCAACACAGCTGGACTCAAATGAAGGTGTAGAAACATCTCAAGGATGATCAGAAGAAATGTACAGCACCTGAGTTAAATATATGAGTGTCACAGCAAAGGGTCTGAATACTTAGGACCATGTGATATTTCAGTTTTTCTTTTTTAATAAATTTGCAAAAATGTCCACAATTCTGTGTTTTTCTGTCAATATGGGTTGCTCTGTGTACATTAATGAGGGAAAAAAAAAAAACTTAAATGATTTTAGAAAATGGCTGAAATATAACAAAGAGTGAAAAATTTAACGGGGTCTGAATACTTTACCTTACCCCTGTAATATATATATACAGTATATATAATTAAGAGCGCAGTGAATTAAGGTCCATTCTCATTAGTTTGAGATCAGGCTCTATCAGACTTATTAACTTGAAGATCAAGATAAACAAGGAGACACATAGAAATAAAATATATAGTAACCACATCCTGTCTAGATGATATTATATTTCTTAAAGGATGCCGAGTGTGTGAGAAACATATATTTTTGATTTTGACTAGATTAAAAATCACAAAGTACAAACTCCTCGGAAAAGTCTTCTCTGAATAGGCCTAAGGAGTGATAATTAAAAATTCGAAAACTTTTTGTACATTTTTGTTTTCAGTGTTTGTTTGTTTGTTTTAGGAGCTTGAAACCTTCAGCACCAACATGCTTCACATGAGTTAGTAAAAGAATGTTTTATTTGAGGCCTTTTTATGTGTAGATCAAACCACACCATTAAAGCACAGCTCTTCTGACTCGTATGTTTCATCTCGGGTTTACACATCAACAAAGTGCTAATTAGCAAACGACAATCACATTAGTCCTGTTGTCACCAGCTTAAATGACACTGGCAAACATTAGGGACCAGATTATATGGTTTAAACAAACACCACTTCTGGTATTATGATGACTTTTGAATATAATAATTGCATGCTTCCAAAAAAGCTACACGAATAGGGTGATCCGGGGGCGGATTACTATACTCGAGGGGGAGTAACCAAATGTCACTTTGCTAACAGACTAGCCCCTGAGACCTTCTTAGAATATGTTAAATTTCCAGCCCTCTGCTACCCATATGGATTGCCTACTGTAAGTCTCTTATATATATATATAAAAAAAAAAAAAGAAAAAAAAAAAAAAATATATATATATTTTTTTTTTTTTATATATATATATATAAATATATTATATATATATATATATGCCATGTTGTACTGCAAATTCTCATAAATGTCTATACATTTAAGTATCTAAAATTTATAGAACAAATATAAATATGTATTCTATATTTCAAAATATAGCAGAAAAGCTTTAAATATCAGTCAAGTAAAAAGAAATATTGCGACAAATCAAGATTCAAGTCATCTTCAAGGTTTGTGATCCTAGGGCAACTCAGCAATTTTTTGTGACACACTGTTCTGTGTTGCATTGTCCTGCTGCTGTTAGGAAAAGCCAGTTTTGACAGAAAGCGACACATAATGGAGAAGTGTGAATGGAAAGTGCTGTATTTTCTTAATGTGGTGTAATTTAGGTTAGTGTGTGAGAGAGGATGTGTGTTGTTTGCTTCTCTCCATTCTGGATGGCCTCTTTTGATCGAACGGGCTGCTATTGATGCAGAAAGGGACCAAGTAACACTTGACTTCAGCCCCCTTTGAAGAAGAGATGGAGAGAGAGCAAAAAATAAGTACAAGAGTAATGGTCAAAAGAAAAAGGGGGAACCTAACTGCCCTCAGTCAGCACAGAAGTGCATGCTGGAGTGAAATTTTCCCATTCACTCTGTTTTCTGATTGTCATTTTTAAATGAGGCTGTTTTAAACAACACACACACTCTAAAAAATGCTGTCTTTTAAAAATGTTTTACCCAACCTTCTGGGTAGTTTTATTTAACTCAACTATTGCTTAAAAATGACCATATTTCTTGCTTAAAATGTATCTATCATAGGTTGGAATTTAACCTTTATTAATATTTTCAATAAATGAACATTTATTAATAAGTTGAATAAATAATAATTAAATAATAAACAATTTTTAAAATGGCTTATTAATAAATGTTCACCTTTTGATTATTGCTGATGCCTTTATGTGTAATTATATATATGTAATTATGCGATTTTTAATTTACAGCCTATTTTGGGTTCATTTTAAGACAGTCATATAGTAATTTTAAAACAATAGTTTAAACAACTATTTTAACTCCATTACACATTTTGTATGTTCGGTAAGTTTTGTCACAAAATATACATTATGATTTTGTTTTGTATCTTTAGGTTTGGTGCAAAAAATGACAAATGCTGTCTGAACCAGGACGAAATGTATGGTTTTCTTTTTCGTTCCAGCCCAAGAGAACTGAACTACACACCATGAATTACTCTTATGAGTCAGTTCTTTTTAATGAATAAACAACAATCAAATTCACTGTTCTTTTTAATGAAGCATAAATACAGCGAAACCAATATTCTGATTCACGAACAAATGATTGTTATGAACAGGCTTGCTTTAGTGATTCAAAAGTATATAGCAATAGTGTAATCCCTTGAGTCATGATAATACTTCTCCTTTAATTGACTTATTTTAATTATTATTTTTTTATGCAAAATCATTCGATAATCATTTTACTAACTGAATCCCCCAGAAGTGGTCAGGATTCAACATGGCTGACTCAGTGAACTTCGTTTTCATTATGTCAGTGTCTGGTGTACAGCAAGAATATAACAGAGATGTCCGTATATACAGAACTCTCGATATATATATATATATATATAGTATATATATTATATATATAGCACAAGATTGACCGAGTTATGGAACAGATCTGGCCATTTTTTCCCAAGACTTGTTAGTTCAGGATAACCAGCTGGTATTAACAGTCTCATGATGGCAAGTTCTCTCACGGCACAGTGCTTAATTCAAATTGTTTATCTCTCAAGATTTGAAATGGTAGTGTAGCAAATTATGGCCGTAATTTTGCTGAAATGTCAAATTTCAGCAGTTCTGGGTAGAGCTCAAATACTCTGTGAAATTTTTGCTATATTATAATGGAACAATTTGGGTCATTAGTTGAATAATGGAGTTTTTTTTTATTTTATTTTTCATCGAATGTGGGGGCAGCTACCACCTCCCTGCCTATCTACTATTTCTCATCCTTGATTATTGTTCATTACATCCTCTGTATTTTCCACCCTTTTCTTGTCTTGTTTTCTTGTTTTTCTCTTTGTTCTGTAAAAGATGTGCTGTAAAGGGAATTAATCTGCAAAATGACTGTCTCATAAAAGTGTCCTGCAGCACACTTTGCCTGCAGCTGAAGCCATTTTGTCAATTCTGCAGCTGAAGCCATTGAGTCAATTCTGAATGAAGTGGTTCATGGAATCACTGCAAGACAGACAACATCACAGGGGTAATAGAATAGCATTGTTTTTGTTTCAAGGTTAATATCATGCATAATTAAAATTCAAATTATCTGGCTGGAGGGTTATTCTGAGTCTCATGTATATCAAACCATACAGACAGCATACAGTGTTTGTGCATTTATAAGAAAGAGCCCACAGTCCGTTTGGTCTCCATTAAAAAGGTCAAGGTGTTCTGAACTTATCTATAGCTCTGAGAAAAAGGCAGAGGACAGGTGTGAAAATAACTGGAGGTCTATAGAGAGAAAGGGAGATGGAATGTGTCATGTTGTGTGCTGGCTCTTAGACAGGTAACTGTAGTGAACTGACCTTTGCATTCAGTCTTTTAAGTTTATGAACTGATCAAGCATGTGAGGACTAAATTCAGATGGTGGTAATTTAGTCTGCCTTTAAGGTCGGTCTCGGCCTCCCAGCTCTGTCTGGATACTTTAAAATTTTTCTGTGAAGTGCATGGTTAGAGCTGGGTTTCAATACAGATTTCTTCTTTCACAAGCACTCGATTTGATTCCATTCTGAATTTACATTTGATTTGTAAGCAAAATGCAGATTTTCCTCACATACAGCAATTTTACATTTTACATTTTACGAATCAGTAACTCACCTGTTTGAACTGTTCATTAAACAAATGAGCTCATAAGGGTCATTCATTTCAGGGCTTCACTGGTCACACGGTATGTTTTTGACTCACTAAAATAATCGGCCTGTTCAAGTCATCCATTTCTGGAATCGGGCTACAGCAGTTGCGCTGTGTGTGCTTTTAATTCACTAACAAGATCCAACACTAACAAGATTGGTTCCATAAGAGTCATTTGTTTGTGATTTGAACTTCACTATGGCCTGTAACATGAAGCAAGTCGAACAAGCTAGTTGAGTTTCCGAGTAAGTTTAGAGCTGACACAACATGTGTGCACCTGAAAGTCTGACATCTGCAGCCAATCACAATGTCAGACGTCAGTTTGATTCAGTTTTTACGAGAGTCTCTGCTGAAGACTAAGAGACTAATATGAAAAATATCATGAATTTAATTTCACAAGGAAGGAAAACACTCCTGCTTCCATGAATGTTTGAGAAGGCAGCTGAATGAAAATATCTGCAAGTGAATCGACTGAATTTATTTTATTCATAATTTTGCTTTACAAAGAGTTAAATGAATAATTTTCAAAATATAATTACTTATATGTACTGCATTAAGGATGCAAATAAATAACTGTATTAAATAATTTGCAGGAAAAGCTGACTCTAAAATGCAAAACTGCTTTAAGATTTTACAGGAACAGCGCTGCTTAAACATGGGGAATGAAACATTGATACAGGGAAACTTCTTGGTGCATTACATTACATTAAGCAGCAACTGATAATTGCCGTAAATATTCACAGTGGGATCTTAATAATCGATACCAGAATCCTTTAAATGAAGAGATGAACCAGAAAGCACAAAAACCAGGCCTAGGCATGGTGAGAACATTCAACAATGCATGTCTCTCATTTATGGTGAACTCTTTATGGTGAAATGGTTTACAGGTGTACGCGAGAGAGACAGAAGGGAAAGAGACAGAAAGAGAGGCAGGGAGTAATTGGGAGCCACTTAAACACTGTAGAAGCAGATGATGAAAGCAAATCCAGACTGATAAGCCCATGCCTGGTTCAGAGCACCAAATACTCTGAGCACACAATAGAATCCTGATTGAGACAGAGAGAAGGAGCGAGAAGCGGATGATGGAAAGAACCAGAAAAAGAGTGCAGTGTGTTTAGGAGAGAGGGGGCCAGTGAAGTGGCAGAGTGAAGCTGTAATTAAGTGAGCAGTTCCTGCAGTAGGAAAATACTAATTCATCTCTCACTGTTGCTGCTGATTAGTCATCTAAAGCAGCTCCTGAAGAGAACACTACTCTCTCAGCATTTGTCTATATCTGCTTTAATGTGAAAGTGTGGGTGGAAAATTGTATGTGTGCGTACACGTTTGTAAAAATAGCATTGCTCATTATAAAAAGTAATTATGTTTATGTATCTTGACTTTTTAAGACTTGACTTTGCTTTGTCTCATCATTAATTGACTGAGACTTTTTGCTACGCACAAGTGCATCATATTTAATGCATAATAGGTGTATTAACATTGGAATCGCAAACTTCAAAAACTTTGTCTTTAACTTAAATCTAAATCTATGTACATTGTTATGCATGACACGCTCTAGAACAGTTGTTCAAAATCAGACTGATTGAAGTATTTAAAAAAATATATTTAAAAAATCTTTAAAAAACAATCAAGATATGAAAAAAGATTTCCTCAATAACTATTGTTTTTATTGAAGGACATACAGTGGAATTACAAAATGAATCATGGTTAATTACTGTTATTTAATTGTATTATTTTTATATTTAATAAAACAGTTTGAAAACAAGCAGATTCTTCATAATTACATCAGAAAAACGGGAATATCTTATCTAGTGGGGCGGAGCGGGGAGCCTCGAATATTGTGTAATTATTATAATTCCTTATATTTATATAGCGCTTTTCTAGGCACTCAAAGCGCTTTACACAGAAGGGGGGAATCTCCTCATACACCACCAGTGTGCAGCATCCACCTGGATGATGCGACGGCAGCCATATTGCGCCAGAACGCCCGCCACACACTAGCTTATTGGTGGAGAGGAGACAGAGTGATGAAGTTAATCAGCAGATATGTGACACTGCACAAAACCATGCTTAAGTCGCTGGGGTATATTTGTAGCAATAGCCAAAAACATTGTAGGCTTGAAAATTATCGATTTTTCTTTTATGCCAAAAATCATTAGGATATTAAGTAAAGATCATGTTCCATGAAGATATTGCCTACCGTAAATATATTGAAACTTAATTTTTGATTAGTAATATGCATTACTAAGAACTTCATTTGGACAACTTTAAAGGCGATTTTCTCAATACTCAGATTCCAGATTTTCAAATAGTTGTATCTCGGCCAAATATTGTCCTATCCCAACAAACCATACATCAATGGAAATCTTATTTAATCAGCTTTCAGACGATGTATAAATCTCAATTTCGAGAAATTGACCCTTATGACTGGTTTTGTGGTCCAGGGTCACATATGGGGATGTTAGGAGACCATGATGGTCAAAGGCCAATGGGTGAATTTGGCCAGGATGCCAGGGTTACACCCCTACTCTTTTTCAAAGGGCATCCTGGGATTTTTAATGACCACAGAGAGTCAGGACCTCGGTTTAACATCTCATCTGAAAGACAGTGCTTTTTGACAGTATAGTGTCCCCGTCACTATCCTGGGGCCCACACAGACAGGGTGAGAGCCTCCTGTTGGTCTCACTAACACCTCTTCCAGCAGCAACCTAGTTTTCCCAGGTGGTCTCCCATCCAGGTACTGACCAGGCTCAACCCTGCTTAGCTTCAGTGGGCAACCAATCTTGGGCTGCAGGGTGATATGGCTGCTGGCTGCTGGTAGGACAATGGGGAGCCTTCGGGCTAAAAAGGTTGAGAACCATTGGTTTAGAATAACAACCCCTCATGCTCAAACATTCTTCAACTCTTACAATGTGTGTGCATAAACTCCCATAAATTGCCATTTGCAATTTATTTTACTTCTTTAATGTGACAAATTTTTGAGTTAAACAGGATGAAGATCAAGTTATTAGATTTTTTTTCCAGGCAATTGTTTTTATTTGGAATAACGTGCACCAATGAATCATTCAAATAGAACCAGGGAAATGCATTAAGAAAGTATAGGGTCTATTTTGATTGCATGATTATTTTTAACTCTTATTTTCCCAACATGAGGAAGAGAGAGGTTGTCAGTTGTGTTTGTCTGTAAATAAATGAATTACTAAATATTACTTAATTGCTGAATATCTTTAAATAAAGGGGATGATTTAATAACTGTTAGTTTGGCAGTGATTATCAATTAAGAACACATTTTTATCGAATATGAATTCAGTATTTGACTCTTCTAGTATCATACATTTTAATGTGTATTTGAATACTCTAGCATCATACGCTTTTATATAATTCTGAAGGCACATATCATATTCTCTCAGTGGCATTTATTTTGAAGAAGACAGTGTTTACCTGATATTTTATATACCTCTTTGGTGAATCTCTCTGTTGGCCTGGCAACCTATTTACATGGTAGCAGGGGTCTACCCTCCTCTCTGGTACCATCTGGCTCAGAACAGAGATAGAGCTGGCGTAACCCTGTTGACCCATGTGAACACACACACACGAGAACACACATACACGTGTACACAAGTGTGTGCATTGATCCACCCACACCCACCAGCAGGTAGGAACAGTGCTGGGCCATCTGCTTTTCCCTCCATCAAGCAAATCTCCAAAGATCCTTTCCTCTCTATCTCTCTACCTCCCTCTCATTCTGATTTTTCATACTAGTTACACCAACAAATTCCCAGAGCAGAAATCTAAATTAGATGTATTTTAGTGTCTATGAATCCATGTTTCACTCAGGTTCATGTGTCATGTACAGTGGTTACGGAAAGTATTCAGACCCCCTTAAATTTTTCACTCTTTGTTATATTGCAGCCATTTGCTAAAATCAAAAAGTAAATTTTTTTTTCTCATTAATGTACACACAGCAACCCATATTGACAGAAAAACACAGAATGTTGACATTTTTGCAGATTTATTAAAAAGAAAAACTGAAAATATCACATGGTCCTAAGTATTCAAACACCTTTGCTGTGACAATAATATATTAACTTAGGTGCTGTCATTCTTCGTCATCCTGAGATGGTTCTACACCTTCATTTGAGTCCAGCTGTTTTTGATTATACTGATTGGACTTGATTGGAAAGCCACACACCTGTCTATATAAGTCCTTACAGCTCACAGTGCATGTCAGATTAAATGAGAATCATGAGGTCAAAGGAGCATGCCTGAAGAGCTCAGGGACAGAATTGTGGCAAGGCACAGATCTGGCCAAGGTTACAAAAAAATTTCTGCTGCACTTAAGGTCCTAAGAGCACAGTGGCCTCCATAATCCTTAAACGGAAGATGTTTGGGACGACCAGAACCCTTCTTAGAGCTGGCCGTCCGGCCAAACTGAGCTATCGGGGGAGAAGAGCCTGGTGAGAGAGGTAAAGAAGAACCCAAAGATCAATGTGGCTGAGCTCCAGAGATGCAGTAAGGAGATGGGAGAAAGTTGTAGAAAGACAACCATCACTGCAGCCCTCAACCAGTCGGGGCTTTATGGCAGAGTGGCCGACGGAAGCCTCTCCTCAGTGCAAAGACACATGAAAGCCCGCATAGAGTTTGCTAAAAAAAACACTGAAGGACTCCAAGATGGTGAGAAATAAGATTCTCTGGTCTGATGAGACCAAGATAGAACTTTTCGGCCTTAATTGTAAGCGGTATGTGTGGAGAAAACCAGGCACTGCTCATCACCTGTCCAATACAGTCCCAACAGTGAAGCATGGTGGTGGCAGCATCATGTGTGGGGGTGTTTTTCAGATGCAGGGACAGGACGACTGGTTGCATCGAGGGAAAGATGAATGCGGCCAAGTACAGGGTTATCGGGACGAAAAACATTCTTTTTTTTTTTTTTTTTTTCGCCAGAGGTAGGCACCTCAGACTGCGGCCGACGGTTTACCTTCCAACAAGACAATGACCCTAAGCACTCAGCTAAAATAACGAAGGAGTGGCTTAACAACAACTCTGTGACTGTTCTTGAATGGCCCAGCCAGAGCCCTGACTTAAACCCAATTGAGCATCTCTGGAGAGACCTAAAAATGGCTGTCCACCAACGTTTACCATCCAACCTGACAGAACTGGAGAGGATCTGCAAGGAGGAATGGCAGTGGATCCCCAAATCCAGGTGTGAAAAAACTTGTTGCATCTTTCCCAAAAAAAAACTCATGGCTGTATTAGATCAAAAGGGAGCTTCTACTAAATAATGAGCAAAGGGTCTGAATATTTAGGACCATGTGATATTTCAGTATTTTTTTCTTAATAAATCTGCAAAAATGTCAACAATTCTGTGTTTTTCTGTCAAGATGGGGTGCTGTGTGTACATTAATGAGGGAAAAAAAATAACTTAAATGATTTTAGCAAATGGCGGCAATATAACAAAGAGTGAAAAATTTAAGGGGGTCTGAATACTTTCCGTACCCACTGTATGTGGTTGTACAACTGAAAATTTGATAATGACTGAGTTGAGTTGTTTGACCACTTTTTGTCATAGCCGATTTTGTTGTCAACACTTAATGAAAAAGCTTATGTGAGCAGTATGTTATATAGATAAAGCATCTCCAGTTGTCGAGAAGGAGATTTCATTTCTGTAGTGTGTGTGTGTGTGTGTGTGTGTGTGTTTTATTTTTATATAATGAGCAGTACAGTGCTAAAAATGTGTCATTTTTATGTTTTGCATAATGATTTCCCCACACGCAATTATGTTTTGCATAATGATTTCCCCACACGCAATTCCCCAAAATGATTTTTTCCACGACTTATCTGACTTATCTGACTTATCTTATCTACAAAACAATAGCATTCACAAAGATTTCCTGTTATGCATCCATTGACAATTGCAATTTTTACAAAAATAATAATAATAAGGTGGAAAATATGGTGGTAGAACCCAAAAATACCCTCATATAAAGTGTTTCCTCTTGGGCAACAAATGTTATTGACATTTTAGTTCATGCATTCATCCACTGACCTACAAAATCTGAGGGCTGACATTATCGATGAAGTTATCAAATAAAATGTCATAAGTTTAATTGAGCTTTTGGATTGATCAACAAGAATTTTAAATGACAGTGTAATGAGAAGTTACAGTGAGAAGTGTCAAATCTTATTGAAAAGCATCACTGTACTCCTAAAATACTTTTCCCTGTTATTAACTCTGCTCTAAATTCTCCTACTAATTCTTTTCAAAATCCTTCCTTTGCACTTTCTGAGGACTTCCTGAGATACTTCTGTGACAGAGTTACAAATTTGAGGGCCCAGATACAGGTAACAGATTACGTTGCCACCTACATATCCAACACCTTGGACAACATTTAACCCTGTATCTTTACAAGCAGTCAAGGAGGTGATCACAAAATTAAAATCCTCTTTCTGTCCCCTTGATATAATTCACCCTCGCTTTGTGAGACAAATTATTGATACCGTGGGTCCGGGGCTGTAACACTGTTGAATAACTGTTTGAAATCCGGGTCCATTCCGGACGACCAGAAAATGGCCATGGTTACTCCGGTTCTCAAGAAGCCCTCTCTTGACGCCTCTGTTTTAGAAAACTATTGGCCAATATCCACCTTTCCCATCCCTTACCATTTATCTAAAAAGTAATGGAAAAAATTGTGCTCGTACAACTTCAGCCTTGTTGAACGATAATCACATCTTTGAAAATTTCAATCTGGTTCAAATCACTCCACAGACTGAAACTGCTCTTGAAAGAGTTTTAAATGATATTTTAAAGTGGTCATATGATGTTACTAAAAATAACATTATTTTGTGTATTTGGTGTAATGAAATGTGTTTATGTGGTTTAAAGTTCAAAAAACACATTATTTTCCACATACTGTTCATTATTGTTTCTCCTCTATGCCACGCCCTTTCTGAAATTTGTCGATTTTTACAAAGCTCATCGTTTCTGAAAAGCGAGGTGTGCTCTGATTGGCCGCTATCCGTGCGGTGTGATTGGACGAATTACACAAAGTGTGACGGAAATGTTACGACCCTTACCATACTGTGATGCCTTGTCTGGCCGGAGCGATGATTCAAAAACATTGAAACCCATTATAAACGAGGCATTTGTTAATTACGGATTATAATGACTTATACTGTCATTTTAAGCGTTGCGTTGCATCGCGCCACGTAAAGATAAAACCATGTCAGCATTTGTGATCAGAGAAATGACAAAAACAACAAGTGCTACTCCACACTGCCCAAAACTCGAGTTTGAATCATCAGTGGCAAATTCTTTAATATAAAAAAAACTTACTTACAGTCTTGAGTCAGAACAGCCGGCATTGTAGTTACTCCCAGGATCAGGAAACAGTCCTCCAAAAATGTGCTGCACAAATGTGCTGGGTTGAACTGTTCTGGAACAGTGCAGTAAATACAACTTAACCACTGATTTCAAGTCGTGTCCTGGGGCGTGTTAGAACGAACTTTTAGGTAGCGGGGACTCTTAACTTATAAGATATCTTTTGGATGTGAGCACTTTAGTCTTTGCAACTTTAAGATCTTCTTTATACACCAAGAGCTTGTAACACTTCAAAGAGAAAGGAAAAATTGAAATCGCATAGGGCTGTGCAAAAAATCGAATGCAATTTTCGAATCTCCAGCACATGCTTTCAGATGGAGTGGCATTTACTATACAGAGCCGTAGATTCATTGCCAATTTAGAGGTTGCTATCTATGCCTTTATTACGTCTCGGCTGGATTATTGAAACTCCCTCTATTTCGATGTATCAAAGTCTCAAATCTCTTGGTTACAAGTAGTCCAGAATGCAGCAGCAAGATTCCAGAAGGGGTGTAAAAAGTTTGATCATGCCACTCCCCTCTTGTGATCATTGCATTGGCTGCTAGTTTACAGATGCATATTTTAAAGTGGTCAATTCGATAGTTCACTATCGAATTGAGTTTAAAATGTTGCTACTTGTCTATAAATCACTTAACAATCAATCTCCGTCTTATTTGTCTGATTTACTCTACCCCTACTCTTAGATGAGGGGACTAAGATCAGAGGGCAAATTTCTCCTCCAGACCCCTAGAACCCCCTTAAAACCAGAGGATCTAGAGCCTTTGAAGTGGCTGGTCCCACCCTCTGGAACAACTTACCAGTTCACATCAGAATGGCATCCACTTTATCTGAGTTCAAGTCATATCTTAAAACACATCTTTTCTCTCTGGCTGTTACCATGTAATATGTGCCTTTGAATTGTTTTAATCTGCTTTTGCTGTTGTATGGATTTTGAATTGTTTCTATTTGTTTACTGATCTTCTTGTTATATATTATTGTATGTTGTGCAGCACTTTGGTCGGCCTTGTTTCGTGCTTAAATGTGCTCTAGAAATAAAACTGAACTTGAACTTGAAGTTAGTTTTATTCGAAATAAAATAACCACTCAATGTGCGGTTAAAATTGTTTAAATGATTTTCCACATTTTATTTGTAATCATAATATTATTGTTTATATTTCAAGTTTTTTTTATTTATTGGCTTTTTTGTCTTGAATTTCTGTGACAAGAAAAGTGATGGAAGAGAGCTGAAATGCCTTCGGCACATGAGCACAACAACATCATGAGAAAATACATTACTCAAAAGACTTGATCTCTGGATCGATGCATTCCCTTGTGAAAAAGAAGTGTGCTTAATTGAAATAAATGCTCACTTGTAGTGTACTTCAAATCTTAAAAAGTATATTTAAAAAAACTGTACTTGCAGATAATATAATATAAATTAAATAAAAGGCCACTTAAGTGTACTTAGAGTACACTTTCAATGTTTCTTACCTTTAAATACACTTTTAAAAAGTGTGCTTTGTAACAATGTCAAATTAAAAGATCTCCTCTCTAGTACATTTTAAATCATTGTTTTAATTATCTTTTGTCATGTTTTGACTGTAGTGTGTAAAAAAAAAAAAAAATTGAATTTAATATCAATTTAAACTATAATACATTTTCATTTAATTGTAAATAACATGCAATTAAATGTCCAAAATATTACATTCAGTTCACACTTAAGTATTATATTTACGTAATAAGTACTCTTTTTAAAAGTATGCTAAAATGTATCTCTTTTTCACAAGGGTCACTTTGACTATATGAAATATTTATGAGCATAACCCAAATAATATTCAAGCTTTTGTCTTTTTGAGACATCATAATGAGCGCATCTGTAACCCCCAAACATATGCGTACCTCACTCCACCATCCCAGCGCAAATATCCAAACTAGTTCTGGCTCCACTGTCCCAAATGCTTTTAAAAACAAAGTGACGCCTATGTTCTACACCTCCACCCAGCAATGCAGTTCTTCTTGTCTTTCACTAGCTCTCCATTCATTCAGTTCTTCTGTCTGTGGCTTGAGCAATGCAGCTGAGGCCTGTACTTCAGTGGATTCTCGTAATTGAGTTTTTAAGTAATTATAGAGGAGCTAATGCATTTTAAATTAGGAATAATGATTATTTACGCTCACTTTACATACGCTGGCGGCAAGAGCAGTTCAAATGCCTATATATGTTAGCGGTTCTACCTGCTAAAGTATCAGCGGGCCTGTGTGTTTGTGTGAGCCCATCCATTTTGATTCATTTTTCTTATAAAGTAGGTTAGATAGTGTAAAATTTCCCAATCCAGAAAGAAAACAGCAGAATGAGGTGAGAAAAAAGATGGTAAACTTTCTGTTGCCCTTTGTAAACAGCAGCGATCAGACGGAAGACCCTCTGAGGAACAGCAAGGAACACTTAAGGAGACTACCAAAAAAAAAAAAAAACTGTAAAAGGGAACAGCCTAGAGAAACGTAAGAGGATATTTGACATCCTTCCAAATAAAACCACCATTTGGAATCATTCAGAAATGTACAAATCTTGGACAAAGACTGCAAGCGCCTTTAATCTGCAACGTTATACCTCTGGAAATAGAAAATAGAACCTTTGAATCTCTAGATCCCCTGACCTCCACCCTAAAAGCTTCAATCTTAAGCCTTGCACATGCCAGAGGAATCTTTCCTTCCTTACACCTTTTTCTTTTTCTTTTTTTCTTTTCTAAATGAATGGAGTTTGTGCAGTGTTTCTTTACATGCATATTTCCCCCTGAACAAATACTTCAAAATGAATCCTCCCAAAATCATTCTTTTTACATTGACTTTATACTGTAAAATACTGTCTTTTACTCCAAAGGAACTGCTTTCTTAGAGGCCTGATGTCCTGTGGTGCACTGCACTCATCCGAATGTAGTTTTAAAAGCATTTTATAGTGTTCGAGACAGAAACTGGTTCAGATGGAATATATTTTCAATGAAATACATCAGGAAAGTCAGCATGTTTTCTATCAGGCATTGGCAGCCTCTGCATGCTTACTGTCAGCCAGCATCATCAAACATCTTTCTTCTGGTTAGCTAATTTTGTGGTGTAGATCTGGTTTATGGCTTTTTAATATTCAATACTGCCTTCTTTGTTTTCTTAAACAGTATGCACGTGCTCTCGTGTCAGTGTGTGTATCTTTTCCCTTGTTAAGGTGATTCAGTGTGTTGCTAAGGGATCTCTGAGCCCTCAGCTCTCTCTACAAAGCTTTTCAATTAGCCCTTAATTGCCTAATTACCTCTGGGCATCAATGAGCAATGGAGAGAAAGATCAAAAAGGGGAAGAGAAAAGATGAGTGATCTAAAATAAAATGCAGTGTTTTAGTCGAGAGAAAATGTGGTAACTACACCATCCGAATGCAACACCATTCCTTTATTAACTGCCATTAAAATGCAGCAGTGCATTATTATTATTAGTAGTAGTAGTAGTATTTATTTATTCTTTGATTCTTTCTTTCTTCTTTCTTTCTTTCTTTTTTTTTTACAAGTAATATAAATAACAGATTACATTATAATAGTAACTGTACCATCCAGATGCCTTCCTTCCTTCCTTCCTTCCTTTATTCCTTCAATATAAATAACGAATATTATAATATCAAAATGCATTTTTTCATTCGTTCTTTTCTTTTTGTAAGCCATATGAATAACACATTATATTATAATGTCCAGATGTAAAAAGCATTTTTCTTAACTGCCGTTTAAAGTTAGCTGTGCATTCTGATTATTTTTATTATTATTATCTTTCTTTCTTTCTTTCTTTCTTTTGTCACCAGTCAAATAAATAGCACCTTATATTATTATGCAGCACCATCCAGTTGCAAAAAAGCCTTAGTTTGTCAATTAAATTCAATTTTTTTTATTATTATTATTTTATTTTATTTTTCAAGCAATATAGAAGCCACTGTGCCATCCAAGCAAGGCTTATTGGGATGATGGTAATGCTAACGGCTTTCTCCAGATATTGTAAACCACATTGGTTTTAGTTCCTAGAAAATACTCATAAGTTCATAAGTTCTTGTGGTGGCAGCCACACGATACATGTGGAGCTTCAGACTGAATCTATTTTCCACTATTTTCTCTCTCTCTCAGAGTCAGAGCCCTCTCGTGATCCCCCAGTCGTTCTCTTTCTCTCTCTCTCTCTCTCTCTGGAGGGCTCTGAGGGAAGCAGTGAAGCGCCACAGTGAGCTCCTGTCTGTCACAATCACACATGTTTCCCATTAATGTGACAAACACAGTTGACATCCAATTTCCCCCATGTGCGCCATCTTCCCACAAAATGGATGGTGAGACTGCAAAACCCCCGTTCATGATAAACAGCGGCGTTCCTCTGCCTTAGGGGAGGAATCTACACAAGCAGCGCCATCAAACACATGAATGGCATCTCATCTCATACTAAGTGAACGACCAGGGCAGGTGCGAGGGGGGAAAAATGAACAGAGACATGCAGTGGCAGTTGTTATTTGCGCGGAGCAGACGTGTCTAGTGCCGGAGACAGAAGCCGACACAGACACTGCGGCGTGCTGGGCTCTGACAGGCCGTTTAACTGTGCCATCATGACCTCTTGTTACGCCTGTAACAAACAATAGTACTCAAACTCACTGAATGAATGTCGACTGTGTCAGAAGAACTACCAGTGAAACTCTTTTGGCATTCTGGGATCCTGTGTCATTGTGACGTCAGGACCTGCACAGCTTCAGCGAAACCATCCCTGCGTCTCAATGTTCATACTATCCCATCCTAAATAGTATGTGAGATTAGAATAAGTGTGTCCCAAAGCATAGTAGCCTATGTTGAAAAGAGTATGCCAAAAGTCCCCGGATGGTCTATTTCAGGTCGATTTTTGAAGTGTGGATCCGTGCACACTCTAATGGCTAAAATTGCCCACAACCCATTGCGCTTTGGCGAAGGATTCGGTCCAGAACTACAAACACGAATAAAACGCGTTAGAAAAACTACAAACGTGGCGGATGAGCGCGATCTACGGTTAGGTAGAGAGGTTTACAAAAAGGGGTTTGAGTTGCTAATAATCAACATTTAACCTGGTAAAAATATTTATTTATTGTTATCCGTGTTATATTTCATCTGCAACAGCAAAGTTAACTTTTATAAACATTCATTTGGTCGTTAACTTTTAAATGCATCATTATGCATAAAATATGAGCAGAGTTCTATCTGACGTGATAGTATGTCCCACAGCTTGCCTACTCTTCTACTACACACTCAAAAGTGTGTAATTTTTCTTCTCCAAAAGAGTACATAGTTTTATTTAAGGGCGGGCGTAGGCACATTGAGACGCAGCACATGTGGCCTGACAGAAAGAGACAGACGCGTGTCATTTGCTGCCTGCTGCTGCCACCTAGTGGTGGATTTATCGCAGCGGTTGTCATTTCATGATAGATGCTCAATGACAGCAGAAATGCAGCACAGTGGCTATGATTATTCATCAGAATGGCAGCTGTTAAAAGACAACAACAGGCCTTATGAGCGAACTGCTGGGCTGCGCACAGTAATGTGAATGCGTGGGATACGATTGCTTTGTTATCTCTCCCAGTGGGAAATCAAACATTTACTTTGACAACAAAACTTGGGGTTTTCATTATTCTCTCTCTCTCTCATTCTTTGGCGCACCCCAACACAACCATCCCAATCGTGCAGATTTCCGATTAGCATCAGATCAATAGTCTTCTCTAATTTCCTCTATGCTACATTCCCACTGTAAGTGAAACCGTAGTAAATCTGAGTGAAATTAAATTTACTAATTGGTTTCTGAGGGACAAAGGAAACAAAACTAAATGGATTGCTGTATTAAGTCTTTTAGTAAAAGCACTTTCTGTTCAACTGTTTGGAGGGGTTTTATAAAGCAAATGAATTTGGCTTTCTTTCTTTCTACGCTTTCCTTTTTCTTGCCTGTCTTATATTCTCACTGCTCTCTGCTCGTTCTTCTCTCTACCTGCAGGAGGATGAGTTTCTGTAGGTTTGACCTCAGTTTTGTGCTCGACCTCACCTGGATGAACACTAGGACCTGGAGGCAGCAGGTGAGTATAAGAGGAGGGGCTTTAGATTATTTTTGCTGCTGAATAACCTACAGCATGTGAGTGCTTGAATGCTTTAGTAGGCTACTAGAGTACTGACGATTTATTGCATTATGTAAATTGATTTAATACTTTGTTTTATTATTTATGTATTTTAATTAATTTTACTGGCTTGTTCAATGTAATAAAAAGTTTTATATTAACCATGAATATTTAATATCCATACACATGTAATATTCATTCAGTGTTAATAATATTTATACACATTTCAGTCTCTGTATTTTTTTATTCTATCTGTAATTAATTATAAAAATAGAAACATTTTGTGAGAGATATCAGTTAGTCGGTAATATTTTTTTTTTATTATTAAATTAGACTTAATTCAAGCAAGAACATAGTTTGATTAAAAGTGACAGTAAAGTAATTTATAATGTTTGAGATCAAATATATATATTCGAGATAAAATAATTTTTTTATATTTTTGAAAGAGGTGTATACGTTACATTAATACATAAAAACAAGTCAGGTAAGTCAACTGTAGGTAAATTTTGTTGTAATGTCAGTGAATTGTGTTAACATCATCTTGAAGTTAACACAGTCCCAGTATTTAATATTTTCATTTATATATATACAGTGGGTACGGAAAATATTCAGACCCCCTTAAAATTTTCACTTTTTGTTATATTGCAGCCATTTTCTAAAATCATTTAAGTTTTTTTTTTTTTTTTCCTCATTAATGTAAACACAGCACTCCATATTGACAGAAAACACAGAATTGTTGGCATTTTTGCAGATTTATTAAAAAAGAAAAACTGAAATATCACATGGTCCTAAGTATTCAGACCCTTTGCTCAGTATTTAGTAGAAGCACCCTTTTGATCTAATACAGCCATGAGTCTTTTTGGGAAAGATGCAACAAGTTTCTCACACCTGGATTTGATCCTCTGCCATTCCTCATTGCAGATCCTCTCCAGTTCTGTCTGGTTGGATGGTAAGCGTTGGTGGACAGTCATTTTTAGGTCTCTCCAGAGATGCTTAATTTGGTTTAAGTCAGGGCTCTGGCTGGGCTTTTCAAGAACAGTCACAGAGTTGTTGTGACGCCACTCCTTCGTTATTTTAGCTGTGTGCTTAGGGTCATTGTCTTGTTGGAAGGTAATCCTTCGGCCCAGTCTGAGTTCCTGAGCACTCTGGAGAAGGTTTTCCCTGTACTTGGCCGCATTCATCTTTCCTCGATTGCAACCAGTCGTCCTGTCCCTGCAGCTGAAAAACACCCCCGCAGCAGGATGCTGCCACCACCATGCTTCCCTTTTGGGACTGTAGTGGACAGGTGAAGAGCAGTGCCTGGTTTTCTCCCTCTTTCCCCTCCACACATACCGCTTAGAATTAAGGACAAATAGTTCTATCTTGGTCTCATCAGACCATAGAATCTTATTTCTCACCATCTTGGCGTCCTTCAGGTGTTTTTTTAGCAAACTCCATGCGGTCTTTCCTGTGTCTTGCACTGAGGAGAGGCTTCCGTTGGGCCACTCTGCCATTAAGCCCCGACTGGTGGAGGGCTGCAGTGATGGTTGACTTTTCTACAACTTTCTCCCATCTCCCGACTGCATTTCTGGAGCTCAGCCACAGTGATCTTTGTGTTCTTCTTTTCCTCTCTCACCAAGGCTCTTCTCCCCAATAGCTCAGTTTTGGCCGGACGGCCAGCTCTAGGAAAGGTTCTGGTCATCCCAAACGTCTTCCATTTAAGGATTATGAGGCCACTGTGCTCTTAGGAACCTTAAGTGCAGCAGCAATTTTTTTGTAACCTTGGCCAGATCTGTGCCCACAATTCTGTCTCTGAGCTCTTCAGGCAGTTCCTTTGACCTTATGATTCTCATTTTCTCTGACATGCACTGTGATCTGTAAGGTCTTATATAGACAGGTGTATGGCTTTCCTAATCAAGTCCAATCAGTATAAATCAAACACAGCTGGACTCAATGTTTATATACAGTGGGTATGGAAAGTATTCAGACTCCCTTAAATTTTTCACTCTTTGTTTTTTTGCAGCCATTTGCTAAAATCATTTACGTTAATTTTTTTTTCCTCATTAATGTACACACAGTTTTTTGACATTTTTGCAGATTTATTAAAAAGAAAAACTGAAATATCACATGGTCCTAAGTATTCAGACCCTTTGCTGTGCACTCATATATTTAACTCAGGTGCTGTCCATTTCTTCTGATTATCCTTGAGATGGTTCTACACCTTCCTTTGAGTCCAGCTGTGTTTGATTATACTGATTGGACTTGATTAGGTCCATATCTGTCTATATAAGACCTTACAGCTCAGAGTGCATGTCAAGCAAATGAGAATCATGAGGTCAAAGGAAGTGCCTGAAGAGCTCAGAGACAGAATTTTGGCAAGGCACAGATCTGGCCAAGGTTGCAAAAAAAATTTCTGCTGCACTTAAGATTCCTAAGAGCACAGTGGCCTCCATAATCCTTAAGGAAGACGTTTGGGACGACCAGAACCCTTCCTAGAGCCGGCCAAACTGAGCTATCGGGGGAGAATAGCCTTGGTGAGAGAGGTAAAGAAGAACCCAAAGATCACTTTGGCTGAGCTCCAGAGATGCAGTCGGAGATGGGAGAAAGTTTTATAAAGTCCACCATCACTGCAGCCCTCCACCAGTCGGGGCTTTAGGGCAGAGTGGCCCGACGGAAGAGGGAAAATAATGGTGGGCGCACAAATTATTGACACTTTGGGGCCCAATTTGGACATTTTCACTTAAGGGTGTACTCACTTTTGTGGCCAGCAAGGTTTAGTCATTAATGGCTGTGTGTTGAGTTATTGTGAGGGGACAGCAAATTTACACTGTTATACAGGCTGTACACTCACTACTTTACATTGTATAAAAGTGTAATTTCTTCAGTGTTGTCAAATGAAAAGTTATAATAAAATATTTACAAAAATGTGTGGGGTGTACTCACTTCTGTGAGATACCGTATATATATATATACTCTAAGTGTCTTTTAATTTGTATGTTAAATGTTTATTGCTGGAAAAATGCTAAATCACACATTTAATCATGTTGCAATTTTTTTGCAACAGACATAAAAACTGTTGAGGACAACATATAAGTTGGGTTAGGGCTCCCTCGGGTTTGCAATAGACCTTTATACCAGTTTACCCAATTTAAGTTGTATTATTATATTATGCTTATATTGATTAAGACTTCCATTGCATGGTAAATAATATGTGTGGTTGTATATTTTAATTACTTGCTGTAATCTTATGCTTCTAAAAACTTTTAAACAAAGCTTATATAAACTTTCTATACATTATTCTTTATTTCACATATATATTTAGTGAGCTTTTGTTTGACATGTTTTACAATTAAAATAATAAACATTGGCTAAACTTTTTGCATGTAACAAACCCGCTAACGAATGTTATTAAAATTAATTTGTGTTTGTGTTATCCACCTGATTGTTTTCTGCTTAACTAAACCCTCACAACACACACACACACACAAAATCATGTATTCCTCAGAATAGATCATAATTCTGTATTAAACTGAGAAAATGAAAATAAAATTTGCTCACTGGGGGCATCAAGATAATGCTAATAGACTAATTTATTGTGACATTTTCATTAACTAGTGATTTGAGGGAAAAATTCAACAGTTTAAGCATTTGAGTATGTGTCCCTCAGAGGAGAAGGAAATTTATTTATTTTACATTTTAGAGAAATTCATTTTACAGCTTCACTTTAAAATGTTGAAGAAAAATACTGTTTTTCAACATTAAAGATGATTTAAACCCATTAAACCTACTGTATTATTGTATTGAATTATAGTATACTTCCTGATAAACATTTTTGACAAAGCGTTTCTAGCAGTATATTTATGCATTTGGCAAACATTGGCCAACAAAAAGCATTGTTTTCCCCATTTTAGTCTACAAAGTCAGTACAGAAAGATAAACTGGATTATTTTCGCTGTATCTCTCCAGGAATGGAGAGTGTAGGTTGGGGCATGATAGGGAATAAATATTCATAAGGGGCCGTTCACATATCGCGTCTTTTGCGCGCTCAAGATCGTTATTTCAAATGTAGAGGCGCGGCAGGCGCCCTCATAAAGGAAGCGACGCCACGCGGTGCGACGCGCTCATCTGTTCCAGGCGCGTCCGCGCCGTATCGAGATAAAAACATTTCAACTTTTCAGAATGCAGCAAGCGCACCGTGGGTCATGTGACAAGAACCAACCAATCAGCTTCATCCTGTCCTGTCCAGCCAAGAGGAAGGAACAGCTGATCATAGCTGTACAGGCCAGGGATAGCCATTTGTTAATAAGTTTAGTAGCAGAGCGTTTTCCACGCGTTTTTAGGCGTGACATGTTAATGGCCCCTAAAGCACTGTTGACAGACTCCACCTACAGGAAATACATCATTTTTCCATCTATAAAAGTAGCCTCGCCTCATTTGACTTAGACCACAGTACAGCTGACATAGCAACTAAAAAATTTATGACAGTGCTTTCCAACACACCATTGTCACACATCTAATTGTATTCCTCCGCTGTTTTAGTCTGTATGCCTTTATTGACCCTTTAGCATGCCTGTACAATCTCCTAAAATGCTAAACGGCCTACCCAAAGTTATTGCAGCTGTTCTTGAACCATTTGGAGTATATGCATGGTTTTGGTCTCTTTTGAAAGATGACACTCTCTGAGGTTTGTTCCTAAACAGAGCAAACATCAGAATCACTCTAAGTCTTACTGGCATTGAGTAATAGAACTTTGAACACACTGAAAAATAAAATAAAAAATCTGCCTACATTTTATTTTGTAAACAGATGCCTGCAGATGAGTGTAGCTGGGAGCTATTAGCTGGAAAACGCAATGGGATCACAGCATGAAGCCTTGGCAGTCTGACAAAGACACTGATAGTACCTGTTGTGTTAAAATGGTTTGCATCATTCGAATCATAAGAATCTCAGCTTTTCAAAGATATGTGACATGTTGTGACATTTTTTTTTTTTGGAGTTGTTGTATGTCACAAAGTTAACCCTCAAAAAACACAGTGTACCGCGGGCGGTACAGTGACATATAATAAAAGTAGGTTAACTTTCATTGTATGAAAGAAAACACTGACACATTTTTCTGAGTATCTCTTCTTTTGTGTTTCACAGAGGAAACCAAACATCTGGACGTGACATGATTAAATTATGTCTTTTGGAGGTGCTGTCCAATAAAAGTTGTATTTAACCAGAGTCAGGATGTAATCATTAAGTTTGTTAATATGTATATATACTATCTATATAGTAACATAACAACCTTGTACTAAAAATAGATTTTGTCCTTTGGCAACCTAATTGAATAAAAGTTCAGGGCTATATTGTTTTAATAGGACTTTTTTGGACTTATACTTAAATAAATCTGGCTCACATACGACTAACCCTGATCACTCTTTTAATACATTTTTAACAGCATACCATGGGGGCCGCTGATGCACACAATGTTGATATGAACCTGAAACCCAGCATGCATGACAGCTGAAATCTAAAGTTGCTTATTATTGCATACTCGTAAAGCAGAATATCCATTAATATATTATCCTAATGTCTTACGAAAACACATACAGCTGAATGCGCAGGAACAATCCAAAAAAAATACAGTTCAATGTTTTTTTTATTATCATTTTGCCATTTCAGTGCTGATTAAGCTTTACATGACATACAAAGCCTTATTTCATGAGCAAACATCAATGATCATATGAAATATGTTTTTATATTCAAATGTAAAAAGAGTTGCTGTACTAGAATAGTATCTGCAGTTGACAGAATGTGAGACAAGGAGTTTTTCCATCACAACTGTCCTTCACTCACTCTGTTCTTCTTTTCATCAAAACATTAAAGGGATGATTTGATCAACATTCACTTTCACTAAATGGACAAAAACCCAAATCCCTAACTTTCTGCATAACATCTCCTTTATGTTCCACAGAAGAAAGTCATACAGGTTTGCAACAACATGAGGGTGAGTAAATGAGAACATTCATAGCTTTAAAAATAGGAGCATACATAAAACCATCTTTGCAAAACTTCCTACTTAATGCATAAGTTTATTACTGGGAAAGATTCACCAGAAGCAGCTGCCATACAAGCATCATGCTATTTTAAAATGTGTTAATGCCACAAGGAAATCAAGGAGGAAAAAAACATCACTGAATAATTGTCTAAAGGACCACCATAGCTCACATAGACACCTTTTTAAATAATAAAAATGCCAAGACATTAATTACTGGGTATTTAAACACGTATTTTCTTAAAAGTCTGGTTTTGCAAAGCATTAAATGTAAATCATATAGATATAAAACAGATTCCAACTTACAGTATATTAATGTAAATATAAATGTCACTTACTGTTAAATAAATAATATCACAACAGTAAAATGTCATGGATAAAATTATCTTGAGCAGTTCGCAGATTTACAATTAAGAACAAAGTGAAAGTCAACAAACTTACATTTCTTTATTACTAAACTTCTTTGTGAAGAAAATGTTTTTGTTTGTTTTCTAGATCAAGACCAGGGCAGTTTAAGTGCACACTTCCAGGGTATGTATGCAGTTCAAGTTCCCCATTCTGGAAAACAAACCATTGCAAAAGAATGCATAGGTTTCCTGTGTGGCATAAGAACTGACCCACAGGAATGCTCCTCATAGAGCTACTTCAAAACAAGCAAGGTAGTACAATAAATATATTTTGTCATAGTAACATGAAACAGAAATCAACTGATCACCTTTTTATGAAGTGCAATTTATATTACAGATAATCCAGACTAAGACAGTGAAGCTCTAGTATCACAGGAAATCGGTACACGCTTCTTTCATCGCATATGTCTAAAAAAAAAAAAAAGACCCGTCTTCTGTTCTTATCACACCTTGGTTTGATCAGATCAACCACCAGCATCCTCTTTATTCATTTGTCGTCCTTATTCTAGAGTCTCCAGATATGACATCATGTTTTAATTATTCTTAACACAAAAAATTAACACCACATCTTACCGAGAATAGAACACCACAGCTTTACAGATAATAGGTTTGTTTAACCTATAAATATATTCCACCTACACAAGTGCAAACATTTAAAGGCATAGTTCACCCAAAAACGAAAATTCTGT
Source organism: Sinocyclocheilus anophthalmus (assembly GCA_018155175.1). NCBI lineage: Eukaryota > Metazoa > Chordata > Actinopteri > Cypriniformes > Cyprinidae > Sinocyclocheilus > Sinocyclocheilus anophthalmus. The sequence goes on along the minus strand of JADLZN010008825.1, from coordinate 383,089 downwards.
CATCCTATAATATCTTCTGAGTTCCACAGAAGAAGAAAAAAAGGCATGCATGTTTAATTCTAAATGAGGGTGAGTAAATGATGACAGAACTATCCTTTTTTTGGTAAATTATTTCTTTAAGAGACAATATGATAATACATTAATCAAATATGAGGCTGAAAAAGCTTAATATTTCAGTATATCAGGCATTTATCATATGCGTTGAATAATTTGAAGAGTTTAAAATTCTCCCTTGTTTGAATGTGATGTCTGCAAGGGGCAGCAATTGAAAATCATGTCAATCGTTTGATTACATTTAAAGGGATAGTTCACCTAAAAATGAAAGTTCTGTCATCATTTACCCAGCCTCACAAATTCCTCTGTGGAACACAAAAGGAGAGATTTTGACTGGTTTGTAGAAGGCATTTTTAAAATCTCTTTAAGAAATAAAGCGTCAACGGTTTGGACCACATAGGGTATTAAATGATGACAGTATTTGAGTTTTTGGATGAACTATCCCTTTAAGAATCCAAAGAGAACCTAATTTGGAATTTAAATTAAATTCCGCTAAAATCTGAAACTGTCTGAATAGGATTCTATTTAGAATAAGCAGACACCAAATATTTCTCAGCTGTTTTTTTTTATGAAAAAATTAACTCTGATGTCTGCTCTTCAGTGACACAGCCGTGCTTAATGTGTTGCGTGAGCACTGTTTGTTATTCTTGACCTTTGTGAAATGATTCTGGATGTACTTGCGGAACTTTGTGGTGGCGAAGCAATACACCAGCGGGTCCAGAAGGCAGTTGAACCCCATAAGCATGAGGGTGATCTGGTGAGCATCGTTTAAGCTTTGCCGTGTTTCTTTACTCCAATCTTTCCTCAGGTACAGCACCGACAACACCCAGGGACCCTGCACCACGTGGTGGGGCAGGAAACAGATCACAAAGACGCCAATGACAGCACATAGCATCCTTAAAGCTCTGCGCTTGGTACCACCGGGACGTTTTCCTGTGCTGCTTCGAGGCTGACTGATGGGTTGCAACAGAAGAGCTCGAGCGATCGAGATGTTGCAGATAATCACCATCAAGAAAACAAGAAAGAATAAGCTAATAATGATGAAGTGCGTGACGGCCATTGCATATTTTGTAGAGTAAGATTCATTTTGATAACCCTCAAAACAGCGAGAAATGTTGTTATTCTCCGTATTCTTCGGGATTCCATCATCAGTGAGGTATTTAACTGATGCTGCAAGAGTAACGACCCAGATGAACGCTGAGACGATTGCTCCACGTCTCCAGCAGTCAGAAGAAGCGGCCACCAGCGGCCTGGTAACGGCCCAGTAACGGTTAATGCTGATGACAGTAAGGAAGAGAATAGAGCAGTATGTGTTGATGAAGAACAACGAGCCTGTGATACGACAGAGGGCATCTGAGTTCTTCCAGTTGCCATGATTCTTGAAGTAGTCAATCCAGAACGGTAGAGCGACCACAAACAGCAGGTCTGCAACGGTCAAGTTGGTCATGTAGATTCGAATCTCATTCATGGCTTTAGACTCTCGCATATGGTGCAGGACATAAAGAGCGTAGCAGTTGGCCAGCAACCCAAAGATAAAGACCAGGCTGTAGAATATAGGAAACAGAGTGTAGCGAAACTCTGAGTCAACGAATTGGTTGAAATTACTGTTATTTCCAGTGGTGGGAGGAGTCAGTGCAGTGGCAGGAGTCACCATCTTGTGCATCTGAGAACTAAACAGACTGAAAAGACAATATACAATTACATTTGGTTCCTTCCCGTATACTTTAATGTAGCCATCTAAAAAATGATATTGGCCAATCTGGATATGAAGGTGGAGTTATTCACCTGTTTGTTTATAATGGTTATTATAATTTATTAAACACACTAGACTTCATAGTTTTTTATGGTAAGTGTTGCGTTAAACGTAAAGTGTCTAATTTCTGCTCCACATTGAAATAATGAAACTGAAATTGTTGAAACTGTTTTCAAGCAGGTTTCCCAAATACCTGAACTCCCTACTGCTACTGGTTGTCCAACCGAACAGTCCTCCCTTACGAAAAAGAAGTTTATTCAAGTGTGCTATTAGTATACTTCTTTTAAACTAAAAATAGGAAAGTATACTTTTAGTCTACTTTTTATGTACTTCTCAGAAATATACTTAAAATGACATTTAAGTATACTTGACTTATACTTAGAAAAAGTCTAAATATACTTTAGCTATAATTGTGCTCCTAAAATCCGTGTTTTCATTGTTATACTGTAAAGGCACTAGTACACATCTTCTGTACAGAACTTCCAAAAAAAACACAAGTGAAGAAGAAACCTAAACAACAGATGCTTCCACATGTATTCTAACATGATCTTCAGACATAAAACAGCGTCAAAACTGTGTAACGTTATGGAATAAAATGTTGATCCATGAAGAGGTAATAATGATTGTCAAGTTTTGGGGTGTTGATCGACTTGATCTACTTTTTGATTATCATTCTGAATCCAATTCCTAGTCTTTTTTCAGCTTTTTGTTCAAAATTGTGTTTATTTCTTTTTTTTTATTTAAACTTATCCACTTCCGTGTGTTTAAAAAAAAGAAAAAAAAAAAAAGAAAAAATGCATGAAGCAGAATACAGTATTTTTGTTTACAAGCAGATACCCTGTTCTTTTGAATGTTCAGATATTCATGTAACAAAATAAATACAAATTAATACCTAAACAGGGACATAGCAGTATACTTAAAGTATGATGTAAAGTTCACTTAAAGAAACTTACGAGTATACTTGCAGTATAAAACTACTAAACTAGTAGTTTACTGAGATTATATTTCAAAGTGTACTAAAAATGCTACTATAAGTATTTAATTAGAAAACTATCAGTATGCCTCTTTTAGTTCACTTTTAGTATAGTTGCAGTACAAACTACACATTTTGATGTAAACTAGTTGTGTACTCAAAGTTTACTACTGTTATACTTTAAGTATATTTAAAAGTATACTTTTATTTACTAGAAAGTGGGCCATTTTAGTCCCAAGGAGTATTGAAATAGAACACTTACAAGTATACTACTAGTACAATGATACTTACTACATAAAGTATACTTAAAATATACTTGAACTTTACTTAATTATACTTACTAAATACTCATGCCAAGTATACTACTTTTTTGGTAGGCTGGCCCCAAACTACGACACTGTTGGACAACGTTTTGATACTGTGCACACAACAGAGTTTACCATTTTTTTTTTTTTTTGTTTTTTGTTTTTTCCACACCCTTCAAAGGGCTTTCTTTTTGGGGGCGTTCACACAGAACACATTTTTGCATTGAAAAATGCAAGTAGTGGAACGAAAAAAAATAAAGAAATGTCTAGAGAAGTTTTTTTAAAGTACTTTTTTAACTTGAGCATCATGCTTTTAGAACACCATGTCATGCCCAAGACACTACAGAAGACTTTTAAAAACTTGCATCTATAAAATCCGCCTATAGATCTTTTTTTTAACTACCATCTGTCATCCTTGTAAAGTGTTTGTGCTATTTCTCTTCGCTATTTCCGAATAAAATGTCTTTGTACTCATTTAAACAAGAGTTGCAGATCACACGGCACATGTACAATGCTGATAACAATATTTCCATCAAACACACTGTAGCATACGTGTAAAAACTTTATGTATACGCCTACTTTGGGCTTTAAAGTTGTCTCTGCATTCTGCATTTTACTTAGGATAAGTGAAAATGGCACAAGTCACTTTTATGTGTTTTTATTTACTACAAATGTGGGAGGGCAGCATTGAGAGTGGTAACACCTATTTCTCATGATTACATGTTCTGAAAACATGCATTTTATTCTCATCATTGCAAGGTTTTTTCTCATCATTGCATATTTATCTGCAATCTCTTGCTGAAAGCAGGAAATGAATACTGTAAGTGAAAACCACAGACACCGTATTACATCAAAATGTTTTGCAATGTCAGACACTATCAAATAGTTTTCGTTTAGCATTTTTGAAATAGAAAAGTTATTCAGTTTATTATTCTTCAATATTTAATGGAGAAATAATCGATAAGAGACCTTAAAGTCTTGACCTCAAAACAGCTTGTGAACATCAGGAACTTCACTGACCATGTTAACTTTTGTGGCATGCAAAGGAGGCATCCTGCACTACATAGCACACTATCACGCAGTACAGTCATGGCCAAAAGTTTTGGCAATAACAAATTTTGTGTTTTGCAAAGTTTGCAGCTTAAGCTGTTGTGGTGTTCATTCACATTGTTGCTTCTAGATTATTGTGTAGATGATCAATCATTTTAAAATAATTGCTAAAATCTTCATTAGCCGAAACAGTAATTAAAAAAAAACAAAAAAAACAAATGTCATGTATTCTCTACCACACAATTACCAGCTAACCTTAATTGACTAATCATATCAGCAGCGCATGTGAAAGTGTGAATGCGTACTAGTCAGGTGAAATCACTATCATACTAATTAGATTGTAAGAGCAGACTGATTGGTATAAAAGGAGGGAAGAAGCGCTTCCTATCTTTGTGTTCTTGTTAGCAATGGTTACCTACAAAGAAACACGTGCAGCCATCATCCCTTTGCATCAAAATGGCCTCACATGTGAACAATCAGCTCAATGAGGAATTATGAATAATTAATCATAACTAGTTAGAATTAATTATGAATTTTTTAGATCCGCTGTAGATATTTAGCTGAACTCTCAGGGTCAACTGTCTGTCAATTCTAAGAACGTTAATTTCCTGGTTAAGGGGAATTACTTTCTTACTGTACAATTCTACACAAGCTTGTAGCATAAATCTGCATGATAAAGTGACTCCAGTTATAAGCAAACAATGAACAACGTCAAGTGTGAAACAAGTAAGTCTTTATTAACTACATCAACACTTAAAACTACTCTAACATACTACTAAACTGGTTAACCATCCACATACACACACACACACACACACCACCCACATTATTTTGGTATAGAAAGTTTATGATCTTAACATTAAAGAAGGGGGGGGAAATAAGGAATGAATTTATGGAACCATTTGCATATTCATCAGATCTACACCTGAGGGAAACGTCAGATTCTTATTTCAAACACACTTTTGTAAAAAGGTGTAACTGATACTTATATCAATTAATAAGACTAATTTGATACTTGCAAGTCTCGTCTGTCTTAAAGAGATTCCTGATGCAATCTTAAGAACCAAGATCTTTGCTGAAGTTGGTTGATGAGAAAGAAACAGTTTGCGTCAGAGTAACTTGAAGAATAGAAAGGACAAGGCCGAAGCCTGGCACGAGCTTAGGGTTTCCGGGTGTGTTTTTCTCACATCCTCTCAGAATTAAAACAAACCACCGACTCGGAGGGTCCCTGGAGCGGGGCTTTTAAGGTCTCGGAAGAGTCACGCCTCTCAATGTGGGCTTGTCCAATGAGAGATACAGAAATTCACAGCGTGAGGTGGCAATTGCTGGAGGGCTTTACGACCCTTTGTCTCTAAGCATGAAATTTGCGCATGTAATTCACTGGGTTGCTGATGCCCAACTATAAGATCTTAGAACACTATATGTATCCGCGTGGGTAACCCAATGACCCTCTCAATTATATATCCGAATACGAATCTAATCCTAAATGTTGAGGGATTATATATATGTAAGCTGACAGGAGTGTGTTTTGATTATAAGCCTGCATAACATTATACAATTTCAAAGACAAAATACACGCTGACAATAATATACCCAATGACCTGCAGGATACACTGTTCATTCAAAGAAAGATTAGTAGAAATGTACTGTGCATTGTGCCTCTTGCTCTCTGCTCCCATTCTTTAGATCGTAAAAGTATCTGGTGTCAGTTTTGCTATGGAATCAGGGGCCTGTTCGGCTTCCTGGGGTTTTACAGAGTATTTGTTAAATCTAGCTAACAAAATATATATTGTGTGTTGATTGGTCCAGACGCTACACTGAAGGAAATTGCACAAGAGATATGCACCGAAGAAGCCTTTACCGGATCATCAGACGCAAGGAGAGAGGTTCGACGCGTGACGAATCTTCAGGATGTCCCAAAGTGGTCCAGCAGCGCCCAGGCCATCTCCTTCATTAGGGTCAGCATCCGGAATCATGTACCAGCATTGACAGTCTTGTGTAGCCATTTCTGCACCACAGTGAGGCCAAAACTTTGGGACACGCCTGGGTGTCAAGAAGGGCAAGGACAGTCTGAAATTCTGCAGGAAGTACAAGGAATGGACAGCATAAGACTGGTGCAAAGATATTTTCTCTGATGAAGCTCCCTTCCGTCTGTTTGGGACATCTGGAAAATCGATTGTTTTGAGAAGAAAAGGTGAACGCTACCATGTGTCCTGTGTTGTGCCAACAGTGAAGCGTCCTGAGACCATCCATATGTGTGGGGTTGCTTTTCAACCAAGGGAGTGGGCTTTCATAATTCTGCCCAAAAACACTGCATTGAATAAAGGATGGTATCAAAACTTCCTACAAGAGCAACTACTTCCAACGCTCTGGCAAGTTGGTCACCGAGAAAAGCAAGTGATAGAATGAGCTCGAGACATTACATTGAAATTTGGATCCGTGGCCAGCAATCCCTGATCTTATCCATGAGAACCTTTGGTCCCATCGCTTAAAGGCGAGTGGACAGCATAACCACAAATTGGTGATCAACTCCGATAACTAATAGGCAAGGAATGGATCGTCATCAGTCAGGATTTGGCCCAGAAGCTAATATCCAGCATGCCAGAGCGAATTGCAGAGGTTATGAAGAACAAGGGTCAACACTGTAAATATTGACTGATAATATTTTTTTGCCATACAGCCTTTAAATTATGTATCATTATCATTGTTTGTTCAGTATACCTATAAATGTGAAAAATATCTCAAATACTGAGCAGCAAACTGTTGCAAACACAAATGCATTCACTGCCAACTTTGGCCATTACTGTATGTGTAAGCTGTCACCATGTACCTGCATAAACAGCGGCTTTCCGCACGTTTAAAAATAAAATAAGTTGTATAGTTGTCCTGGGGCTAAAGGCACCTTTGATATTATTTTCATCTAAACCCCTAGATGGCACAAAAACGTGGCATAGCACTTTCCAAAACATTCGCTTTTCAAGATGCACGTGATTATTTGTCTGATCCTCGCGCGCAGCAGTGCAAAGTTGATTCTGTGCTTACTTGATCTAATATATATATTTTTTAAAATGTTGTAGATTTAAGTAGCAAATGAGAATAGCAAAAATTAATACATATATTTTGAGACACAGGTCTTTATGATTTTCAGTTTTGTTTAAGATAATTATAGCAACAGTTTTTAAATAACGAAAGATTATGTAAAAGTATGGTATTTGGGGTAAAAAGCGCCCCTGCTGTTGGGGCTAAAGGCGCACAGTAATTAACATAATAATTAATAGATGACTTTTTCCATTTGTTGACATGACATGGTTAGATTCAGATAGTAAATATCATATATTATGTTGGGTGTCCATATTAGAGATAATCACCATGTTTAGAATTAAACCATCATATTTCCAAAAAACGTCTCAGGTACGTATGTAACCATGGTTCCCCGAAATGAACGAGACGCTGCGTCTCAGGGCCATACTTTCGGGAGCGCCTCGTCGTGACCTGTGTCTGAAGCATACATTGAAAAAACACCAACTTGTTTGGCTGGCGACAGCCATGACGTCACTACCGATGCGACTATAGTATAAATAGGCACCGAGAGAACACATCATCCTCTTCTTCGTCTGAAGCTTGCGTCCGAAGCATGGCAGGAAACCTAGAGGGCGCAGTGTCCGTCTCCCGCTCAGACCATGGTTCCATTCGTACCTGAGACGTCCCTTTCCAAGGAGAACTTCGACTGCATCCTCTAGGGGTGCTATGGGGAATGGTATAACCCATGCACCATGCGGAGGGGATTGCATCCAGAAAACCATGCGTACCCTAAGTACCACTCTACCATAGCCATGGGCAGTTGGCCCCTGACGTTAAGAACGGCTGTCCGTGACATTTCCCTACTAGCCAAAGGCCGAGCTACATACCCCAAAACTACCTGTTTGGGCCCCAGAAAAATCTCCTGGGCCGGGTAGGTCTCAGGCTTGAATCAGGTAGATCCGTTAGGGAATACAACCAGAGTCTGAATCATCCTAAGTCTTGCCTGTCACACAGTGCTACCGCTTCCTGCATTGATGAAGGAAGTGTCTCAACAGACACTAGCTAATCAACACCCTGTTCAAAGTGGGTATCCGTAGATACAAGGTGGAGTGGTGCTAGTTTTTTTGCTTGCTTCGTCAACGAAATTATGACTAAATACGTCGGCATAACCTTCTATCAACGTGACAAACTGACAAGACGCGCGAAAAGCTGGTCATGGCCGATGACGTAATTAATGTACAATGCACTACGTTGACGCATAAACGAGACTAATGTTGCTTACAAATACAAACTATGCTAATGTCTCATTTTCGTTGGACCCAAACGAGACAAAACAAAATTTTATAATGTTATTTCGTCTCGTTATTATTATTATTTTGCAGTATTTCTGTTTCCTGAGTCTCACTTCAGGGGCTGCATCAGGTCGCACTTCCTCAAGCCCCAACCGTCTGTGGAGAGCAGGGGTGCCGTGTAAAAAATTATTTTTTAATATTTTTAAATTGCTACAATGTTCAAAAGGCCGCTATAATATAATATCCATTTATAATGCCCCTGCATTAATTAGAGATGCACGATTCCCGCTGCCAGAAAATGAATTCCCGTCATGATCACTTGTGTGTTTGTGTGTGTGTGTTGTGGTGTATTATCCATAGACTGATGGTATTCATCCGCTCTATGCGCGTGGGCTCCGCGCAGTCGCTCGCGGCCCATTGTTACCTGCTCCCTCATATACCGTTCAATAGCTCATCGGAAACCAGCAAGTCCCTCAAAAATCGGCTGACGAACCATCGCTGTAGTAACTTTATTGTTTCTTGTCTGCAATAGCCCTCCTGTTTTGTACATGTGTGGTACATGGTACACCCTCTGGTAACGCTGCCCTCGCCTTCATTGATCTGCTAACCTATGCTAACGTTATTTGGATAATTGGTAAAAAATAAAATCCCTTAATAGCCCTACAAAAATACACTGAGTGTGCAAAACTTTGTTTAATTACCATTATAACTAGCTATCTCAAATATTTTACATATGAATAAAAGCCTACATTCAAATCTGTCATATAAATTGGTCTCTTCATTAGAAATTAGCCTACTGATTTTTTTATAATATTAAAAATATCTGTATGACATTATATTCTGCAGTTCTTCCCTGTTGTACCGATTATCTATACTTTTCAAATTATCATATCGACGTTAGAAATTCAAATATTGTTACAAAATTAATTTTGTAGGGTGCCAAATTTTCCAAAGGTGCCGGTGACTAAGAAAGGTTGGGAACACTGATTTAGAAGAAGAAAACCAAACAAAGTTAATCTGACAAGAGAAGGGACCGATGGCCCGCAGCCGGGGTTCTTCTTTATTTAAATTTATGTGTGTGTATTTCTAACATGTTTGGTTGGTAAAATAAATGTTGTAAATTCAAATCAGAGCGTCTTTCGTGTCTGGAATGGATGTATTCTTGAGTCTATAAGGTAACAATAATATAATAAGAACTTTTTTTGAAATGGGTTTGGCTAAAATAAAATTTGGGTTTCGTCTATACTACTAGGTACTTACACTATATTGACTGGGTTAAATAGAATTGCATTTCTAAAAGGAGACTAAAATACAATTTTCATTGACTAAAACGAGACTACCTGTCCTCAGTTTCGTAGACTAAACAGACTAAATGTCATCCGGTTTTCTCTACTAAAACTAGACTAAAATCGCAGGACTTTTTAGTCGACTAAAACTTGAACTAGACTTAAAGAGTAAATGCCGTGACTAAACTAAAAAAAACTAAAATGAGCCGTGTTCATCACACCAAAGACTAGACTAAACGTAATTTAAAACGGCCGCAAAAAACACCTAGTGATGCCCAAGGGGAACAGGCCTTACCACCGTCAGGAAAGGCAGAAGCTGGCGCGAGAAGCCTCACCATACATGATTTAAAGAAGAACGTAATACGACGTGCGCACTTACAGTGTGGATTTTAGAAAGTGTACACAGACTTCACGTGCACACTTACCATAACATGGATTTTAAACAATACCATTCTAAGGGGGGTTCTCGTGGCACTCTGAAAGAGTAGCCCATAGATGGAAATGGTGCATCCTAAAACACTATGTTTGAGAAGTCATCAACACGATCTAAGGTATAATGCTGAAGTGGCTAGCAGTAAATCTCTAGCTGAGAGAGCAAACACCCAGCTCTCAACGAGAGGGGCCTCGACCTAAGTCGTTTTCCAATGCTGAACACTAGCAGTTACTACTGCAGGAAGCACCACGCCAGTTCTCAATCGAGAAGGGGGGTTCGACCTACAGCATGTCCACTGCTGAACGGCACAGTAAGTTACCTAGCTGAGGGAGCATAACACCCAGCTCTCAGCCAAGAGGGGGCTTGACCTACAGTATGTTCGTTAGAAATCAGAAGGGTAAACGTACTGCAAGCTAGCCAAAAACTCAGCGCTCGAGAGGTGTAGGAAGGGCGCTAGTTTTCGCTGAATCTGCTGTTTCCAGGTTCTCTGGGAACGCAGAGAACTCCACTCTCCGTGATAGGAGACTCCGATTCATAAATAATCTTACAGCCTAGCGTGTCGTATTTCGGACCATCATAAATTGTCACTATAAGCCTAACCCAACCAACATCATTGGCCAGCCAGAAGACTGTAATGCAGGAAGTTCCTACATAACTTCGGTCAGGTGGAGAGATGGTGGTTAGAGTGGAATTAGGAAGGGGAAGATAAGGGCCGATGTAAGACCCCCGAAGGAAATGATTGGATACTGAGGTATCACTCTGATCCGAACAAAAGCGCTGACGCCTTGTCTGGATCACTCATTAGTTCTTGGCCTACCCCGCCCTTTGACCAGCGAGCCGCGACACTACCTGTGCTGTCTCTGAGCCTCAGAGCCGAATGGGCCAGGACACCTGTGTTGTTCTCTCAGACCTGGACCTTTGTGCAAGCACCGCCATCTTTGCACCGACGCGCCAGCGACCTGCGGCTGCGTAGCCCTGCCATTCAAGCGAGATGTTCCTGAGGGGGCTTAGAGGTCAGGAGGTAAGTCCTTCAGAAGGATTCTCACATAGAGAGATCCGCTACCCGCTCTTCTCGGGGGGCCTTCCTCATACGCGTCTTTCGCCCGCGCAGGGCCTCGATGTTGTCATAACTCATATGCTGGAATCGATGGATGCGTGAAAAAAAACGGCCTCTTCCATTCCTTCTAAATCTTTACATGGAAAAACAGGAAGAAAGGAAGGCTCACATGAGCTGGAGGGCTATGGCCAGAAAGACAACGTTCATTGAGACCCGACAACAACCCACCCCTCGCGACTCACTTTCTGGCCCGCTTCCATGGCAAGTCAAGTCCTCCACTTCTAAAACCCATCATACCCGCCAGAGTTGGGAAGGCCCAGCCTCCCTTCGATTTGCCCTCCTCATAACTCTCCTGCTCTTTCCTCGGGTCGCACTCAGCAGCACTGGCCGCGGATCAGACGTATGGTCTTTAAATAACATTATCCTTCACGGCTCCTCTTGTCACAGCCGAAGAGCACGAGAGGGAAAGCCCCTCTTAAACTCATCGGCCAGATCTGCCTGCAATTCCCCACGACCTCATTATCCTCCGTGCCTCAGCAGCAGAGGGTCCTGAACCACAGGGAGCTGATGGCTGTCCCTCTTTCCTCGAAAAGAGAGACAAACAAGAGCAGAGCTTTTTCATTGGAAAACGCTCGCAGTGAACGCGGATTGCCCCCTCGAGGACATCGTGTGTGTGCTCTTCGCCCAAACAAATAACTCATAGATTGTGTGTGTCATCAGATGTCAAATAACGACGATATGGATGCACACATCCTCTAAACGCCTTGCTAGTGCTCACCATAATGAAGGAATAAAGATCACTCTTACCATGGAAATGCACGCTTCAAAAAACGGTCAGTGAAGACGAAGAAGAGAATAATGTGCGCTACCAGCGCCTATTTTGTACTAGTTGCGACGGTAGTGATGTCATGGCTGTCGCCGACCAACATGTTGTTGGTGTTTTTTCAACGTATGCTTCAGACACGGGTCACGACGAAGCATTCCCCATAGCAACCCCTAGAGGACGCAGTTCGAAGTTCCCTTGAAAGGGAACATGATATTAATCATATCATATTATAAAATATAATTTGTTGTTACTACTGTAAAATACTATATTCCATTTTATGGGAGTCTCCCTTCAATACTTTCGAATCTTTACTTATTAAAATACTTTTTGTTTCTTCTGTATTTTTAAAATATTTTTTTATATAAATTAACATTTTAAATGACCGTATAATTTATGGGGGGGGGGGGGGGAGGGGAAACAAAAAATTAATCCTTTTTTAGTTTTGATCAAAATAAGCAGAAGTCGTACAAACTTGCTAAAGTGATTGTTTTAAACCAGATCTTAATTTTAGACATTATTTTAAAAAACATTATTTTAGCTGAAGTATTTGTATAAATAATCTGTGCCTTTTACCCCTTGCTGGTGAGCCTTTTACCCCGTGTGTGGGGTAAAAGGCCCCTCTTGCCACCTCAAACATTTATAAGATTTTTAAACAAAATAAACAACTTCAATGATTTATTTTCACACAAAATATGTCGCTCCATTAATGTTCAATACAACGTAAATATTTTTTCTGCAATTATACATTTTAGGCGCAATGCATGGCACATTTTTTCTTAAGGTGGGCTTTTAGTCCCGTTGTACCCTATATATATCAACTCACCCCCATCAACCGTGTACACATTATCTAATAAGTCTTTTTTCGGTGTGGTTATTCGATATACCACCCGTGTGACAACTAGCCCCGGTCTCCTCTATAACTGATTACAATAGCAATAAAAACAATGCGTAATTGTAACCATAACCACACACAATATAGCATTGCTTATTTACATTACACCGCAATGTTTGCAGTAGGCTACACTAATAATAAATTGTTCATTTGTACATTTAAGTTAATTATTGCACTGTATGAGACATTTTTATTGCATATGAACCATACAGTGGGCTTTTCCAGCATTACACGTGTCAATATTCCCTCCTCACCAAGGATTTTTGTCTTCTTACAACGTTAACGACATTAAAATATCGTAGTCGATACTGAAACATCAACAAACTGTTGCGTTTTACATAACAATAATGCTGCTGCTCTTGGTTCGTATCTGATCACAAGTTTTGTCTAAACAGAAGATAACTATAAAGTCTAAACACGCGGTCTAAACTGCGCACAACGTCAAAATGATCTATCATCTAGTCTGTTGCACATGAAGAAACACACGTTTACGTGTGAATAGCTTTTAAATGAGCACAAAACTACGTTTATGTTCTAACCTACCTTGTAATTCCGGTGAATGTGTTGCTCGACCGCTTGCGCCTGACGTTCACGCCCTTCATCGCCTCACTTTTCGCACAGCATAGCATACACACTTCTCCGCCCCCCCCCCCCCCCCTTCCCCCTCCCCCTACCCCCTTTTTTAGAAAGTTTGAACCATATTGATCAACCCTGTTGGTCAATCTAGGGTCATCTATATGACTCTTTTTTTTAAGGGACACACTTAAGAGAACTCTGACGGAACCTTTCAGCCTTATATTCGTTCAGCCGCACTTGGCACATGGCCTTTTTGTCGACACTCCGAATGCCCTTTTTTTTTGTTCTTTTCAATAAATCAATGCTATTGGTCCCCGTTTTACTCTGTCTGTCTTTCTCGTTTTACAAATATTTTATCGAATGAAAGTCTTACAGAGTTGTGCCTAAATCTTTGTTGATTCCGCTCAAACTGTCGTAAACCCATACTCCACCCCTGTCTTGACTTTACTGATGCAGGTGACTGAAGTTAACACACAGAGCAGCTGACGTCTTGCAAGGTAAATAAAGTATCTTCTTCTTTTGTATAGTACAAGCGTTGTCTTTACCAAGAAACACTAGTATGTCTACTGTCATACAGGCTCCATGTTTTATGTATTTGAGGTGATACCGACCTTGCGGATAGAGTGCATTTGCATCTAATTAATCAGAGCCAGTGCCTCACTTAAATAGCCGGGCATAGTAGCATTTCATCTTTTATAAAATTACATTTTGGCCAAACGTATTTTACAACAGGAAAAACTGAGCGCCCATATAGCTACAACAAACTTTGTAACCTGTTGATCAAAACATAATGTGATGCTGCCGTTTTAATGATGGACAAGTTGCACATTCGCTGGTCAAAAACCCGGCCATAACTGCATTTGAAGTTTGACACAAAGCAACTGAGTGTTCCTCGTCAGCTAGGTAAAATATATTTCTAAGAAAATTCTTCTTTGATTTATGATAGCTATCTGCTGATACACTTAATTTAAAAACATTTAAATCATATTATATATGGTCACACTCAAAGCATGGTTAATGTTTACGATGTTAATATGCATGTATTTGCTAGCTAGCTAATTTTTGAATGTAGTATTCTATACTCTCCGCTTATCATTAAGATGTGACCAGTAAAAAAAAAAGGGGGGGGGGGGGGGTGCCCTTTTTCAGTTTCAGCACATGCCCCTCCTCAAAAGGTCTGTGCACGGCCTTCTTTTCCGCCAAAAACAAACCTGAAAAACAAGACCAAAGCACATCCTTGTGACCGGACAGTGAGCCCTCTAAGATGGTCATGTGGCTCCACAATCCTTGGGCTACATTTATAGTATCTTATTTGTCTTAATAAAATTCAAGAGAACTGGGAATTTAATGGCCTCCAGAATGCGTACCAGTGGCTCTGTGACCATCGACCTGAATCCGTCCTGGTGCATAAAAAGTGTATGAACAAAGTAATTGGAAAACCCCAACTTTTATTAACATTTTTGGTCACACTTTAGTTTAGGGACCAGTTCTCACTATTAACTAACTATTAATTATTTTGCCCTCAATAACCCTGATTGTTGCTTATTAATGGTTAGTAAGGTAGTTGTTTAAGTTCGTGGGGGGTAGATAAGGGATACTAAAACTAAGGGCAGACCGAATAAGGCATTAATATGTGCTTTATAAGTGCTAATAAACAGCCAATCTGCTGTTAATATGATGCTAATAATAGTGAGAACTGGTCCCTAAACTGAAGTGTTACCACATTTATTCATATTCTCAATTAAACATTCTACTCTACTAATTACTGTTACACGTTGCGTGCGTGGAGGGTTTTAAAACAGATTATGCAACATTATGTCTGGAAGGTTGGTGATGCATTGCTCTTTCCCAATATAGGAAACAATGACAATTTATTGTGTAATGGTACATTGACAGTTACACTTAAATACATTTACCTTTGTACTGTCCAAACTGTATATAGACTTCAATACACTGTAGTTTTAATTTCCACAAAGCTATGTTTTTGAGGTTGTCTATCCTGATTTGTTTATTGCTAATTTGTCACATCTGTATGTCAGTATATTGCCAATAGTGTGATGTATTTTAAGTGCTTAGAAACCATCAAGACAATCTGCAGGAAGTGCAGGAAATGTTTTCCCATGTCCTGTGAAACACATTTTTAACACTGCTGAACGTACAGGCACGAGACCCACCCTTATTATTTTGAAATCAAGCACGGGCCTGGAAATTACTAAACGATTAGAGACTCCCCAAATCACTCTATTGTTCAGTGGTTTCCTAATGGAGGATGCAGTACATTGACATTAACCACAGCAAGAGATAACTGCAGATCCTGAGCTGGCTAAGGTTTTTGTGCTTTTGCCTCTTGGGTCAAGAAACTATGGTGTTTAATTTCATTTGTGTGCTATCCGCTGATTGTTGACTTAGGCAAACTCTCCATTTTCTGAGTAGCCTATCTCTGAAGATTATCTTAATTGGAACATGACATTTCCAAAACTGTGAGAGCAATGGTTCATTTGTGTCTTTTTATAGAGGCCCAAAGTTGAAATCAGTCAATGAGCTCAATTTTCTTTTCCCCCAGCAAAAACAATGCATGTTGGATCAAGGTATTCAATAAAAACCAGGCAGATTAATGAACATGAAAAAGGTTCTGCTTCTATTTACTATGTTTATGTAATGAGATGAATAAAATATGCATATCAGTTCTCTTTAACAATAACTCCTAGTGGATCTTGTAACATGCAAATGATGTCTACAGCAGAGATGCACCTAAAAATCTCTAAATGAATATGTGCAATCTGCTGATGAGAACTCAAAAACAAAATTTCCTCATGTTCACAGTTATTTAGGGAAGTCCAGTATGTGAAAGGCAAGCCTTGATATGTCATGCAGATTATCAAGTTGAAACATGAAGTAATGGGATCACCACATGACATTTCAGAAAAACTAAAACATTTTCTGTTCGAGTTTAGTTTCAAATGGAGTTGATGGCAAAAAACCTCCATAATGACTTGTATGAAGCGTCCTCTTTCAAATAAAGAGGATGAACATTGTGTGATAATTAGACCTCTAATGGGTCTTTAATGGCTGACACGGGCCAGTGAAATTATTATCATCTATGTAATGCATCATTAGTGGTTTGATCACACAAGATACTCACAGACCTTCTCTGTCTCTAACAGTGATGTCAGTTCTAAACATTATGCTTGAAATACAATTACTTCAGCCTATGATCGACACACCCGTTTTTATTAGTATTTTTATTATTGTACACTGTTGTCAGGGATAGTCCAGCCTCGTCAGGCTCATAGGCGTAATTTGCGTGTGGGACGGGTGGGACATGTCCCCACCACTTTTTGCCAGGGTCGATAGTGTCCTACACTTTTTTGAAGTGTGAAAAATATATTGCGGAAGCTGTATTAAAGGAAAACAAGTCACAATCTTCTTCATACTCTAATTAGGTGATAAAAAAAACTTTGACTCCCTTACGCATGCGTACCTCGGCCGTGCAAAACGACGTGATTTGCACTGTCGCACTTTTCGTAAGTCATTTAGGCTATCAGCCATTTTAATAGTTAACAATTAAGCTTCCTTGTGCTGAAGTAGCCTGCATCTACTAAGATTTTTCTATCAACTAGTCCACGTTTATAAATTGATTATATAAATTACTAATATTTACCCCTACTTCAATATAGGCATATAGGCAGCTATTAGGCTAAGCCTATTTCCGCGCTCGTTTCCCGCGCATAAGGCTTGCCTCAAGCACACGACACATGATTATGATACGTGTCGGGAAATACGACATTTTAATTATTTATTATACGAGTGCTTTCTGACTTCAGTGTCGTGCAAAAGATGGAGTGCCGGGGATGCCGCGCGACTCGCCTCTCCAACATGACGTTGCCTTTAATAGAAATGCACTTTGCATACATAAGATAATTACAAATCGAGTGGCGAGTTTCTTATGTTTATTTCTATTTTCATATAACAATTATAAATAACTGTTTTGTTTATAATTGACTATTAGTATTGTCAATTTGGCTGAAGGTGTGCTCAGCAAAAATGATGCGAATATTGATGGTTTTCACGCTTAAAAGTAAAGTAAAAGACCGCTTCTCAAACCAGAGAGGGTGAGCATGTTGTGAACATAGGTTATGCTGTTTACCTCAACTGTATGATTCCTATGTTTCAGCTAAACGTTCTTAATTTATTATTCATGATCTAGCATATACGCGTGTCGGCCTAGGCCATGCCTCATCTTATCGTTTTTGTTAATACGTTTTGTCGCCTAGTTTGTCCTTTATCTACTGTTTTATTGTTGTTTGCCTTTTATAAAAAACAATGAATCATCGTTTTTTTTTGTCTTAAAAGGTGAAGGTGTATGGTGTAAGAAACAACATTTTTTTAAAAACAAGTTATTTTATTGTCAAACTGACAGATCGTGAAAATCGAAAGTGAAAGCATCTGACCCCGCTTAGTACATGGGCAAAAGAGGATCTTCCGTTCACAAAATTCAAATTACAAATAATACTACTGATGAAAAAGAACGGGTTGAATGTTTACTACTTTCGTTTCCATATAACTATAAACTACATAAAAGTTCATCAGCATGCATTGATTAATAGCGGGGAAAAAAAAAAAAAACATGCTCATGCAACCAACTGAGAAAATTAATCGCAAAAGAGCGACCAGTAGGAAGAATGAGTCTGGAGCCCTGAATTAGCCAGCTCCCTCTGTCAATGATCTAGCACCCCCTCAGCACCTGCATTCAAAATTCTCTGTCGCTGCCCCTAAGGTACATCGCTGTATTTTTGAAAAGCAAAATTAAGTTTGTCCAACTCTAAACCCAGTCCCCATGTAAATTAGGTTATTAAATAAAAAACTATCAAAACAAGTTGCGCTGTGTCCCCACCACTTTTCAAAGCAAAAGTTACGCCACTGATACTAATCACCTCACCACCCTTCCCAATCGCGGAGTACTAATCAGCCGCACCTGTCACCACCTCATCAACACTAGCTCAAATACTCAGTCACTGCAGTCACACTTTGTCTGGTCTTGAGTTCACTATGCTACTCCTTACCTGACTCACGAATCTGGACTCCTACCTGAATACCTGTCTCTGTGCCATCCTCTTCAGACCGATCCTAGAAGGAACCCGCCCTCACGTGATTCCTACGCATTCATAGAAAGACCATTTGCCTTAACCCTTTGGTTCTCCATCTCCCTCTCAGGCCCCTTTCCATATGCACCCTGTTTACGTTCCTTCTCCGCCTTGTCATGTCTGTACTGTGACACTGTACTGTCAGTATACTTCCTGTATGTTTCATTTATAGTAATCCCTGCATTTTACAATATACAGTACATATTACTTTGTAAAGATGCATACACATAGACACACTCATGACTGTTTTACTATCCGTTGTGGGGACTCTCCTAGCGTAATGGTTCTATACTGTACCGTCCCGTATATTCTATCGCCCACCCTAACACCTAACCGACTCCTCAACCTTTCTTTCGCATTTTTACGTCTCAAAAAAAAAAAAATTCTGTATATTTATAAGCTTGTTTCCCTCAGGGACCCTTCATTTTAAGTATATAATATATATATCTATCTAATATAGATCTATATATCGATTGTCATTACAAAAGGAAAAAAAAAAAAAGGATCCCCTATGGATGCCATGGTTTTCTGTATCAAGGCTATAAAAAAATATCTGGTCTCTTGGCGGTGTCTTCAAATTTTGGAAAATAAAACCTCATTGAACAGCACCCCGAATATTGCTAACCTTGTCCCTTATTTTATTTAACCACATAACCAAATGAAAAAGCCATGTGTACAATGTGAGGACACCTTACTATTAACATAGATTAGAGGGTAAGTATCGGATCGACAACTGCTAATCAAATGCCTTTGATTATATGATCATCAGCAAGTGTGAGCACCTCAATAAAAGCAGATGTTTTGGCAGTTTGCTGGTCAGGAGCCTTCAGGTGTGTGTTAACACAATACCAAAGAGGAAATGCATCAGCAATGATCTTAGAGAAGCAATTGTTGCTGCTATCAATCTGGGAAGAGTAATACGGCCATTTACAAATAACTTGAAGTCCATCATTCCACAGTGAGGAAGTTTATTCACAAGTGGAAGACATTCAAAACAGACACCGATCTTGCCAGGAGTGGACGTCCCAGGAAATTCACCCCAGGATCAGACCATGTAACTAGAAATGGCAGACAACCCAAGAACTTAACCGCAGACTTTACAGGCCTCAGTTAACATGTTAAATAATAAAGTTCATTACAGTGCAATTAGAAAAATATGGGACAAGTATAGCATGTTTGGAAGGCTTGCCAGAAGAAAGTCTCTTCTCTCTAAAAAGAACATGGCGGGATAGCTTAGGTTTGCAAAGCTGCATCTGAACAAACCATAAGACTTCTGGAACAACACTCTTTGAACAGACAAAACCAAAGTGGAGATGTTTGGCCATAATGCACAGTGCCGTGTTTGGTGAAAACCAAAACATGCATATCAGCACAAACACCTCATACCCAAAGTCACAAATGCTAGTGGAAGGCTGATGATTTGGGCTTATTTTGTAGCCACAGGACCTGGGAACCTCACAGTGCATTGAGTTGACCATGAACTCCTCTGTATACCAAAGTGTTCTACAGTCAGATTTGAGGCCATCTGTCCAACAGCTAAAAGTTGGGCCAAAATTGGATCATGCATAAGGACAATGATCCCAAGCCCACCAGCAAATCTACAACAGGACAGCTGAAAAGAAAAGAATCAAGGGGTTGCAGCAGTCCAGTCAAAGTCCAGCCCTCATCCTGCCTGACAATGTTAGTGTCCTATCTTTGTCACACATGGCTTTTCCATGTTGGCTTTATTTTTGTTAAATAAATAATAACACGGTGTGATATGTCATGTGTTGTTCTTCATCTGCAAGCTGCCCGCTGCAAGCTTAATCTTTAAAATTAGCCGAGAAGAAACACGTCAACCTCTGTTCAATCTTATGCACTGGCTACCAGAGCGCTCGCATAAATTCATGAATAATGTTTGCCAAAACCACCACTGCTTCTGCACCCATACCTAATCTTGCCGAGTTATGCCCTCTCGGCTTGCATTCTGTAAGTGAATGACGCGTTATGTGCTCTCAAAGAGGACATCACTTTCACAGACTTTTTCGTTAACTGTTTCCTCCTGGTGGAATGACCTGCCCAACGCAATCCGAGCAGCGAGTCCTTAGCCATCTTCAAGAATCGTCTAAAAACACATCTGTTCCATCTTTATTTGACCCTCTATCTCTAGCACTTTCTATTCTATTTTATCTATATTTATCTTCTTTTTTTTTATAAAAAAACAAACAAAAAAACACACACTACTTTGATTTTTCTATTCTATCTACTTGTTTTTCTTGTGTGTGTGTGTATATACATACCTTGCTACTTCATTTGCTTTAGGCTAACTGAGACTTGTCATTTGCACTTATATATTATTGCTCTTTTGTTGTTTTGTTTGCTTCTATTGTCCTCATTTGTAAGTCCTTTGGATAAAAGCGTCTGCTAAATGACTAAATGTAAATGGAAATCTGAGGTTTTATTTTCCAATTTTTAAGACCTGCCAAGGACTAGATAATGTTTTATTATGTCCTGATACATACAATTCAATAGAGGTGTTCTAAACTTTTTTGCACATGACTGTAATATATATAGATATATATATAATAGATATGTCTTGAAGACATATATCATTTTAAAACATTTAAATATTTTGCCATAGTTTTACATATGAAATACTTACAGAGTACCACTGTTATCTTGAACCATGAAACACTGACACTATAGGAACGCAGGATTTTGATCAAGTTACAGGCTTTTGCAGGTAATCCAATTTGTGGTGCTGTTTGCACTAATTGTTTTGAGAAATGCACATACCGCTGTGAGCTTTTTAGAAAACCCACACAAGTGACTGAAGAACTATAATGCATTTAACAGAGTTATTAATTAATGTTTAGAATGAAAAGATAATCAGATTACTGAACTAATGACTTATTATATATTATATATCTATTATATATAATCTTATATATATATATTAATATATTAAAACGTTTTATAATAAAAGCACTATATTTTCACAATTATGAGTGAAAAGATCAATCTTACATCAAACTAACTTGCTATTAATACACAAAAGTTAAAAATATATATACTTTTGGCATGCAGTTTAACAGGATGTCTTAACTCAAAATGTGCCTTTAAAAATCAGTTGAGGGGCCTGTTAAAGGGTTAAGTAAAGCAGAAGCATGCAATCAGGCATTGCCCACCTCACCAATAATTAAGGTCCTCTAATCTCTGTCTCTCTTTTCAATTTATAGATCTCATAGTGGCCACATGGGGGCACCAAGGAATCAAGAATATTGCCTCATGCATTTAGCTCTGCACTGATTTCAAATGTTTCTCTTGTTTCCTCTTAGGACTGTAGAAAGCCATTAGTATACTTGTTATATATATATTTTTTCAATTAGTATGATCATTACATTTTTAAGCCTCAAAAATGATAAAACCCCAAAAGCCAAATCTTCCCAATTATAGGACCCCATCTAGGGTGAGACCACAGCATCAGTTACAATATTCCACTTAAAAAAAAAAAGTCATACTACAAGTGGAGTGCAAGTAAAACAAGCAAGAACACACTACGACTACGACACACTATGGCAGATATTAGCATAAAAAGTTCAGCTATGGCTATACAGCAGAAAATCAGATACAGAGCAGCTACTCCCCCTTCAGACACAACCATCTCTTTTATATATTCTCTCACAGTGCTCATCAGTCATGGGACAGAGATCAATCCAGAATAAACCAACATGTGGAAGATGAAGAAGACATACAAAAGACTAGCAACATATTCACAAAATTGTGCAACTTTCCTTTGTTTAGAGAAGCTCATAAATAAAAAAAAGGAAGGGTGGAAAAATACTTGAGTTTATGGTTAAAGTGAGTTGCCTCATGCAATGCTACTTTAGTTTTAATAGATATTAACTTAAACAACAAACACGCAGTCCTAGTCCTGATGGAGCCAAAGGCTAAATCCTGGATTAAGGTTAACGATAGTCTCAACCAAACTGCTGTTATAATGGGTAGCACTGCCTGCAACAGAGATGAGAAACATACTGATGGAGCAGAACAAACCACAGGGCACAATAAAAATTACACTTCACGCTCTTATCTATGAGCCATCTTTATGAAACGTTCTCACTGTGGTTTTTAGGGTCTCTGAAAAGATTTTTATTTTATTTTTTATGTTAAGAACTTTACACTTGGGTGGCACAGAATCAGAATAACGAAAGGGTGTCTTAGATGTAGTTTTATGGCATTTCAGCAAATGAGGAATTTGTGTCCTGTTGAATAAATGTGGGCCTGCATGCTTGCAAAGATCTCTAAATGGCATTGTTTCCTATGAAGTTCATAATCATAACTCACTGTTTCAACCCTGCTGATATAATCCAATGGCAGGTTTCATTGTTACACCGGAAACTGGTGAATGTCTTTATGAGTGAGTCACTGATTAATTCTGGAATGAAACCAGTACTGCGTGTTGCCCTGAGATGCATACATTTTATTCTGCTGTGAAGTAACCAGCAATAGTGTGTCTAAATGACAAGTCACATTTATTTATGTAACACTTTATACAGTATAGATTATTTCAAAGCAGCATCACATTAATAATAAGAAAATAAAAACAGTGTAAAATAAAAACTTCAGATGTAAAGCAGCTCTACAGAAGACAGTGTCATTATTCAGTTCAGCTCAGTTTAATGTTAATGTTGCAAAGTTTACCAATTATGAAACAAGTTCATTTCAGATATGAGCAGCTTCACAGAAGGCAATAGTGTAATTTTTTCAGCTCAAACTCAATTTTGATTCAAAAAGTTAATGCAAGTTACTCAATATCAGCAACATTCTGTATCTCGCTCGTAATCGTTTTATTAGTAATAACAATTGGAATTCCACATAACTCAGGAACTATATCACTTTTGAGTGATTACTTTTAAAATGCACTCTGTCTGGGCAACACACCATAATTTTCATCGCATTTCTTAAAACTTCAATCATTCCTTACAGAGGGCAGGTCCTGCAGATGGAATCTGGGAAAGAGATGGGGCAAATGCACCCATGGGGAATGTTGGCCTGCAGCCCAAAGGATAGACTGAGCCACATACCAAAAGAAGCTGAAACACCTTTCACTGCATACTATACATCTCCTAGCAGTTAGATGACATAACAACACGGCTTGTTAATGTCTCGGGACTGCACCTTTGACAATAGAGAAAGACATGACGAGGCGTCTTATGTCTGTTCTCACTCTAGATTCTAATTGGCTGAGAGTGTTAATATGCCTAGAGGCTTCTCCGAGTTTTCAGGTATTATGGATTATTCACAACTCTGCACTAAAGATAAAACAATTTGTATAAGTGCCTAAGTAAAAAAAAAAAAAAAAACGAGATGATGCATGATTATATTTTGCTCAATATAAATCTCTTCTCCTAGCATCTGCAACCCCGCATTTGAATGTGGGAGAGATTGAAAAATATACCAGCACAAGAGAAAGAGAGAAAGAGACAGAATACTCAAAACCTCTCTGTCCTGTTGTGACACACTGATACCTGAGCATGCCCCAGCATGCCATGCTTTTGTAGCATGCATTTCACATGGCTGAGGCTGTACTTTTAAATGCTTTAACATCAGAAGGATTTAACTGATTTTTTGGGATACAAATGAATGCACTGAAAAAAATATTTACAATTATGTAAAAAAAAAAAAACGAACGAAAAGATATTTTGTTTGTGATCTCCATACATCGTTCATTTTATTTATACAAAGTAATTCCACCTTGCAAGCAAAGCATAAAACATACTAACTGTGTATATTCTTCTGTGCAAGGCAATAACCTAAATAACTGGGGTGGTCATATGAAACAGTGTCTAGAATGTTATGTAAGAGCATATTTTCCCATATATTTAGCTCACCGTTCACCAAACAGTGTGAGCTTGTGGTGTTCTCCCCACCTACAGCTTTTCCTGCTGTGACATGCAGTGGCCTTATACAAAAATAATTAAAGAGTGAAGGACTTTGTTTGATTTAACTGATGACAGCTTGTGTAGGAGTGAGAGATCTGAAAGCCACTTGTGCTTTATTCCTTGACATTCAAACTCATAACCAAAAATAAAGGTGTTCAGATGTGCATATGGAAAAAGCAATGGAAAATATTGCTATATTATCTTCATAGATACATATTTTGCTAGTAATTTATTTTAAAATTGGTTCAAACCTTTCTGAAGTAGTCATCACTGAGTATTGTTGTATCCTATAAGGCATCCCTGCAAACCTAATGTCTGATGCTTGCAACATGAAGTAAAGGCAGTTAGAGATATAATTCCATACAATACAGATATAAAAATGCTGTTATTTGATAAATACATAGAGGCTAATAAAACACAGCATCATTTTCCTAAAACAGGCAAATCAAAGTCAGTGAAGATTATCCTTGACTACGGCAGGTGTAACTATCGGCTGGTTACACTTCAGCCACTCAGAGGCCACTAGGCTGTTTTTAGAATTTTATTCCTGCCATGTGCTTATTCAGGATCACTGCCACTAGACAAAGAGTCATTTTAACTGCCATGAACAGAGTATATATGAAGCTTGGACTGTAATGAAGTGAGCCTGGTTCATTGATGTCTACTGACTTGATACATAAACATTTGCCATGACTTGAGTGACTCTTATCTTATTTCAAAGAAACAAACAAAGAAATAAACAGAGAAACAAAACCTATTCATTATTCTAGTTGTCAGTCCATATACAATACATGGACCTATAAATTCCAGCCATGACAGCTTAGAGTCTGGTTGTGGACTGCAGGCTGAGGGTGTTTGCCTTACCATGGTGGGCAGCTTTTACTTGTTTATATACACTTTTCATGTTATAATAATACTAAATGTGCCTGGTTCACTGAGTTTACTAAATACTTAAATAGTAAATTGCAGAACTAAGACGAAACTTGGCCACCACACTAACATACTCTTGCTCTCAGAATTAAATGTTTTCAGTTCTTTTTGGACCAAAAACCAGACTGTGTGCATTTGTAGTGGATATAAATGCTGCACTGAATTCACCACTGAAAAAAATACTGTCACTCCTTCTCTCATCTCAACATCTACCAAAAAAGTTGGTTTTCTAATGAGAAACCGCAATGCATTGCTTTGTAATTACTCTAATGAAGAAGAGTAAAAAGAATGCAACCTAAAACAGTGTTGGTGCTAAAAAATATAATGGTGTTTGTGATTTGGTGGTAGCTTGTGGGCTGAGGCTGTAAACCAGCAATCAGATGCTGGTTCATATCCTGCTTTTGAAACCCAAAGAAAGTCAACATTCTATTGGACTGCTGCCTTTTCAGCAGCGCTTGAACTATTTCTGACCACTACTTTTGTGAAAGTGTTTAAGTGAGACATCTAATATCATGCCATTCTATAGGCTATCTGTTATTGGAAATATGTTTATTTTAGCCCTCTACTGTACTGTTGCCTTACAAATACATTTTCTTTGCTTTGCAAGCACAACAAATAATACATAAATATATATACATAAAAACATGTACGTATACATTTTTACACAAAACAGGTAATATTGAAGATATGACTTTGAGTAAAGTTAAATGTAATAGCCTAATAATTATTATTATTGTGGTTGTTGTCGTAACATTATGCCTGGGTGGTTATGTTAATATATTTATCTGGCATGGTGCACTAATTCATGTAATTATAATTTAATAAAATTATTTATCATTAAAACATTTTAGTGAAAAAAAAGTTTCAATAGTATGCTACAAGAAACGTAAATGTTATTGTTATTAATGCTTATGCTATTGCCTGACAGTGGAATGGATTATTGCTCACCTGTGCAGAGAATATCGCCGTTGTCATGCTGTTTTTATTTAGCCTCCCTGTTTGTGTTATCCACTATACATAATTTTTTTTTACCACAAATATACATTTTATTTGATTTGTATAAAATTTTATGTTACTTATTTTAACACCTCTCTATTAATTGTTTGTGCTAAAAAAAAAAAAAAAGTATTGCTCTATTTGTGAACTGGGTTTCCAGTTATTCTTCAAGAGATAGGAAACAAGGGAATGGTGGAGGGGTAGCAACATTTATAAAACAAGGAATTGGATACAGAAATGTTGAGGAGATTGCAGATCACGAGGTGGTGGTGATTGAAATCTGGGAAGGGAGGTATAGTATTAAAATAATTAATTTTTATAATCCTTGTGGGAAATTAAGTAAGAAGCAATTGGAGAATATAAGAGGAAATAACAATAATAAAGTGGTTTGGTGTGGGGATTTCAACGCACATAACACTTTATGGGGTTGTAACAAAAATGATTATAATGGGTTAATAGTGGAAGAAATGCTAGATTGGGGTCAGTTGGTGTGTATTAATGATGGAAGCATTACTCGATTAGATGTTTCCAATGGACGTCACTCAGCTTTAGATATTACGTTAGTATCTAATAGCTTAGCTGGTAAATGTGTATGGAGGGTTATAAAGCAAAGTACAATCTGAAGTGATCATTATCCTATATGGTGTCATTTAGGTGTGGAAATAAATCAAGTAAAGGTAGAGAGGAAACCAAGGTGGAAATTCAAGACTGCAAATTGGGAACTTTTTACAAAATTGTGTCATAATAAAATGGTAGAATATAATGGAATTAACGAAGATATTGAGGAAATAAGTAAGAAAGTTAGTGGAAGTATAAGAAGTACAGCAGAGGAAGTAATAGGTAAAAAGGAAAGCACAAGTAGTAGAAAATCAGTACCATGGTGGAATGAATGAAGTAAAGCAGTTGCACATAGAAACAGAGAAATTAAGAAAGCAAGGAAAACGTTACAATTTAAGGATTATATTAACTATAAGAGAGCTCAAACAATGGTGAGGAGGGTAATAAGGACATCTAAAAGAACGTACTGGAGAGAATTATGTAATAGAATAGGGGAAGAAATTGATATTAAATATTTATGGGCTATGATCAGGAAGGTGAGAGGCATACAGAGAAACTATAATATTCCAGTTTTAGAAAATAATGATAAAATTGCAGTTTCTGACAATGATAAAGCCGAGATGCTTGCGGAAGCATTTGTAATGGTACACAGTAATACGAATATTACGGATAGTATGAGGAAGTATAGGGAAGAGAAGGTGAGAGAAAACAGTCACATATTTGAAAAAAAGATCGAGACTGGTAGTACATTAGAATTAGAATTCACAATGTACGAATTGAAGAGAGCTATTGCAGAGGTAAAGCAGACATCCCCAGGTAAAGATGAAATATGTTATGATATGATTAAACATTTATCAGACGAGTCTTTAGGTGTGGTTTTAAGTTTTTTTAATAAGATTTGGAAAACAGGGATTATGCCAGTGGATTGGAAGCACGGAGTAATTGTCCCGATTGCAAACCGAAAGATCTTCAAAGGCAGTAATTATAGCCTATCGCTTTGAACTCCAACCTATGCAAGCTCTGGAACGGATGGGTCAGAATATTTTGATATTTGTAATTGAGAGTGATATTTTCTTCAAGCATAGCAAAGTGGGTTTTCGAAAGGGGCGTAGTCACTTGGGACTCTTAGTTTATGCGGAAATGAAATAAGAAGGGCTCAAAATAAGAGAGGTATTAATGGGAGTCTTTTTTGCACGTTTGAGAAGGCATATGAATATGCTTGTGGCGGAGGGGTTATAATGAAATTAGAAAGTCGGGAATTTAATGGAGCATGTACATTGGATTTTCATTTTTTTGTTGGAAGAACCATTCAAGTTCGAGTGGTAACCAGTATTCTAGAATATATTCGATAGAGAATGGAACTCCGCAAGGAAGTGTAAGTAGCCCTATTTTGTTTAACTTGATGATAAATTATATTTTTTACAGTATAGAGTGGAGTGGAGTAGGTAGATCACTATATGCAGACGACTGAGCACTATGGAAAAGGGGACGGAATATTTCATTTGTGGAATGCAAAATGCGGTGAATGAGGTAGAGAGATGGGCTAAGATATGGGGATTTCGTTTTTCTGTGGCGAAAACTCAAGTAATTTGTTTTTCGAATAAGAAAAATAATCCGAAAGTAAACGTTAAGATGTATGGTCATCAGTTGGAGCAAGTGAAGGTCGTAAGATTCCTGGGTATGTGGATGGATTCAAAATTAAATTTTGGAATACATATACAGAAATTAATTGAAAAATGTAAAAGAGGAATTAATGTATTAAGGTGTTTATCAGGTGCTGATTGGGGAGCAAGTCCTCAATCATTAAAAAGAATATATAGTGCAGTAATAAGATCTAGTATAGATTATGGTAGTATAGTATACTGTTCGGCGAACAAAACTCTGCTCAAAAAAGTTGAAGTAGTACAGTCACAGGCTCTGCGTATATATGTAGTGGAGCTTTTAGAACATCTCCAGTGAATGCTTTACACGTAGAGATGGGAGAAATGCCCCTAGAACTCCGTAGGTTACAGTTGAGGATGAGATATTGGGCTGGTGTAAAGGGTCACTCAGAATATCATCCAGTTAAAAATCTTTTGAAAGACTGGTGGGAATATGAATATAAAGATTTAGAGAGCTTTGGTTGGACAGTAAAGAAGGAGGTGGATAGATCAGTGTTGAATAAATATGAAAATAATCCTTCTGTAGCTATTCCAGTGATTCCACCGTGGTTGTTTCCAATGCCTTTGATTTGACTTTCAAATACAAAAAGAAATAAATGAAAAGAAGAAGATCATTCCTATAAATATAGTAATTCAACAGTATATAAATCAAGCATATTATTCACAATTACAGATTTATACGAATGGGTCGAAGGATCCTGAATCTGGAAGAACAGCAGCAGCAGTATATATTCCTGCATTTAAAATAAAAATAGCCAAAAGAATATCAGAACATTTGTCTGTTTTTACTACAGAATTAATAGCAATTATATTAGCACTACAATGGATTGAAGAAATTCCCCCCGCCAAACCAAATAATACTGTAATATGTACAGATTCAATGTCTGTTCTAACAAGTCTAGAGAGTGGTAAATCTGCAGCGCGGCAAGATCTAATATATGAAGTATTACAGTACTTGTTTAGAATTAGACAATTAGGGATAATGGTATGCTTCCTATGGGTACCTGCTCATACTGGGGTGGAGGGAAATGAGGAGGTGGACTGCTTGGCTAAGATGGATCTGAAGCACTCACATAGTGAAATTATTATAGCAATTAGCAAATCTGAAATCAAGTTGAATTATATCAGTTGAAGTAAGAAAGATATGGCAAAAGTTATGGGATAGTGGAATAAAAGGAAGGCATCTTTACTAGATACAGGGGTGTGTAGGTGAAGAGAGAATACGATGTGGGAGTAGGAAGAAAGATGTTATTATAACAAGAATGAGGATTGGACATTCAGCTTTACATTTCAATTTACACAAAATAGGGAAGCATGAAAATGGAAGATGTGATTAATGTGGGAATCCAGAAACAGTAAAGCATATTCTTCTAGAATGTGATGCGTATGAAAGAGAAAGAAATCAGCTTAATCATAAATTAGGTTTGATGGGATTTGATAAAGTATCACTAAAGATATTACTAGGGGATAGACAAATGCAATCAATAATTAAAGAAGAAGTGTTCAATTATCTAAAAAAGACAGGAAATGTGGAAAGAATATAAATTGTAATAGTGTAGGTTTATATCTATATATATATATATATGAATAAAAAAAAATGTTTTTTCATTTTTTTTATTTTTATGTTTATTTTTATTATTTTTTTTTTATATACTATCCTTCTCTCTACCAATCTGTTCCTCCACACTCCAGATCAGTAGGTGGCGGTAATGCACCTTTAAGTTGGTTTGCCAAAACCGCCAATAAACATCAGAAGAAGAAGAAGAAGAAGTTATTCTCCAATCTTCCTCTAGAGCTCAGCGCTGTGTGACCCGGCGCTCTTTCCTTCATCGGGGAAGGCGACCCGTTTCCGCGCCTGGCGTGTTCTTTCTTTCTGCGGTCACAGGCGGCGTAGTCGTTCTAGGGGTGGGTCTTTCTTGGCAAAGGAAAACCCACCTTTTTCATTGTTTGGATCTAGAGAAGGAATGTGATGGTTTGATCTTGCGGCGCAAGGGAGGGGGTGAGAGAAGGAACTAGCGAGGACCCTGCTGAGAGCTGCTCTCTTCAACCTAAAAAAGTCAAACGCGACTGAGTAGTTTACCTTTCCAGAGCGCTACCTCCGAAAAAAATGTCACCGTTCTTCTCCCGGTGCTCAAGGTAAGAGAAAACCGAAGCGGGGCTAGTTTAGTGGAAGAGGAGGTGAATGGTGGAATCTTGCCCCGTAGACACAACTCTAAACTGCGGCAACTTTGTCACCCTCCTCCCCCTCCTGTTCGCTGCAGCGGAGAAGCTCGAGAAGCCGGACTGCGGCGAATTTAGTCGAGCTATATTGTGGCACATGCTAGAATGATAGCGTCGTAAAGATGTGGGAGAAAACTTAACCGGGACTTTCCAAACGGCGGATGTTTATTAGCCGAGCGGTAGCTAAAACATAACCGAGTATGTTCTCATTTTTAGGGGGCTGAACCAGAGATTGCCTCTGTATTCTGTTTGAGACGGTCGACGTCTGCAGCATCACACTATGTAGCGAAATAAAGTTGACGTTTACGGCGTTCAAGCTCGATTTGCACTTTATTTGTTGCGCGCCAGCATCGAAATGTCAAACCGATTTCAATTCCTCGCCACGTACACCAGACGTACCCAAGAATATTGTGTGAGTTTTCAAACAGGAAAAGTCGCTTTCTCTGAGAACAATACAGCAGACTTTGAGGGAATTTGGCTCGGTTACAAGCCAGAGTCTAAATAGTTTAATTCTTACAGAAAGCAGTTTTCTTTGGGCTTAACCTTGCACACGTTTGTCCCCCTGCACGTTTTTGCCGAATAAGCAAGCAAGCAAGACTCAGTCCGGTGTGGGACTGTGTTAAGGGCTTCGGTTATGAAGCTCATGTTCGCCTTTCAGATATCCCGTGTTAGATTTGGATTTCTGTATCGTAACGTGCAACTTTTTTTTGACGCAGTGTGTGTCCCGACCTGCACTACTGTCGGCGCGGACGCGAATAGAAAATGAATTTCAAGCCTTGGCTATTAATGTTGACAGCTGCTATTAGAGATGTGAGGTGCGTTCACACACGGTGACAGACACAATCGAACGCGTTTGATGTCTTTAAACATACGCTTAACCTTACATGGCTCATATTTAGGCTTATATTAGAAATGGAAAGTCCTGTTTTTGCCTTGGCCTACAAACCAGGTGCTTATTTTTGACTTGAGTGCTTTAAGAGAACAGTGGGATGTCGAGAAGAGGTCAGGGAGACTGATGCTTTCCTCTTGTGTTTTGGCAGTCTGTGCATAATAATTTATGTTCATGTCCCAATCAAGAATATGCAAGCACATTTGTTTAATCTCAGCGATTCGAATCGTTTGAATCCTTTCACCAAAGGTTTGTTCTGATTTGTTCAGCGACTCTTTGTGCAGGATACATCGTTCCGCCAGTAGGTGGCGAGAAGTGAGTATGCAACATGTAGTAGAAAGGTGAATACACAATATTTATTAAACAAAAATGCTTTACTCGCCAAAAATAATTTACTGCTTAAACATGGCAATTACTTCACTATTCTATCATGTCACAGGGGGCTGAGAAGTCATCAGATTTAAAGGGGTCATATGATGCTTTTTTTAAAATATCATTATTTTGTGTATTTGGTGTAACAGAATATGTTGACATGCTTTAATGTTCAAAAAACACATTATTTTTCAAATACTGTACATTATTGTAGGTCCTCTATGCCCCGCCTCTCTCAAACGCTTCGTTTTCTACAAAGCCCCTCCTTCCGACAAGCGCAGTCTGCTCTGATTGGCCAGCTGACCCCCTTACCATAATCCAGTAACGCCCCTTACCATAATCGCGAGGAAAAGAGTCGCGTGACAGACACAGTGATGAAGCTGGTATGTGTTTGCAGTACACAAGCCACGGATAAGACAGCTGACTCCACTGTGATGTGACCTCGCTCGCTCTCTCTCCTCACCCCCCCCCCACCCGTGCTCTCTCTCTTTTTGCTCTCGCTCGCTGTGCGCACGGCACACACACCACACCTGCGCAAAACTCTGCGTTTGAACAGTCAATAGCAAATACTTAACTAATAACAAAACAGTAGCTGATTCTGAATTACTTCCTCTCCTAGGTTCATGAAACGGTCGGCCATAAAATGCATTGCTGTTCTGTTGTAAGTAATCTTAAAGATTCCTATTGCATCTACTTTCGGAAGGCCAAATAAGTGCTTTTGCTTTCGCCTAGAAACACACAGTGTCTCCCTGACATGCTGCTTCATCACTAACTGCGGTTACTGAAACCATGCTTTCTTTCTTTGCGTGCACATTTGTGCGGCATTATGCTAATATCCACATAGTGAGGTAGATATCTGGGGGCGTGTTAGAACAGAGCCGTTTATGGGGTGTGGGTAGAGTCTTAACTTTTTTTTTTTTTTGTTTTGTTTTTTTTTTTGTTGGGTTGTTTTTTTGATAAAGAATATCCCTTTGGTTTTGAGACTTTAGTCTTTGCAACTTTATAGGTCTTATTTATGCACCAAGAGCTTGTAACACACCAAAGAGAAAGAAAAAATTTAAATCACATCATATGACCACTTTAAAATAAAACAGACAAACACAATGTCCCAATTATTGATTTGTTCACAACGAAAACATTTCTATAAACTTGTTGATCGTGGAACCAAACATTTCCCCAGTTTTTTTAACTTATGAACGGTAGGCCTGTCCCAGTTTATTTAATTTGTTCGAAATATAATGTTCCAATTTAATTGTAACAGAAAAGGGATGCTCTGATCTGCCTTTTTCGCTTCCGATACCGATTCCTATACCTAGGGTTCAGTATTGGCCGATACCGATTCCGATCCGAAAAGAGTGAAGTTTTTTTTCCCTCATTTAAATAAATTTTGAATTTATATATCTCTGTGTGTGGAATTGATAATCATTCTTTCACAATCTACTAGATACAGACTACTTCATTATAATATAAACAAATATGAAAAAATATAGGCTTATGTATATTTATAATCTATGACAAATATTTATCATAAACTAGGTTAGTGGATTATTCGGCAGCAAAAGTTATTCTAGAAAAATAAGTGCACAATAATTTTAGAAATCCAAACATTTAGTGAAAAACAATATTTTGTGGGGAACAAATAAAATTGCTAAATATGGTAAAATGTTACACATTGCTATTTGTCTTATTATACAATCCATCATTAAAACATTCATGAATCATTATATACAAGTATGTATATAAAATTCAAGACATTTCTTTAAATGTATGCATATTTTTTTTAAGTTATGCCATTTTACAAGCATATATAATGTTTGTAAAATGGTACTGCTTTTTAAATATCTGAAAGTACACTGTTAATATCAGTCAAGCATTATAATAGGATAATCAAGTGTTATTTAATAATAGAAATTTAGTAATTAGAATTAAAACTTCGTAACCATGAACTTAGGACTGGTGCTGGTGCTTTTTTTGGTCATTCAGTGTTTCTGTAAAAAAAAAACGAACAATAATACTGATAATATATTATTATTATTATACGAATTCTACTAATAAGAACAATATAAAAACGCATTAAGGATTAATGAGCTACTGGATTCATTAGTATTAATCAGGTTGTGTGCGTTTGCTCTGATTCGCTGAAATCAAAACAGGGAAGATAATAATAGGTGAGCGCCAGCCAATGAGATTGTCGTTTGCGCATTACATTACATGCCACATTACGCCAAATACACAAACACAGGTGCAAAAACATGTGGACATCACAACCCTTACCAAAATTAACTATGGTTTTATCGTAGTAAAACTGCTTAATTTTATTTTGTGTGATTTCTGAATGCTTGAGACTAAAATCAATCAGACAACGGTATTAATAAAATCATAGCCATAGGTAACTGTCTAGAGCTACAATTGTAATTTATAAATAATACAATTTAATTACAATTTATTTACTTTTATATTTGATTAAAGTTCTATTTTGATCCCTTATATTAGGTGTTTTTTTTTTTTTCTTGAGGGAGGAGGCACAACAATACTATTCTGCTTAGTATTCCCATTTGGCCAGTAGCGGCCCTGGCGGAATGAAAATGTCTTGTTCCATGTTTAAAATGTAGGTGTGTTAAATTTTCAATACTTTTTGGCACTATTCGTGCTGTTTTGTCGGATAACTGCGCAGCTAGTGTGTTCACACGAAAATTCCAACAAGAAAAAGTATACCCCCTTTCAAACCTTCACTATACCTGTATATTATGTCATTTGGTTGACCACTAATGACTCGACAGGAAAGCCGGGTGTTCATAGCCCATACTCAGTCTATTTGTTTGCACATAGTTTGTCTAACCAATAGCAGGAAAGCATTCTAAGCTTTAAAAAACAAAAAAAAAAAAAATTTAATAAAATAAAAAAAAAATTAAAAAGTTGATTGAAAAAAAAAAAAACCCTGATCATTCATGGAAAAGAAGACTGCTAGCATATATCCACATCAGTATTCATTTGTCAGGTAAGCAGCAGTGGTGATGGTTGGGGAGTTGACAGAAAAATGAAACACTAAGCACAGAGAGTACAGCAACCCCCATACAAGCTCCATTACATTAGGCAGGTGGGGCCCATAAAGCAAGAGAGAGAGGGAAGATGAGTACAGAGAGGACTTGCCATGACCTGTTCCAGACTCAAATGCAGAGCATTGACAGATTTCCAGTAAGGCTCCAGAACACTTGTCTGTGTGTGTTTTAGTATGAGCAGTAAACTAACCCACTCAACTAAACAGTTTACTGGCACATGATGGCTTATAGGATTCCTTGCATCTTGCTCTAGCCCTGTCTTTGTGTTGATACAGGAATTTTATGGAGTCAGTATTAAATATTTGCACTTTCTTGTAAGTTGCTTTGATAAAGCAGTTTCTGTGCGTCAATGCATTAATTTGAGTTGCGTTCAGTGATCGACAGAGAGACAGAATTGGTGTTGATTCTGAATGGAAGTCAATGGGATTGTTTTAAACCAAGGGGAGATTCTGTACTGTCTGGAGTTAAATCTCATGAAAATGCAATTTAAAATAGTTGAATACAGTTTCTAGAGAAGTGGAGCCAAGTGTTGGTTTTAAACCCCAAAAATGGCTGACACGTTGTTCTGATAAGGTAATGTACATGTCAAAATCTTTACTGTCACTGCGTTCTTGCTGAATGAGAGTATTATTTTCCTTAAAAAAAAAAAAAAAAACATAATGACCTCATAGCAAATTAGTCAGATACCAACACTGACAGGTTGTTTAAGATGCCGTCATCCTCAAAAACCAGCAACAAAACTACATAGGGTTAGTGCTGGGCGGTATGACCAAAAATTTATATCACAGTATTTTTCAAAATTATACCGGTTTCACGGTACATGACGGTATTTTTTTCATGCATGACCGGGTGTTAACCATATTTTCTACTGATTGAGAGAGGAAATACTGCAGTATATTGACTTAGAGTGCCCTATTTTACTGTCATGATGAGTGAATATTGTCAAAAAATACCACACTAAATAGTGACTAAACACGACCCCTTTTAATACATGTTAACCAGGAGTCACTCATCTACACTAAAGATTAATTACTAGATTACTTTTTTTGTCTCATGCAGCGCACTGCCTGCGTCTGAGTAACAAACAAAAAAAAACAACAAACAAAAAGGGCAAGTGATATTAACAGACGAACTACGTTCTTATTTATAATTCCAAACAATCAATAAGCAACAGGTGCTTGGAAATGCTATTTTGTACTCATTTATTGACGAGTCTGCTGCGGTGTGGCCAACTGATTGCGCTGCATCTCTGCCGCTCACTGCACAGAACAGATGCCGAGAGAGGTGACACTTCTCCGGGAAAGTCAGACCTCGCGTTCGCGGGACAGCACTGGCGAAATCTTCCAACTGAACCATAGCTAAGGTTTATCCAAAAAAGTCGCTAGGTTTGTCAGTATGAATATTCTATGGAAAAAAAGCCGCTAAAAGGGTCTGAAAGTTGCTAAATCTAGTGCTAAAGTCGCGCTCGTGTGTGTGTGTGAGACGCGGGAGCTGATGGCAGGGGGCGGTGGATATTTGTGGTGGTCAATGTGGATATTGTGGATGAGTTCTTCTGTGTCATCACGTTCTATTAGTTCTACAGCTTCAGTTTCGGAACTTTCATGCTTAGTAACACATACAGCTGTTCCCTCACCACAGTGCACCAGTGAAAAGGGACCCTTTTCAAACAGTGTCGCGTTTCGAACGTTGTTTAAGCGACATACACCGGTATTGCGGTATTTTAAAAATTCATATCATAACAAAAATAAACACCGGTATTCGGTATGAACCAGTATACCGCCCAGCACTACATAGGGTCAAAGAAAATATGACCCTGTCCCTGACTACATTAAGCATTAAAGATAGCTACTGTGTTTGTCTGTGTTTGTAAAACCTGGTTCCTGAAGCAAAACTAGCTGAGCCACTGTACTAGAGTATGTTCAGCTGGAGATCTGGGCCCGTATTCACAAAACATTTTATCTTACCGCTAAGAGTTCCCTAAATAGCACTAAAAGTTTTTTAGCTAAGAGTTTTCTCTTCTCCTTGCGGGAACACTTTTACTAATGAATAGACAGAAGTCTTAAAGGTATAGTTCACCAAAATAAAATTTGATGTTTCTCTGCTTACCCCCAGGGCATCCAAGATGCAGGTGACTTTGTTTCTTCAGTAGAACACATTTGATGATTTTTAACTCCAACCGTTGCAGTCTATCAGTCTTATAATGCATGGCAATGGTAACAAAATCTATGAGAGTAAAAGAATGCACAGACTAATCCAAATTAAACTCTGCGGCTCGTGACGACACATTGATGACCTAAGACACGAAATGATCGTTTTTTTGCGAGAAACCGAACAGTATTTATATAATTTTTTACCTCTATTACACCACTATGTCCAACTGTCTTTGCGCACGGCATCCGGTGCGTGAGGTGCGTGCGTTGCGTAGTTTACGCAAGCGCCGGAAGTGATCTCTCGCGCGTATACGTCACTCATTGTTTACACAGTGCACAGTCATTGTAGGTACGATGGCTAATCAAAATGGTACTTACTTGCGCTTATCTAGATTGTTCAAACCGACTTAAAACTAAAAAAATTACTTTCTCTTGCGCGAACTCATTCGAGAGTGGTGACTTTCCACATATTCCCAACCTCTGAGCCTGCTCGCCTGAAGTTATGGTTGATTGCTCTTCGGCTGGATATCAACACACTGTGACGAGTCGGCTGCCTCCCCCTAATTATCAGCATCACCCTGTCCCTTATTCGCTGACCTTCGCCAGGCTCCCAACATGAGTGGGTGCGTGAGAGAGGAGGGGCGCAGAATCATGCAGATCTGGCGGCGTGTGATGAGGCTCACCTGAAGCGAATGGAGCCTCATCACTGCCGCTGTTTAAATGCCGAGTGTGCCTCTCCTCGGGAGACCGGTTTCTTCCCCGTGCGTGCATGCTGGTGTCCTCGTGGGTCCAGGAGGGGTGCGTAGAGGTACTCCCGTGCCGCCAGAGTCGTGAGCTGCCGGACCCGTGGTCCGGACGAGAACCGCACCCGTTACAGGGCCGTCGGGTAAGGATGCCGGGCCGTCTAGTCCCTTTAAGCGCCGTGGGCAGAAAGAAGGACGAAGCTGCTGAAAGAAGCCGCCGCCCCTCGTGCCCCGGACCGGAGAGGGGAGTGCGAGCGGCCTCCGGACTCCGCCCCTTACCTGGACCCTTCCTTCCTTCCTGACCACTGCCCTTCCCTTCACGAACCCCGCAGCACGATGAGGACACCAGATCCCCTGTTTTATTTTGGACACTTGATTCCCTTTTTTCTGGACACTCTGTTTATTTTCTGTTAATAAAAGCCTCTCCGAGGCCTGAAGCCACACCCACTGTGTCTGTCGTTTGCTCCTCCCGCGACAACACCCATTAACCCGTAAACTACGCCAGAGCGCGTACACACCTCACGCACCGAAAGTCGTGCACGCGCCCAAAGACAGTTGGACATAGTGGTGTATTAGAGGTAAAAAATTATATAAATACTGTTCGGTTTTTGGCACAAACCGATCGTTTCGGTTCTTAGGATATCAATGTGTCGTCACGAGCCGCAGGTTTAATTTGGATTTGTCTGCATGTTTTTTTTAACACTCATAGATTTTGGTACCATTGCCATGCATTATACGATTGATAGACTGCAACGGTTGGACTTAAAAATCATCAAATGTGTTCTACTGAAGAAACAAAGTCACCTACATCTTGGATGCCCTGGGGGTAAGCAGATAAACATCAAATTTCATTTTTGGGTGAACTATCCCTTTAAGCTAAGAGTAAGGGCGGGGTTGACCTTGTTGCTATGGATGATGTCAGCATGCTTACTAACTATGCACACAGTGATTGGCTGATTTATTCATAGAAATATTGTAGAGCGCAATATTATGTTGCCATATTCAAATAAAGGTTTTAAAATAAAAATGTTAATTGCCACCTTCAAATAAGATTTTAAAATGCTGGCTAAGTGTCACTAATTAAACAAGTTGGCTATATATTCAGCTAATTGTCAGCCTCTTATATGTATGCTTCTCGTAAACAGTTAGTCAATATGCATTAGGGCTGCCCTCGACTAAAGATTTTTCTGGTCGACTAGTAGTCGTTAATTTTAAGCGTTAGTCGACTAATCGCACGTTTATTAATGAACAATTTAAATCATTATTATGAGCCTTTAATTGCCTACATAGCCTAATAAGCGCTCAAGCGCACGCAAAAAAAGGCTTGCCACAGCGCACCGGCAAATATAATTATGAATGTGTTAGGGAAAAACAGTAAGTACACTGCATTAACGTTTTAATAACTTATTGATGCACTAGTGCTTATTTTTTTCGGTTTAAGAGATGAAGTCGGCGATACTGACTCGTCGTCTCTGCAGTATGCGCTTGTATGCATGTTTCATATAGATTACATTATCTGACAATATTTGTTTTCTATTTGAATTTTTTTTCCATTTTTTTCATGTCTGTAATAAGGCAAGAATACACAGAGTATCAAAGTGACGTGCTCAAGTTCACAGAGACCGAGACTGCAGAAAGCGCATCCTGTTTGCTTACATTAATTTACAAAAGCGAAGTGTTTTGTTGTTATTGTGAGTGCACACGAATAAACGTAGAGTCTTTACAGATACAAAAGATGCATTACTCTTGTCTGTATGACCAAAAATGACTAAGTATTTTAAGAGCAAATGATCGCACCGGCGCCTCCATCTGTCATGCAGTAGCCCATGCACTACTGTTCAGCTTCCACACTCCGCACAAACACGTGAACTGCGTACTTTTTTCTAGGCTAACATTAGATTGAGCGCCATGTAAAGTTGCTACTACGTACATTTTTCAGATGATAAGCCATATTTGAGGTCGATGAATGTTAGGAGGGCATATGGATGTCCTGCCTGATGTGCTATATTACCACAGAGACCAGCCGTTAAAGATTTGTCCGTCACAAACTGCGTTATTTCGCCACTTCGTGTGGAATTTTTTTTTCTGCGACTAATAAAATTTTGGTAATATGCATATAAACAGCCTTTTAATTAGCAGAGTAGAATAATCATGGCTGATAGTAAGACATGCAAACAAAAGAAAACCAAAGTGGACGCGAGAACAGCTATATATTAAGAATATAATCAAAAATTTGGAGTTGGGATAACCTCTAAAACCTCCAAACCTTTTTAAAAGCTCATTATCATCAAATGTTTCTAAAATGTTTATATTCCAAGGTAGATTGCTGGCAGCAACCATTTTAGGATAGTTCAGATTTGGTCTTAGTAACTTAGGAGTCCTCTTCACTACTCCTAACGTTTCACGCTTTTAGCGCTAAAACGCTTTGTGAAATACTCTTAGAACAAAAATTTAGGAGTCCTAAATTTAGGACTGACACGCCCATTATTTTTAAGATTTTCTCCTAAATCGGCGAGTTATGAGCTACTTTATTTTGTGAATACGGGCCCTGGACTGCATTCTAAAGCCGGAAGTATTTGCTTTCTGCCAAAACCGGCAGACACTCTTGTGTTGATC
Organism: Sinocyclocheilus anophthalmus; assembly: GCA_018155175.1. Lineage (NCBI taxonomy): Eukaryota > Metazoa > Chordata > Actinopteri > Cypriniformes > Cyprinidae > Sinocyclocheilus > Sinocyclocheilus anophthalmus. The sequence goes on along the minus strand of JADLZN010008825.1, from coordinate 342,309 downwards.
TTTGTCCGTTTCTATTGTAGCTTATCTCTCTCTCTGTCTCTCACGTGTTTCATGACCTGCTATGCCTTTTCACATGTCTCTCACCTTAGAAGGGCAAAGGTTGATTTCTGATGAGCCGTTATTGTTGGTTATACAACAGTACATGTGAACTTTGTCAGCTGAAACAGGATGGGTGGGAGTGAAGGCAGGGGCAGTTCTCGTTCAAGAGAAAGTTAGAAGACAGTTTGCACAACGATCAAGCGATGAATGCCGGTGCGCTGTAATTCCTGCCCTCCCTCTCCACTTTTCTTTATGAGCAGGCCCTTCTTCTGGTTTTGCCAGTCTGCTGATTGCTTTTCCACTTGGAGGAAGCATGCAGCAAAGTGCTTGTGATAGTTATTGGTGTCCAATAAGAGTAATTACCAGACTTAGCACCAGACCCAAGGATTACGGAGAGGCTAAATGACTAGTTTGAGGATTAAATTGAATACTGCGGTTCACTCCTGGTGTTCCCTCTCTTAATCTTCTTTTTTTCTTTCTTTCTTTCTTTCTTTCTTTCTTTCTTTCTTTCTTTCTTTCTTTCTTTCTTTTTCTCTCACTCAAATGAACTGACAGATTCTGACACCACATTGTTAGTTCTTCATTCTGTTTCAAAATCATAGTTTTACAGAAACATTATGGGACAGTTTGGTACTTTACATGACATCATTGTTCTTCTTTCTCTGTAAGAATAAGGCTGAGATTTGAAACTTCTCCTTAAATGCAAAAGGAAGTGAAATTTGTTGTGGATTTTGCCACATAGATGTACTTCTTACTTGTCAAATGGCAGGTCATTGTAAACGTCATTGGCGGATTAGCTTTTGGCACCCAGCAAACTTATTCCCAGCACTGCCCTTGACATTAACAACCAGTTGTTTATCTTGAAAATGGAGGTGTAATAGTATACACAATCTTGAGAAAATTATGAAACTATTTCAGTAATTTTTTGTGTTCCTGTGAACTCTGATATAATGAGGTGTTCATGGGTAAAGATGACCAGATCTGGTGCACAGCTGAGTGTCTCTTCAGTTTTGTGCTGTCAGGGAGTGGGAGAGCTTGCTGACAGACATCTAGCTTGAGGAAGAGGTGTTAAAGTGTGAACACAAGAAGATTACAGCAGCTCCTCCCACACACAAACATACACTGAACTAGGGCTGTGCAAAAAATTGAATGCGATTTTTCATGCGCATCTTGTCAGTAAAGCCACTTCTGGTGTTTAGTAGTAAATCTCCAGCACGTGCTTTCAGATGGAGCGGCATTTACTACACAGAGCTGTAGTTCACTGACAAGCTACACAAAATCGCGTTCAAAATCGGCAATGAATCGATGGGATTTTGAACACGATTTCGTGTCCCAGTCCCAGTCTGCCCTGAGGACTGATCTTCACACAGTACCTCAAAACTCAAAGCGAGTGTGCTTCTTCTATGACTGTTTTCACCTGGTTTTAAAGGGATTATGAAAATTCTGTCATTTATTCTTCCTTATATCATTTCAGACCTGTATAATGCAAAGAAAGGTATTTTGATTAACTGTTTTTCGTCCATACAAAACAACTCCATTGGACTCCATTGACTTTCTGTGTGTAGACATTTTACAAAATAGGTTCTTGAAATATTCAGAATCTGATCTGCAAAGCCGTCTGATCATAAGTGTGCTAAATGCAGGTATAAAAAGTGGTCCAGAATGTTTTGTGATCAAGTCGAAAATATATGTGATCAAATCACATACATGTTTGCTGGCATCATCTATTCATTTCAAAAGAGATCCAAGTGATCGGGAATTTTGTGTGGGAGGTGAAATATTTGTCCACTCAGATTTTGGTATCCAGGTTGGTCACACAGATTCACAGAAAGTGACTTCTGCTGTTCTTCATATATCACTTCACTATTGACAATAGACACTGAACCCTGTGTCCGCAAATTTTAGCCAAAAGTTCACTAATGTGACCTCACCTTATCTGTCTGTCCATTTGATAGGTGCATTAATACCAGCTGTAAATTGCATTTGGATCACCCAAACAGGGCCTGTAGAATTTGTTTAAAAGAGTACAAAGACATTTTTATCTGACAGTCGACTAAGATGAACCTTTACAACCCTCTACATTGCGAGTAAATCACTCGCATATGCGACTAAATCTTCACTCTGGGCGACTAAATGATGTCTAATATTAGCCAATGGCTAATAAATTCTCAGATTTTACTCGCCAGTGTGTGAGTTGGATGCTGAGTATATGATTAGCACAGATATATTTTCACTCACAGAGCACTCTGACTGAGCGCTTCAGAGTTTCACTCTCCGTCAAGCGATCTGTGATATTTTTCAGTTCATTTGAATGGATGCGCAGCGCACCTGTGTTTGTGTATTTGGCATAACGTAAACTAGTGTGAAGGCGCACGACTCGCCGTCGCTTTCTCTCACACACAAAGAGAGCGAGAGCGAGAGTCTTACATAACATGCAGAATTGACGCGGTTCATGTAAACGATATACTTTGCTGTATTTTCCTGTAAAAATAACAGTTCCTTTGGAATTCTTCAGCTTTTACGAACTGCCGGGTTTTCCTGTAGTAGGCGGAACTAATGCGCAAACGACAATCTCATTGGCTGGTGCTCACCTGTTTTGATTTCAGCAAATCCGTTCGAGCAAACGCACACAACCTGATTAATATTCATGAATCCAGTAGCTCATTAATCCTTAGTGCGTTTTTATATTCTTATTAGTAGAATTCGTATAATAACAATAATAATATCTTATCAGTGTTATTGTTAGTTTTTTTTTTTTACAGGAACACTGAATGACCAAAACAAGCACCAGCACCAGTCCTAAGTTCATGGTTACCAAGTTTTAATTTAAATTACTAAACTTATATCATTAAATAATACTTGATAATCATAATATCATGTTATAATGCTTGATTGACTGATTTTAAGAGTGTACTTTCAGATATTTAAAAGCTGTACCATTTTACAAACATTAAATATGTTTGTAAAATGGCCTATATATATATATATATATCTATATATATATATAATATATATATATATATATAATATATATATATATATATATAGAGATATATATTAGTCTAGTATTTCAGTCTGGCGAGTAAACAAAAAACGTACTAGGCTCAATGCATTCAAATTGCCAAGGGTCTGTTGAGGGTTGCTTCATAGAGCGCATGTATCGACCGCGCTATGTAATGCATGTTATCAAATTTGATATAGCAAGCTACGTATGACTGGACGCATACGTATGAAAACGAAGTATTACTTTGGCTTAAGGTAGAAAATTACTTTTCGTGGAAAGAGAAAGTGTGTCTTTTTGGTCTCTAATCCAGGTTCCTACATGTCTAGTTGATGTAGTTGATGTCTAGATGGAGTTGTTATTTGTGTGGCGTATTGTGATCCAGACAAACACAGGTGTGACACAGACAACATTTTTTTAAATAAAAGTTTTTTTTTATTTTATATATTTTGTTTTAAATGGGTGTTCATTGACATGATGCAGTTTTGTGTATATTTTATTTGCGGTTATAATTTTTTTTACTTGTATTGGCCATTGGTTACCCTGGTTATATAGGCATTGGCTATTAAAAAAAACCCACGTTAGTTGACCACTGTTAGGACGCAAGACCTCACAGCAGTTAAGTAATAAAGAGGCACACAGCCAGAACTAATATCCCAAGTACTGCACTGCATCTGGGATTGCTGATGTGCTTGGATCTGCTCAGACCTGCTTCTTCTGTGATGTTTTACATCATTAAAAATACTTGTGAGCAGAACTCATCAGATTCTCCAGTTCTAAGCACTCAAAGTCATCTATAAAACGCCCCACCCTTTCGCTCTCTCACCTGTGAACAAACACACCTGTGTTTACATTTGAGCATGTGTACAGAATACAGAAGATTTAGTGTGCGTTAAAGAGCAGGTGTGTATTTATATGGTATTTTTATACCTGGTCAGGTGGTCAGCCGAGACCGATCACTGTTCACACCTGCTTTTAACGTGCATCTCAAATGCTTGTCAGTCAGCAAATGATTACTCATTGATCTTTGACCCTGTTTTTTTTCTCCCCCTCATGTGTGACAGTGTCCATGCTGCTGTTGAGGAGTGTGGGTGTGAGAGTGGGAGTGTGTTTGAAATATCTCTAAGGTCTCCTGAAATAGTTCAGTGGAACCGGAGTGATGCACACAGAGCAACCCACATGCTCTGTGATGGTGTAATGTTCTCTCTGTATCTGGGAACGGCATGCCAGACACAGCTGTAGCACTCTGCTGCTGCAGAATCAAATGGTTATATCTAAGTTCATTAGCTTCTGTGCGTGTTTGTGTTGGGTGGAGACGAGGAATTCCATCGGGGATCTGGCTGATGGCTCTCAAGCACTATCCTGATTTCCTTCTCCTGTGTTGTAAAGTCTAGTGTGCTACAGAGGGCTAATAGGCCTCTTACAGAGTTTTTCCCACCTTTAGTCTATGAATCACTAGGACTTGATGAGATACTGGGTATTCACAATTAGGGTTGGGTATAGGGCTGTGCGATTAATCGAAATCGAAACGAAATCGCGATTTGAGACGTTGTGATTTGCTAATCGCAAAGCCTGCAATGTGGACACGATATTACTCTGTTCCAGAGCATATGCATGACTGCCTGCCTTGAGTTGCAGTCTGACTTGCCCTGGGCAAGAGTGATCGCACCTCCGTTCTCCCCAATCAGCACTGCTCTAGCCAACTGCGTAAACGCCCACCATTAAAAAAAAAAAAAAGAAAAAGCGGGACAGGAGAGAGACAGAGTGGGATTATAGTGTCTACTGGGTCAGATCGATAGTTAGGCAAATTAAAACTAAAGAAAAACATATGCAACTTAAGCTTCGAAATGACAGACAACGAACAAAAAAGGTAATTTGCAAGAGCTGCGTCACAGCGCATATCAAGTGCTCCCTTATCGGTTCTGTTTTCAGTACTGGAGAATAAAAGATACATTCTTAGATGTTTTTGTTAGTACGTGAACGTTATCTTACACATTTTTATCTCCCCAACAGATTCATTTGAATAAGTTTGATGCATGTTTGCTATTCCCAATTCAGAAGATCGCACACACAGCCTGTGTCTCTGAATGATTCTCATACTCGCTCCTCTCTGCCCCATGCGGCGCGAATCCCGCGTCACGGACGAGCCGTTCATGCTTGCCGCACTCGTAATGCTCGTTTATACTCGCACCCGGCTCCGCAAGTCTCCACGAGCGCATCTGGCAGTATGGATGAGGCTTGATGCACGCGCGCAACCTGTGTCGACTCGCGCCTGGCTCCGCGTTTAAAACGAATGTAAATTCAGTCTAACTGCTTTGCTAATTTCACTTGGATGAAATGAAACATTCAGCACATTTTCCACTTCTTCTTAAAATCCCAAATACTTAAAATGAATAAATCAGCCTATGTAACATATGTAATACTTTAATAATTGACTTAAGAAATACAGTTCTTTATTTATAAAAAATAAAACAAATATTTTCTGTGAAATTCAGTAATTAAGTTAATTCTGTAAAAGTTGTTATACCATTATAATCTTGCCTGCTGAAAAAAAAACAACAATAGAACACCTCCCAAAACACAATAAAAAAATGTAATGGATTTCAGGGTTATAATGGGAATTGTATTGGTTTTAATGTACACTATAATGGTGTCTACTAGTATTTGATGGATTCTATTGGTGGGATGTAATCTGGCAGATGGCACCCAATAGAACAACAGTAATTCCTATTGGAATAATGCCCAAAGCAAAAAGGAATTTTGTAATGGTTTAATGGAAACTATAAGAATTTCTGTGATGTTTTCTATTGTTTTTTTCAGCAGGGTAATGATACCCATACTGTGCTGCACATTATTGACAATATTGAGCTGAAGCTTACAAATTTAAAATCGCAAATCAATTCGCAACCGCAATATCGGTAAAAAATAAAAAAAAAAAAAAAAAAAAATCGCAATTTGATATTTTCCCCCAAATCGCACAGCCCTTTTTGGGTATCGTAAGAAATTTTCCGATTCCAGTTCCAGTTTCGCCTAATGATTCCTGGTTCTGATTCCAGTTCCATTTAAATTAAATAAATAAGTTATTATTTTTTCACAATTTTACCTTCATTGAATGTAGTGTTGCTGTAAGGTATTAAGTAATGTTGAGTAATGCTAGTCCATCAATCACATGTGCTTTAACATTTTGATTTTCTAGCAGGAATAAACTGGTTGGCCGAATAGTCCCTTGAGGGCTAAGACACTTAAATTTCCATTTCCCTAAATTAATGTAATATTAACTGTTATACTTATAACCATGTATACACACACTCCATAAAGCCCCTATTTTACAAATAATAAATAATGCAGTCATGAGATGGTGTGATGCAATGAGTGGTTTCCATCTTTTTAAACATTTAAAATGCATGAAAATAAATATTTTCCATCACTTTATCACTCTTGAAATGACCTGTACACTAAACAATCTAACCCTCATACTTGCATAACAATAGCAGTCTATTTATTAAGTGGTCCAAATTGAAGTCAGTATGTATATTAATGACAATATGGGACAAATATAATGTAATTTAGTGGTGGCAGGAACTGCTGCCAGTACGTGTACAGAGTGCACGTACAGTCGTGGAAAACGATGTGCTCTGTTATTAAAAGAGGCAGGGTGGCGTTTGTTATTTCTGTTTGTAACATCCTTTACGGGAAACGTCAGCGCAAGGCTGCTCACAGCGCTTGGTCACGTGTCGCACCAGAATCGTTTTTGGAACCGAAATGTATAAATTGCTCACGGTTCCGGTTCTTTTAAAAAAACAGAACCGGTTCTAAATAAGAACCGGTTCTCGGTTCCCAACCCTACACATAACTGCTGTAATTTTCCATTTCAATTATTGGGGGGAACTTGTCCCCCTCAATGTCTATGGTGGTTACGGCCCTTCCATGTATTGTTATATTGATGCATATAAATGAAAATTATTAAATACAATTTTTCCTCAATTTGTGAATTGAGTGAAAACACATTTCTCAACTATTTTAACTAATTCTTATTATTTATTATTCTTAATAATTTATTATACATTTTTAATTAAATCATTTTCAATCTAATTGCCTATAGCTGTTTGGTCAAGATGATGGCTCCTCTGATTTAAGATAAAATCATTTTTTGAACAATTTCATAGCAAATGCATGAATAAATGCATGAAATGCTGAAAAAGACTGAGAAATATTTAGATAATATTTTTTCTGTATTTATACTCAATACTTTTATAGCAATATCACCTAGCCCTACAAATCACCTGGTTTCAGGACTTATTTACATGGCTGTTGTTTTCTTAATTCTGCACTGCACTGCCTATTTTTACCCTCCACATGGTAACGCAACCAGAGATTCTCGGGTCCAGCACTGACCTGATTTCCAGTCTAGCAGAGAGGTTCAGGCATGGGCAGGGAAAGAAGATGTGTCCTTCCTCCCTCCGCACTATTTCTCACAGATGCACAAACTCTAGATTTAACTGACGTTTTAGCCACGTTGCTGTCTACACACAGTACTATAAAGTTCAGAGTGTTAATGAATGACTATTGAATGGACCCATCTGTCAGATATCTGACAGATGAAAGATTTTTTTGGAGAGTGAGCCATTGCTTTCGTAATACTTTTGTTTACTGCAATCGGTGAGTAATGCAGCAAGGAGAATTTATGAGAATCAGATTTTGCTTTATCTTGAACATCTGCCATCACCATTATGTGTTCATGCTCTTTAGAGGATAGCAACATGTGCCTCCAAAGTCCACACTGACATAATGCTGGTTAGTAGTCTAGGTTAGTATTGGTCCTTGGCCATTATGACAACCTCAAGTTCACTCCACGTTCACCATTTGGGACATTGTTTGAGGTGATGTATGTAAGATGGAGTAGTGTAATTAAACCAGGGTCATTTGACATGAATGCTGCTTTTTTGTCAGTATCAGATCAGATATAAAAAATAACTTCTTCCTTTTTTTGGTTAAATTTTTTGGTGGCTAAAATTTCAGCACACCAGTGGCCCACTCTTGGTAACCATTTATATTTTATGGCAGTTATTAAAATAAATGCTTGATGTGCTTTTTTTGTCTATAGGACCACAGTAATGGCAAAATACTGATTTTAAAGTTATTCTGCTACTTCGCTTTTGCACTGCATGTGCGATCTAAGTGTTTTCCATCCTACACACATCCTCACAACAGCCGCAAGCTTATTTTTGTAATCAACTACTTGCAAACCCATAATTTGTTTAAAAATGAAGGGGCCTAAAACGTTGCCCAGAGGGACACCACATATCAAGCTAATGGGAACATGTTAGCATTTGATTGGCATTTTGAAGTACAGCTTAGCGTTACAGGGGTAAAAGACAGAGAACTATTTCAGCTGCATCCATTTCCTGGTCATGATTCAGCATCATACTGTGAAACCATATATGTTAAACAATTTCTTTTGAGGAACAACATAACACATCCTTTGTCTTATTCTTGACTTTCGCACATACAGTGGGGCAAAAAAGTATTTAGTCAGCCACCAATTGTGCAAGTTCTCCCACTTAAAAAGATGAGAGAGGTCTGTAATTTTCATCATAGGTATACCTCAACTATGAGAGACAAAATGAGAAAAAAAAATCCAGAAAATCACATTGTAGGATTTTTAAAGAATTAATTGGTAAATTCCTCGGTAAAATAAGTATTTGGTCACCTACAAACAAGCAAGATTTCTGGCTCTCACAGACCTGTAACTTCTTCTTTAAGAGGCTCCTCTGTCCTCCACTCGTTACCTGTATTAATGGCATCTGTTTGAACTCGTTATCAGTATAAAAGACACCGGTCCACAACCTCAAACAGTCACACTCCAAACTCCACCATGGCAAAGACCAAAGAGCTGTCAAAGGACACAACAAAATTGTAGACCTGCACCAGGCAATAGGTAAGCAGCTTGGTGTGAAAAAAAAAAACTGTGGGAGCAATTATTAGAAAATAAAAGACATACAAGACCACTGATAATCTAACTCGATCTGGGGCTCCACGCAAGATCACACCCCGTGGGGTCAAAATGATCACAAAAAATCCCAGAACCACACGGGGGACCCTAGTGAATGACCTGCAGAGAGCTGAACCAAAGTAACAAAGGCTACCATCAGAAAACACACTGCGCCGCCAGGGACTCAAAACCTGCAGTGCCAGACGTGTCCCCCTGCCTAAGCCAGTACATGTCCAGGCCCGTCTGAAGTTCGCTAGAGAGCATTTGGATGATCCAGAAAAAGATTGGGAGAATGTCATATGGTCAGATGAAACCAAAATAGAACTTGTTGGTAAAAACTCAACTTGTCATGTTTAGAGGAGAAAGAATGCTGAGTTGCATCCAAAGAACACCATACCTACTGTGACGCATGGGGAAACATCATGCTTTGGGGCTGTTTACTGCAAAGGGACCAGGACGACTGATCAGTGTAAACGAAAGAATGAATGGAGCCATGTACCGTGAGATTTTGAGTGAAAACCTCCTACCATCAGCAAGGGCATTGAAGATGAAAAGTGGCTGGGTCTTTCAGCAGGACAATGATCCCAAACACACCACCCGCGCAACGAAGGAGTGGCTTCGTAAGAAGATTTCAAGGTCCTGGAGTGGCCTAGCCAGTCTCCCGATCTCAACCCCATAGAAAATCTTTGAAGGAAGTTGAAAATCCATGTTGCCCAGCGAAAGCCTCAAAACATTACTGCTCTAGAGGAGATCTGCATGGAGGAATGGGCCAAAATACCAGCAACAGTGTGTGAAAACCTTGTGAAGACTTACAGAAAACGTTTGACCTCTGTCATTGCCAACAAAGGGTATATAACAAAGTATTGAGATGAAATTTTGTTATTGACCAAATATTATTTTCCACCATAATTTGCAAATAAATTCTTTAAAAATCCTACAATGTGATTTTCTGGATTTTTTTTTCTCATTTTGTCTCTCATAGTTGAGGTATACCTATGATGAAAATTACAGGCCTCTCTCATCTTTTTAAGTGGGAGAACTTGCACAATTGGTGGCTGACTAAATACTTTTTTTCCCCACTGTACATATGCACCAGAGCTAAATGCAAGGTGCCTCTAGTGTGGTTTATCTGGGGACAGTGGAACTGCATTATCTTTTATTAGAGACAGGATAGCTGTGACCTGTGAACTGTGCAAACATGTTGAGAAAGGTAAACTGAGGCTGATGCACATTTGGTCTGCTCTGGTTCGTGGCCTATTCTCTCTTATCTCTGATAGAAAACATGTTTCTACTGTGACACTTGATTGTAAACATTTTCCTGAGTTCTATAATGACTTACATATGGTTGGGAATTTTTGCTGTTTAAAATGGCATTTCAAGCCTAAAGCCTGAAAACTCTGCCCTGCATGTCCCTTCCTGTCCATCATACATGGTAAAACTTACTCTGCTTTTACTTTTACACCTGTAAAGCAATGAGCAAAAATACAGTTAAAGTTATTAATTCTGTAAACCTTTAAAGATATTATGAATGAGGATAAAACCTCACAAAAAGCAGTGTAATATCTCAGAACCAACTTTTTGTTTTTAGTGTAGACAAAGCCAAACATATTCAGGATGTTTTCCGAGAACGTTCTACAAAAGCTCTTTTAAGGCATAACACAATAGAAATGACCTCTAGGAATGGCACACATTGTGTGCAGATGTTCAGACTATTGTTTTCCCTTTTCTGAAAAACATTTTTTTGAGAAATGGACGAAATGTGAACATTAGGATTAATGTGTGACTGGATGGAACAAGACTTCCTTCGTTCACAGTCAAAATAGATTATTTTCTCCATCCGGATTGTTTTATTTATGATTAATTTAATACTAAGTCTCACTAGTACATCTCTCATGTTTGCTATTAAAAAAAACAGCTTAAAAAAGATTCTTAGGCATGAAGTGGACAAGATGGCAAAAATGTGGGAATTCAAAACATTTAAAAAACAGTGTCGCTCCCGGGCAGTAATCATTATAATTAACCTTGACGTACTTTTAAGTAACTAATAATTGAATTTTGAAAAGTATTGAAAAGTAATAACACTAGAATACACAGGTTTTTGTGAATAGAAAAGTTTTGGGGGGCCTTGCAGTATTGATTTGGAGAGGAGGGGGACCATGGAGTAAAAATGGTTGAAACCTACTGCTCTAGACCGTCTCATATATTTATGTCTGAGGCCTCCAAGGTTTTTTTTATCAGGTCTATCCAAATCTGCAAGGGCTGTTCACTCTCTCTTTTTACAGTCATCAAAGCCACGAGATGTCAGCTCAAACTGGGCAGTGCAATGATTTCTCTTCCCTTCTCTTGTTCTCTGGGTTCTTGAGGTATTTTTGGAACTTAATGAAAAGAGAAATCTGAACTGCTTGACCTTAAAAGGGATGTCTGGGTCAGCTGAGTGGAAAGTTGTGTTATTAATGCGTTTGACGTCTCTCTCACACTGTGTTTTGTTAAAGGGGCTGGAGAACACAGGAATGCTTTGGGTTGAATGGTTAAGGTAGGCTGGACTCAATCTTTGGGAAGGGAGAGGGGAAAAGGGGCATAGTTAGCATTTTTTAGAAGCCTTTCAAGCTCGCTTCAAGGTCCACTTTTTGCCCACTGGGACATGCTATGGAAGAGGCTTGCATAACACTCAGAATCCTGTTCTGTACTGAGGACTTGAAAGTCATTTAAAAAAGCTTTTACTAAAGAAAAATAGCATGAGTTTTGCCCATTAAATTAATCTCTCTGTCTCAGCAGAAACCTTGGGTTTGAACAGCTGGTCATGTGGATACTGCTCTCTTTCTTGTGTCTATCCCATGTATGATCCCTAGAGATTATTCTGGAAATTGTACTCAGTTCATAAAGAAGTATTTTGACCGTATGGGTGACTGTGTTACAGTCCATTTACATGCTTATTAAAGAATGTACGAAGAAAAGATTCTTGTTGAGATTGGAGCATATTGGTGGTTTTCCATGATTATTATCTATAATTGTGATGAATTTACAGTATGGGAGCTGCAGAAATGAGTCTGTTTGTTTGAGGTTGATTTTGTGTGCTGCCTTTGTGTGTGTAGCAGAGAGAAAGAGACAAGTGCAATACTCAAACCTTTTAGAGGTTGATTTGTAAGGGTCTGTTTTGCACTTCAATGACATTTCAGAGTGTTCATGATAAAAAAAGGGAAAAAAATATTGTAAAAACATGTCTACTTTGACATACTCTTTGTATTCATGTTGTCTTCATATTAAAAAAAAATGTTTGACCTTTTTCAAGGCAAGTTTAAATTTAATGATGCCAAAAATGTGGTGTAACATCAAATAAAATAATTTTTGCATTACATATTTTTTTCTTACACCTTGAGTGTAGACAACTTAATCATTGCTTTTATTTAAATTTTTCAAAGGAAAAAGTATAAAATATCGTGCATTATAAATTCATATATATCAGTTGTTTTTGGGGAGTCACAGCACATGATATTTTAAAATCAGAACTAAACTTGCCTTGGTCAAATTATCATTTTAAGAGACTTCTTGACCTTGACTCAGTCAAGACAAGGGCACCAAATGAATCTGATTTGGCAGTCAATATCTTTCAAATATTGATAAGCAGTGAAACAGTTTTGTAATTTCATTCAGAAGTTAGAAACTTCATAACAGAGGTGTTTTCAAGACATTGTATAAATAGTTTTTAATGATTTTTTAAAAATAAATGAAAACATCTGGACAAATGGACCCTCATGCCATTGACCCACTAATTTAGTGTTAGTAGTTTAGTGAATGTTCTTCTGTGTAGTTCAGATGCTGTGTTCTACTTTTTAGTTAATGTCTGGCCGTCGCCATGCCTCGCTTGTTCTTATCTCACTGAAACAGGAGCGGCCGCTGCTGCTGGCACTGAATAAAATGATTTAAAAAAAGCGATCACTGATGTCATGGTCACCCTGACAACACACCGCATCAGACCAAGCTCTCAGAGCCCTTGGCCATGTCTGGTGACCTGCATTTCCATAGGAATGGTTGGCGTAGGTATTCTGACCATCCCACTTCCTGACAATTGGTGACAAGGTGATTGGATTTAGAGCTGTCAGACTGTCTGAGTATCTACAGGACTAAAGGCCTGAATATAACTTATTTCTGCCTTTTTGACATTTATTTACAGTTTTAGCAGATGAGATGTTAATTTGTAAAATTTTATTATTTATTATTTTGTTATTCAAAACAGTTGTGCTGCTTAATATTTTTGAGGAAATTGTGATAATGGATGTTTTGGTAAATACAAAGTGTTTTTACTGCCACTTTTACTGCCACTTTTGATTAATTTAATGTATTCTTACTGAATAAAAATTTTAATTAAAAAAAAAAAGTTTAGAAGGTACTGCATTTCATTGTCATGTATCTGGTTTGCAAAGGCTCGTCTCTCTACAGCAAAGACACGTGAGACAAAACTAGATGAATTGATAGAAATCAAATGGTAGAAAGAGGTTAAAGAGTGTCTGGATGTATGTAAGAGAGGGAGAAATAGGGGTGGCCTGGATGTTGGCACCTGTATCAACATCCTGAAGACTGATATTTCATAATTGTGCGGTGGTGGTGGGAAGATTGAGATTGGGGGGGGGGGGTGCTGGTGGGTTTTTTAAAGTACATGACACATGAGATCAGGAAGCCAAAGCCAGCGCTGTGTGTAAGGGGCGTAAATAAAGCGGAACACATGGGGAACAAATTCAATGAAACATGCTTCGGGCTCTGCGGTACGATTCAGATGTCCGATTCGATTCGATTCGATTCGCAAGCTCTCGATTTGATTCTTGATTTTTTGATTACATTCAGTGTCTGGGGGGGGTGGGGGAATCTAGTCTTTTACATATATGTATGAATATAGTTTCATACAAATGCTATTGATATTTCAAAATAATTAACAGTAAACATCAGTTTACAATTGGTGAATTAATAAAAAGAAATTAAGTCACATGCTTGTATTTTAAACCTATACTTTTTTTTGTATAGGTCCTTTTTTAAACAATAATAGGGCCCTATAAAAATGTTCTTAATTTTTCTGGTAATCAGATAAATGCATAAAACATTAATTTAATTTATAATCAAATGAAAATTAAACCCTTTAATTTTTTGGCAAACAAAGTGCTGCACAACAGTGGTTTACTTAAAAATTAAAAAGAAAACGTGATTATTCTTTTAAAAATAAAGATTAATATTTATTAGCAGTAGTAGCATTGAGTCTTAATATATACAGTGGGTACGGAAAGTATTAGACCCCCTTAAAATTTTCACTCTTTGTTATATTGCTGCCATTTGCTAAAATAATTTAAGTTATTTTTTTCCTCATTAATGTACACACAGCACCCCATATTGACAGAAAAACACACAATTGTTGACATTTTTGCAAATTTATAAAAAGGGAAAACTGAAATATCACAGGTCCTAAGTAGTCGACCCTTTGACAGTAGTTAGTACGAAGCACCCTTTTGCCTTTTGAACTAATACCCAGCCATATGAGTCTTTTTGGGAAAGTGCAAAAGTTTTTAACACGGGATTTGGGGATCCTTGCCATTCCTCCTTGCGATCCTCCCAGTGCTGTCCAGGTTGGATGGTAAACGTTGGTGGACAGCCTTTTTAGGTCTCTCCAGAGATGCTCAATGGGTTTAAGTCAGGGCTCTGGCTGGGACATTCAAGAACAGTCACAGAGTTGTTGTGAAGCCACTACTTCGTTATTTTAGCTGTGTGCTTAGGGTCATTGTCTCGTTGGAAGGTAAACCTTCGGCCCAGTATGAGGTCCTGAGCACTCTGGAGAAGGTTTTCGTCCAGGATATCCTGTACTTGGCCGCATTCATCTTTCACTCGATTGCAACCAGTCGTCCTGTCCATGCAGCTGAAAAACACACCACAGCATGATGCTGCCACCAACATGCTTCACTGTTGGAACTGTATTGAACAGGTGATGAGCAGTGCCTGGTTTTCTCCACACATACAGCTTAGAATTAAGGCCAAAAAGTTCTATCTTGGTCTCATCTAGACCAGAGAATCTTATTTCTCACCATATTGGAGTCCTCAGGTGTTTTTAGCAAATCCATGCGGGCCTTCTGTGTCTTGCACTGAGGAGAGGCTTTCGTCGGGTCACTCTGCCATAAAGCCCCGACTGGTGGAGGGCTGCAGTGCTGGTTGACTTTCTACAACTTTCTCCCAACACCCGACTGCATCTCTGGAGCTCAGCCAAAGATCTTGGGTTCTTCTTACCTCTCTCCACCAAGGCTATTCTCCCCAGATAGATCAGTGGCCGGTACGCCAAGGCGGTTTACGGCAGCTATTAGACAAACGGAAGCACCTATAGTAAGGGTTCCTGGTGTCTCCAAACATCTTCCATTAAGGCACGTATGGATAGAGGCCACTGCAATCCACCGTTGCTCCCTGCTACCGCCCGAACCCCCTCAAGCTGCCCACCACCCCAAGAAGAACACCAGCAACCTTTTTTTTTCCCGGTTAACTTGGCCAGGTCAGATATCAAGCCCCTTCACCGTTGCCTTGCCCACCAAGTCTTGTCCCCTGAAGCTAGTCAGGCGTTCTTATTGCACATAATGATGTATCATGTGGTCTTCTGATCAGGCTCAAACTGTGAGCCTGTAGGTCTTCATATAGGAAGGTGTGTGGCTTTCCTAATCACCGTACAATCAGATATCAAACATCTGGACTCAAATGAATGGGGTGTGTTTAGAACATCTCAAGATGATCAGAAGAAAATTGGACAGCACGCTGAGTTAAATATAGGAGGTCACAGCCAAGGGTCTGATCTGAACTTAGGGACCAGTGATATTTCAGTTTTTTCTTTTTTAATAAATTTGCAAAAATGTTAACAATTCTGTGTTTTTCTGTCAATATGGGTTGTTGTGTGTACATTAATGAGGAAAACAATTAACTTAAATGATTTAGCAAATGGCAGCAATATAACAAAAAGTGAAAAATTTAAAGGGGTCTGAATACTTTCCGTACCCACTGTATATATATACTATATATATATATAAGTATCTATTCTGACAGTTTCTTAACTGTTAACGAAAAATTTATTTTGACGGGTCTGCAAGTGATAGAACTTGCAGCTGCTGTGTACTGTGATATGATGGTTAGATTTCTCAAATGAAACGGATTTTTTTACTTTAAATGCAATGAAGTGACTTTCCCGAGCAGTGGAGATGACATTCATGTTCATATAATTCATAAAGTGAGCGGCAGAAGCTGAAAACGAAGCGAGCGTCATCCACGCTTTGTGTGTAGTAAACAAAACCGTGCGCAGCGCCATCCGCCATTCATTCATTGCGGAAATCATGGCGCCTTATGCGTGAAATCAAATGCTTCCGCAGATTTATAGTATTACTATAGTATTTCACCTGAGCATTGCGAATTGTGCGTATTGCCATGATAAGTGCTGAATGAATGACTTTGACAGGCTTTCTGTTGTAACATCGCGTAAGGTAAATAAAGGTGACATTTAGTGGAGAAGACTAATGATAAGATTCACGTTAATCAGATCTTGTTTTAAATGTGTGCTGAAATAAATACCGGAAAAATCGATTCACGCCTTTTGAGAATCAATATTGAATTGACGTCATTTAAAAAAAAAAACGATTAATCGAAAAATCGATTTATTTGCCCAGCCCTAAAACATGCTTTAGTAGCTAATGTGTCTAACAACAAAGAGACAGAGCGAGAAAGAAAGAGTGATTATAAATGTAAAGAGGAAAAATAAAGCAATGGGTGAATAAAAAAAGAGAAATCGGAGCTAAAACTTGGCCGGTGTTTTACTCGGCGTTTGGATTCCAGCACTGTCAGTCCTTGTTATATCATCATGAACTCTCAGTCCAAGAGTGGGACAATGACTCCATGCCTGTTTCTCACGTCCAACTTTCCATCTGTCAACGGTTGCTCTTTGATTAAAAACCTCATTAGACACACAATGTTCAGCCGATTTGTTTTGATTCGCCTGATTGAGTGTCAGCAGCGCTTTTGTCAAGTTTTTCAGCATTTGTTAACATGTATAGAGTAACATGTTCACGTTGATTTAAGATCTTATTAACTTCATGATTAATTGTAAGCAGAGCTGGAGGCACCTGTGCTTGTGTTCGCCACCAAAATAAGAGCTTGTTGTCACTCTCATACTCCAATTTCACCAACACAGAAGAAAAAAGTGGTCCTGGTCGATTGGCTTTGTTAAAATAAATTGGCTTTGTTTTGGCCCTTTATGAAAGTGAAAAGTGAAAGTGAAGTGACGTGGCCAAGTATGGTGACCCATACTCAGAATTTGTGCTCTGAATTTAACCCATCCAAGTACACACACACACCGTGAACTCACACCTGGAGCAGTGGGCAGCCATATTGCTGCAGTGCCCAGGGAGCAGTTGGTGGTTTGGTGCCTTGCTCAAGGGTCTCACCTCAGTCGTGGTATTGAGGGTGGAAGAGAGTGGTGTACATTCACTCCCCCCTCCGACAATTCCTGCCGGACCTGAGACTCGAACCCACAACCTTTGGGTACAAGTCCGACTCTCTAACCATTAGGTTACCATCATCATTATCCAACCCTCATCTTTCAAGCTGAGTTGAAGCTTTCCTTTCGTCTATAACCTGGGCTTATACAGTGAGATCCACATTATAAACCTGGGAATAAATAAAATTGTTGCGTTAGATAACATCAGGTTTTACATATATTTAGAGTTCTTGATAGTAAAAGATAAACCGAATACTAAAACATTCAAAAATGTGTTAATATTTTTTTTTTTTTTAACTTTCACTTATTGTTAATATATATTTATTTTATTAAATAATGCAAAATAGATCAATTAGTCTCATATGCTCAGAGATGTACTGTATATTATTACCATCTTCATATTTTTCGTAGTGAGAAAAGCTCTGGTTTTGTTCGCTTTGAGGTTCTTGGAGGTGACTGTGCCTGAAAGACCCATAATTTTTCTTCTTCCTCTGTTTCTCTCTTTCCACGCATGCGATCTCATGGCCCTTCTGTGCTGGATTTTTTTTTTCCTGTGATCAGTGAAAATATACATGTTCTCAGTAGGGATGTGCGGGTCTAGTCGACTAAACGGTACAGCTCCTACTAGTCGACACTGAAAACGATTACATGAAAAAAAACATAATTATCATTCAAATTACCATCATTTTATGTTACCATCGAATTACCATTGTTACATTTAAAACATTTAAATAAGTTAAAATAAAACATTTGAAAAATAATACATTATTTTTAAAAGTGTATCTGGGCGGTAACTACATTTTTACCTCAGACCTCGCTTGAGTTTTCTTCGTGTCAGTTGTGGCGAGCTCAAAAGTGACCACGCGAAAGACGAGCAAGGTGTGGGATTATTTTGAATTAGAAGGAAACTGAAAAGTTGTGTATAAACTGTAATGTAAAATTGGCTTACAATAACTCTACTGGAGCGATGCGCAATCATATTCAATACAGGCACGTAGGTGTTAGCTTAGAGACTAGCCAAAGCCAGCAATCACGTCATTCACTACAGCCCACCGCCGCCGCTGGCGACTCCCCCCGCTAGCCGTCTATTCCTTTAACGAAGACCCACTTCGGTGGTGGTGCGGGATGTCCAGGCGCTTTCTGAAACTCTATTGGCTTGCTTTTCGTTATTTCTGCGTGCCTGCGACTTCAGTTCCTGCTGAGCGTGTTTTTTTCAAGTGCAGGAATTGTTAATCGCCTCAGGTCCTGTCTTTCTTTTTGTTCATTTTGTTTTTAGATGATATAGCCTACATGATGAAGTATGTTTTTAAAAGCCGGTTTAATGCTATTCCTTGATAAAATTTCCTATTGTTTTTGACTTGTGTTTTAATATGTTGGCTAACGTTTGTGAATATGAAGATGAAGAATTCTGTCAGGCTATTGATTGATTTGTAGCCGCAGGTGTTATGCGTCTCAGGCCTTGGCCCGAGCGGAATGAATAAAGAACTAGCATGTGGTTGACAGTGCCAGTGTGTGCTTCTCTCTTTGTTGTTTTTCTTTTTACGATCGCCCTAAATTAAATGATGATAATGTCGAAGTCCCCACATGCCGTAGGCTACAGCATAATTGTGCACTCTGCCTTTTAGCAAATTCGTGAGGTTCCTTTCTTTCGTCCCAAGCGGATTCAGAATTAAGTAGTTTCCTCCAAATAAAATGTAAGGCTATTATCCTCCTGCACTCTTCAAAGGTTTTTTTTCGTGCCTGTATTAGCTCTTGTCGGGTGGACTTGGGGGCTTTTATGGCTAGCGAGCGAGTCAGAGAGTACGAAGACTTCAGGGGTTAAACGACAGTCAAATTAGTCATCGGGCACATCCCTAGTTCTCAGAGAGAGGAATGTACAGGCTAACATGTTGCAGGCCTTCAGGGTCTTTTTTTTCTCTGAAAGTAAAATGCAGCATGGAGTTAACAGACCTTCTACTGGCTCCCCCTCTTTTCAGTCTAATAAATGTGGTGGTTTAGGCCCTTGTGACGAGGGGCTTTTTTGGCACCGCTGATGATCCTAAAAGAGGGATGTTGATTTTGGCTTGTGTTAAGTGAGGTTTGCTGTGTCTGCACACACACCGACTCATAAACACACGTGAATCATCATGGTCTGACCATCTGGATGACGATGCATCTCATTTTCAACATTCCTCTTCCTCTGTTATGCACTCATTCTTTATCAGTCTCCTCTCCTCCACACACATATTTCCGCGCAGTCCCGTGGTATGACGGGCCGCGCAATCCTGTTAAAAGGAGTCATGAAGTGCCTGAGGCCGGATGGCACTGGGCTAAATAAAGCTAGCCTGTGTGGCTGGAAGGGGCCCTGATTAAAGGGCGAACGGCCGCTGCCCTGGCTTAGGGGCTGCGGGAAGAGGGAAACACCAAATACCTGGTTCAGGGGGGAAGTCCGGACCGCATTAATGGCATGTAGAACTGGGTGGAACGCTCGGAAGCGGGCGGAATAACGGCGTGTTTAGGCCGGGGCGAACAGGGCATATAAGAGATCTTGGTGAGACATAGCTTTTAGAGGTCCAAAATGTGATAGATGACACAGGGCGGAGTCAGAGAAACCGGTAGGCAGGGGGGGGTATTCAAAAAAGGAAGTATGGAAGCTTGACATCTAAATTTATTGAAATGGAATTTGAACAATTTCCTATTGCTTATTTCCTTACCCTGTTCCAAACACGTATGACTTGCATTCTTCTGTGGAACACAAATGGAGATTTTTTCACAGACCATCTGTTTCCATTA
Source organism: Sinocyclocheilus anophthalmus (assembly GCA_018155175.1). Taxonomy (NCBI): domain Eukaryota; kingdom Metazoa; phylum Chordata; class Actinopteri; order Cypriniformes; family Cyprinidae; genus Sinocyclocheilus; species Sinocyclocheilus anophthalmus. The sequence continues at coordinate 322,005 of JADLZN010008825.1, read as the reverse complement.
AATGATGGTGATGAGGACATTGTAGGGCTGACAATAATTCACTATCAATATGTATTTATCGCAATATATGTTTTTTTTCAGTGAATGGGTATGATTTTAAAAACACATTTCCGATACGTTCGAAATATCCATTACCAGTGGTTCCCCATACTACATTGCTTGTATTGGTGTGTTTGACTTCGTTGAATAAACTGACAACTTGCACGTTTCAAAGTTCAAAAAACAAAAGCACGGCGCGGGTGTTTTATATTGAATTTACTCTGAAGGCAAGGATCTGTCTTCAAAGTTTCGATGTGCATTTTCGTTTATCTGATAAAGAAGTGTCATTGGAGCGAAGCGGTGGATTACAGCCATTACTGGAGAACCGCAGTTCACCACTCTCACAGCGCTCCTGCTGGCAGACATCCGTTTTTGGCATTTTCAAAAGCCCGTCTCCAGCACAAGATGTTTTTTGTTGTGGCCTCAGAGCACTTTTCATACTCTTTAATCCTGCTGAAGCACTTTGGTTCAATCTATAAGACTAATCACGCCTCACTACCAGTCAAAAGTGTTTGAAACCTAAGATTTTTAATGTTTTTTTTTAAGGAATTCCTCTTCTAACCTCACCCAGCCTGGCATTTATTTGATCCAAAGTACAGCGCAAACAGTAACATTTTGAAATATTTTACTATTAAAATAACTGTTTTCTATTTGAATATTTTTTAAAATGTAATTTATTCCTGTGGTTTCAAAGCTGTATTTTCAGCATCATTATCCAGTCTTCATTGTCACATGATCCAGAAATCATTCTAATATGGCGATTTGCTGATTATCAACATTTAAAACTCTAGTACATTTTTTTTTTTTTCAGGATTCTTTTATGAATAGAAAGATCCAAAGATCAGCATTTCTCTGAAATAAAAAGCTTTTGTAACATTGTACACTGGTTCCCTTAAAAACTATGATCATTATGTTTCTTTTTTCGTTTTCTTTTTTTTTTGAAAGAAATGTATAGAAATTAATACTTTTTATTAGCAAGGATTGTTTTTCTTTAAATTGATACAGTGATGATAAGACATTAATAATGTTACAAAATACAATTTAGTAGTCAGAGACAAGCTGTTTCTTCTGAACTTTCGATTCATCAAACGAAACCTGAAAAATGCTACTCGGGCTGTTTTTTCAACATAAAATAATGATTTTATAAATAGCAGAAATCAGATAGTGAAGGATTTCTGAAGACATGTCACTGGAGTAAAGAGCTAAAAAATTACTTTTGAAATCACAGGATAAATTATTGTGAAATTTTTGTCAACTAGAAAAGTTAATTTAAATAGTAAAAATATTTCAAAATGTTCAAACTGTTTTTGCTGTATTTTGGATCAAATAAATGCAGGCTTGGTGAGCAGAAGAGAATTCTTTAAAAACATAAAAAATCTTACTGTTCAAAAACTTTTGAGTGGTATGTTAGCATATAGTTTGAAGTAAAAAATATTAATATTAATAAGGAGAGTCTGAGATTTATTTGACAGTGATTTCACATTTCTTGTTTGTATGAAGGCTAAATACAAATAAAAGGTGAACATTAATTTATGAGGTGTCATAGACTTGGCAAATTAATTTTTCATAAGTCTGTATGCACAGACATCTGTTATGGGCGTTCTTGGCAGTTTTTACGAGGCTTTTTTTAATAGTGTTCATATCTATATCGGAATTATATCGTATCGACCGAAATTAAGAAATATATCATGATGTAAATTTTGGCCATTTTGTCCAGCCCTAGGACATCGGCTGTCAAACTCCAAAATGATTTAAAAAAACAAAAAACTAAATAAAAGTATGACTGTATGTATTCTAAGTCTTCTGAAGTCATACGATAGCTTTGTGTGATGAACAAATTTCCCTAAACACTTTCCCTTCCTGTGAGCTGTTAACAGCTACAGATCATTGAGCTGAACTTAAAAACTTGGATCAGTCCAATTTTTTGATTATTAGGACTGTTTTTGATTTATGAATATGTGTCAGCTGATGTATTAAAGATTTGACTCAAAAGAACAATTCATTCACTAATCGGGCATCTCAGGAATGCTAATAAACCTTCTATGGGGAGTTTGGGCAAATGGCAGGATTTTCAGTGAATAGTGACTTAAATTTAAATCTGTTCCTCATAAAAAGATGTTGTATTACTTTATAAGACATGGAATATAGCACACGTTTTGTATGGACCACTTTTATGACACATTTAGCATGCTTTTCTGACATTTTGGAATTTGACAGTCCTTGTTCTTGGAGAGAGTGAATAATGAAAAGAATGTGTGATTCTTAAGAATTTTCATTGTATTTTGTACAGACACAAGACTCGCTCTGTCTCATCATGTCAAACTCTGGTCATATGACATATAGAGCAGTCATCAGTCTCCCATAAATGGTGCAATCAATCAGTTAACGATTATTATTTCAGTTTCTACCCACGGCCCCAAAGCTGTCAGTCTGTCAGCCGTGCTGCCTGGAACTATGTCAACATGACTCTGACCTGACTCATTCCCACCCATAATCGAATATGGACACGGCCTCCTGCTGCGGGAAAAAAAAAAAAAAAAAAAAAAAAAAAAAAAAAAACAAACATCAGGCCTTATGCAGAAGTCTCTGTCTTTGTCCTGCAAAGCACACACACACGCTAGTGCTGGGTGGTATGACCAAAAATTTATATCACGGTATTTTTCAAAATTATACCGGTTTCACGGTACATGACGGTATTTTTTTTTTTCATGCATGATCGGGTGTTAACCATATTTTCTACTGATTGAGAGAGGAAATACTGCAGTATATTGACTTAGAATGCCCTATTTTGCTGTCATGATGAGTGAATATTGTCAAAAAGTACCACACTATATAGTGACCCCTTTTAATACATGTTAACCAGGAGTCACTCTCATTTATAATCGCGGCATCATCTGATAAAATCAACATGCATCTACACTAAAGAGCATCTATGCGGTTGTTTTGGCTATGTTACTTTTTTGTCTCATGCAGCGCACTGATTGCGTCTGAGTAACAAACTAAAAAAACAGCAAACAAAAAAGTGCATGTGATATTAACAGACGAACTACGCTCATATTTATAATTCCAAACAATCAGTAAGCGACAGGTGCTAGGAAACGCTGTTTTGTACTCATTCATTGACGAGTCGGCTGCGGTACGGCCAACTGAATGCGCTGCTTCTCTGCCGCTCACTGCACAAAACAGACTCCGTAGCGAGAGGTTACACTTCTCCGGGAAAGTCAGACCTCGTGTTCGTGGGACAGCACTGGCGAAATCCTCCAACTGAACATAGCTAAGGTTTATCCAAAAAAGTCGCTAGGTTTTTCAGTATGAATATTCTATGGAAAAAAGCAGCTTAAAGGGTCTGAAAGTTGCTAAATCTAGTGTTAAAGTCACCCTTGTGTGTGTGTGTTTGTGTGTTTGTGAGACACGGGACTGATGTCAGGGGGGCGGGGATATTTGTGGCGGTCACAAATGTGGATATTGTGGATGAGTTCTTCTGTGTCATCACTTTCTATTAGTTCTACAGCTTCAGTTTTCGGAACTTTCACGCTTAGTAACACATTCAGCTGTTCCCTCACCACAGTGCAACGGTGAAAAGGGACTTCTTTCAAACAGTGCCGCGTTCCGAACGTTGTTTAAGCGACATACACCGGTATTTGTTGTTGTTTAAAAAATTATATCTTAACAAAAATAAACCCCAGTCTTCGTATGACCGTATACCGCCCAGCACTAGCACACCCGCACACACACAGTAACAAACAGAATCAGGATCAGGAGAGAGAGGTGACCCAGTCTGATGATATCAATTCCACCTGTTTCCAAAGTCCATTAACTTCACAAGAGATGATCATTTTCTGCACAGGAATGCCCTTCATCTGCAGGCTGTATTTGTGGGTAGTGTTACGCATGTCAATAATAGTCCGTCAAACCTTTGTTTTGACAGCTGTGTTTGCCTCATTTTTTCTTTTACACTATCACATATCCTTCCTGACTAGCTCTCCTATCAGTGTTGGGGGTAACACATTACCAGTAACGCAAGTTACATTATCAGATTACTTAGATTACAATAACTAGTAAAGTGTAACGCATTACTTTTAAATTTACAAAGAAACATCTGAGTTACTTTTAAGTAACGCAAGTTACTTTGTTTTCCAATTTATTCACTGACACCTCTCATGTCCCATATTGAGAGAAATTGGGAGCGAGGTGCAGAGGCACTTCCTTCAGCCTGAGGCTTTTTAATTTCACTTTTGGTGTGAAAGGGACCCCACAGTTTCCAAAAATATTACTTTTGAGTTTTTGTTATTAAAAACAAAAAACAAATAAGCAAGCCCAGCCCAGGTGACAAAAAGTAACATAATGCATTACTTTCCTTAAAGGGGTCATATGCTGCTGAAAAGAAAATTGTGTATTTGGTGTAATGAAATGTGTTTATGCGGTTTAAGGTTAAAAAAACATTATTTTCCACATACTGTACATTATTGTTTTCTCCTTTATGCCCCGCCTTTCTGAAATGCGTTGTTTTTTTTACAAAGCTCATTGTTCTGAAAAGCTAGGTGTGCTGTGATTGACGAGCTTTCCAGTGTGTTGTGATTGGCTGAATATCTCAAGCGGGAGACGGAAATGTTACGCCCCTCACCATATTGTGATGCCCTGTCAGCCGGAGCATGATTCAAAAACATGAAAACCCATTATAAACGAGCCATTCGTTGCATCCAGTGGCGACATAATTATGGATTATAATGATTTATCCTGGCTTTTTACGCGTGGCTTTGCTCGCGCCGCGCCGCGCCGCGTAACTCAACATGTCTGCATATGTGATCGGAAAATGACCAACAACAAGCCCTACTTCTACACTCGCCCACACTCGCTTAAAATATATCCACTATAAAAACTCTTTTAAATAAAAACTTACTACATCTTTGAGTCCAACCAGCCGCCTTGTTAGTCCTACTCTCTCTCCGGGCGCTAGCGTGAGGAATGGCCGGTGGGTTAGATTGAGCAGAGGCGGGTGGGCTTGAGAACTGCGCGGCCGGCGATTTTGATCGAATGAGCGTCCGGAAGGACATGTGACGACGCCGGGCTGGACTCTGCTCGTCCCGGTGAAAGCCGATCCGGCGATCCACAGCAAAGTTGTAGTATTTCCTCAGCGACCAGCACGGATCAGCTTTAGGCATGACGAAGCAGATATCGTCCGTCTTTTGGAAGGCCAAACAACCCAACTACAGCGAGAATAAAAGTTACGCTTCTTCTTTGCGTGAACATTTGGGCAGTGATATGCAAATCTTCCCACATAGCGACATAGATATGTGGGGGCGTGTTAGAACGAGCCGTTTTAGGTAGGCGTGGCTGACTCTGAACTTTTATAAAGAATATATCTTTGGATTTGAGACTTTAGTTTTTTGCAACTTTACAGATCTTCTTTATCACCAAGAGCTTGTAACACTCCAAAAAAAAAGTAAAACTTGAAATCGCATCATATGACCCCTTTAAAAAGTAACTAAGTAACTAATTAGTTGCTTTTTTATGGAGTAACACAATATTGTAATGCATTACTTTTAAAAGTAACTTTCCCCAACACTGCTCTTTAAGTGTGCGTGTGTGTGTGTGTTTGTGTCCATCCAATTATTGAGGGCAGTTTGGAGAGGTTTGCACAAACATACCACACATACAAGCCATTATTTTTTCTGTTCGTTTGCTTTCCGTCTGTTTTCTACCCCAAAGTCAAGACAGAAAACGGTGCCAAAGGTCAAGCATATTAAACGCCCACCCACTTTGATATATTCATCCCACTCTCTCTCTCTCTCTCTCTCTCTTTCTTTCTTTCTTGCTCTGGAGAATGCTGTGTAAATGATGTCGTTTTTATCATTTTGGGCTTCTGGTATTGTGTTTGTAAGTCATGCCAACCAGATGGATTTAGAGGGAAAAGGCTTTTTATTCAGGCCTTATAAGGACATGGTGAAGTCAAATCTCACATTTACCATTTGCACTTGGCATCTCTCTTTCTCTCTCGTTTTATCCACTCTCCCTCTACAGCCAGGCACTTCACATGGATTATATAGGCCTGCCTGACACTTGTGCAAAAACTATTCCTGGTTTTATTTGGAGAAAAAAAAAATTAAAGCATGTGCCAAGTTCTTAGCAATGTACTCCCGGAATTCTTGTTGGTTTCATATACTTTTGAAAAAAATGTTTTCCTTATGCCTTGAATATTTGGGAGTGCACACATCTTAATCATTATAATCAAAAATACTAAAGAATTTCTTTAAAAAAAAAAAAATTCTTCTGATAAGTCTTTTTTTTTTTATTATGATATCAGGACAGTTGTATTACCCTGACGTTTTTGACCTTATGCCCCGATCGCCGAAAATGACTGTCATGTCATTGACCCAAGCTTTTGTGTTGGTTTTCTTCACATTCATCAGTCTTGTGTAATTGCTCATCCAGTTGTGAATGCAGCCTGTCATTTGAAATCACACTCAGGTTAATTCCTCGGGAGGTGGGTGTGAGTGTTTTGCATGCTGCACAGAATGTGTGTGTGTAATAGCGCTTTGGAGAACACGTTCTTCAGGTCGGGCTCAGGCGTTTTATTCAACATTCCTGTCTGTCAGAAAATAAAGACAATAAAAAATGGATTCCAAAGATGTTACAAGGTTTTTCTTTTCTTCTCTTTAATCACCCATCCACTCACTCTTCCCTCCCCCCTTAATTCTCTTGCACTCTTTCTTTCTCTCGCCTTCGCTTTCTCTCACGCACACACTCTGTCGTTTGTGCCATCTTTTGAACCTCGTACCTCTTTGGGCGTCCTGAATTCCATGTGTTTAATTCGGACATTCCTTCCCTTCACTCGCAGACAAAACAACAACAACAAAGAGAGAAAATTTTCTAGACCGTGAGCTCCCCCCTTCTAATCACTCACAGGAAATGGGCTCCTGTAAAGCATGAGAGAAAGCAGGCGAAACAAGCTTTGGATGTATCGTGTGGTGCTTCTGAGTTGATGGAGGTGATGATTGTTTGTGCTCCGGTAGGTTTCGTGAGTTATAACTGCTTTAAAGTTTCTGTTGGTGTGTGTTTTAGTTTAGTTTGTGTAGTTTTTGCAACTGGTTTCAGAATGTGATTCCTAGTAGTTGTTGCTGATAGGTTGGTTTTTGTTCCAATCAGCTCACTTGTTGTTGGCACACTAAGCTGGGCTTGCTCATATCTGCACGTCCATAATCTGCTTTTAGGCTTCTAGTTCCTATCCAGATGGACACATTAGTGAACAGATGGTAATGAAAGTCTTTGGCTAAATTATTTTTCTGGTTCAATTATGCGTGGTTTTTGCAATGCTCATGGAATGAAAACATGATACAACTAGAGGAAGAAAGACTTACAACAAAGCCGCACAAGTGGTCTGAGTCTGTATGTGTGTGTGTGTGTGTGTGTGTGTCTGGCAGACCTCTGTTTACCTTGGCCAGCATCTTACAAACTGTTTACTCGCGTAAGTATGAGGGAAAGCAAAACTACCAAACACACACACTTACATGGCCATCTAAATAAGGACATGCCATATATTTGTTATTTATTTTTATTTTTTCTATCAAATAAATGCAGCCTTGGTGAGCATAAGGGACTTCTTTCAAAAACATTAAAAACCTTTACAGACAAGTTTGAATGGCAAAATAGTTTAGGAGACAAAATTCTCCTAAATGTATTGCTAAGCAAACCCACTCCCATTGACATTCTTTTTGTTTGCATACTGACAGTATTAATGATATAGTTTTAATGGTATCAACCTAATTAAAGTCATGGACATTGAGCCAGTTGACGTTTGTGCCGCAGCAGGTTTTGATGACTGACGATAGTAAGGTGATTCACTGATTTTTTTGGTGCGTCCGAAAGGAAGAGAAGAGTAAAAATGGAAATGTTTGTAACATTGAAAATGAGTGAGACACACCAAAGCTTGAACTCAATACTTCATAGCTTCATAGCTGTGGAGGGAAGGAACAGTGGCGCCCGGTTTAAAGGAAGTCACTCACAAAGGCTTCAGATGGACTTTATACACACCGTATACACACTAGCAAACCATTTCCTCCTCACAAACTTACACACATTGTGAACATATAAACCGATTACACTAGCCATGAACCTGTGGTTATCTGGATATCAAAGTAAAAGAATGAAATGCACACACACTTTCCTGGAATGTATCCTTTCTGAGTGTGTCAGTAAGCATGATTCATTTATTAGTACAGTAGAGCTGTAAACACACACATAACAAACAAGATAATGAAGGAACACATCACCACCACCATCATCAACAGTCTTTTTCTCTGTGGACAGTAACCTTTGACTCAGGAATGCTCAGGATTGTTTTGTTTTGCATTATTGGCATAACATTTTCTTGTATCTTGTTCAGAACAATCTCATACTTCCCAAGTGCTTGTATGCATGGCACGAAACTATAATGCCATGTTTCGTGGCACTTTTGTTGCTAGGTTGTGTTCTTGGAGTCTGTACTTTGTCCAGGTGCTTCTCCGTGGCATTTGAGGCAGCGATAACATACATGAGTCTTTAGTCTTTTGAGGTTAATAAATATTAGAGGACCTCATGGACTAAAACTCAGAACCCGGGCGAGATCTAGATCTTTTAAGGTAATAGCTGTGGTTTTATTTAGGCAGTTCTGCTGTTTTATATCCCGCTGTGCTGTAATCCACAAGCAGCAAAAGCAGGTCACCTAAACAGAGCAGACGCTTGATTTCTGTGTCATCCAGAGTGGAATCAGGAAATGTGAAGTGGTCAGGAGTTCACATTGACTATACACTTCAGAAGTTTTTTGAAAAAAATCTCTTATGCTCACCAAGTCTGCATTTATTTGATCAAAAATACAGTAAAAGCAGTAATATTGTGGAGTATTATTATAGTATTTATTATTATTATTATCTTATATTATTGTTTGTGACTTTAGTGATAAATTAGCCTGGAACTTTCTGGTCGGTTCCCTGCTTTATCACGCCCACCTTAAACCTTATGCTGTTACACTTGTTTGCGAAGCACAAGAAATGCCGCATTTCCATTTCATTGAATGATTTCATCATCACTGTACCGCTTAATGTTTTTCATTCAATTTGTATTTTGGAAAAACAGAAGGTGTCTGCAGAAATGTTGAAAAAGGCTTCAGTTAGTGTCATATTACAGTTGTTCAATTTTCAGGTGAGTGAGTGTATGACAGTGTCTATAACAGGTTTTGCTTCCAGGACCCAGCTTTTATAATTAATGTTTTGTTATTATTTATTATAAAAAATATTATTTTTTTACATTTTTAGAAGTTTTGTTCATGTTTCATGTGAATCACAGCCTTTGATATTAACAACAAAAGCCTGTTATTTTACTATTTAAACTATGCACGCATATGTGGTTAGTTGCTTTTAATTATTAGCATTTTTCCCCGTTGTCCATAGTCCTATCGGATCAGGCCCGTTTTTAGGTCATGACCTACCAACTTAAAACCACTAGTTAATGATATAACAGACATTGTTTCATTCAGTTCCTTTCCTTTCCTGTTCACACTGCCAAAACTAATAATGAGAAACAATTGATCTCTCTGATGTCATGTTTTTTTTAAACAGGCAGACCTTCTCTTACAGCTGTTATATGGCACAGAAACGTGTTATATAGACTTTTGTAGCCCTTTGGATGACTGTAAACTGCAATTATGCATGGTTTTCAGTAATGTGTCTGCTGTGTTCAGTCTGCTGATCCCGAGGACAAAATGCTTTAGATTTTAGCTTAGCATCTTGAAATACACTGACACAGCATGCAGCGCTTCAAAAACGCCAGTGAAATTCTGTATCCCTGCTTTATAGGGACCTAAACTGGTATTCTCAGAAATGCACACATAATCAAAGGACAATTGCAAACAAACACACAGTGAGTGAGTCTAGACCTCACTCGAAATCTCCCACATAAAAAAAAAAAAACTGAAATAACAGCATAAATTCTGCTCAAGTACCTGAGTTTATAACAAACATATGTGGCTGATCTCTCTCTCTCTTCTCTCTCCTCTCTCTCTCTTGCTCTCTTCAGCCTTTCCTGTTTAAGTGTCTTTGTTGTGCTGAAATCGGTTCTGGAGTTGTGCTTTGTTTGTGTCTGCTGGGGTCAGCCTACCGGTGGGATGGATTTGTCTCTTTAATAAATCAAAATTGACGTATAAATGTTTGCTTGCTGTGAGTCAGGAGGTATAAACCTAAAAATACTGAGGTAAATAGCTAAAATTTTTAAAAGTGTTTGTTGTTCAATGTATCTGTACCCATTGTCCAGGAGATGGAGGTAGGGATGAACCAGTGAGGCCTGTTCTAGCGCCTCACACTTCTGAGCTTCCATGTTCAGTGTATTTGATGTGCACTTTTGTAACTATCTCTCATTAATTTATTGTTTACTTTTATCTGCAGTCAGACTATCTGAGACGTCGTTGTTATAAAGCGTTGCTGTGGGTTGCATCTTGCTTTGGATTTGACTGATAGACAGGCATTCTGACACCTCGAGCTTCATGCTTTCTAACCATATCTCCAATTTTTTCCCTTTATGTTGCAATTATTCTGCTTATTGTACAAATATAGTTCATATCGGTAGTCACTAGTCACATATTCATGATTGTGACCACATTCCGTTTACAATGTCTACCATTGTAACATGTTTACATCTACACTGTCTTTATACAGTGTGTGCATACAACATAGCGGAGAGGCATATCTACCACACACACACCACCCACTAACTATATTCTTTTTACTGCACACTTCTGTCTACATTGGATTGATTTTAATAACTTTAATGTACTATGTAGTACTATGTAGTATCAGATTGGGACTCTGTATCTTCAGTCACTTGGATCAGATCGGATCGGGCGCACAAAAAAAACCTCATCAGGATATCCCTAGATGGAGGAGAGTGTGTCCGTGATGATGTTATGATACAAGAAAGATACAAAAAAGACAATGAAAGATTATGAAATGGGAGTAGTGCAGCTCTGTGTATATTTAACATACTGGTCCTGTTAACCATTAATGCAGTGATGCCACAAGGACATTTGCACCAATTCAAAGTAACACTTTCATACACACACACACCACACACACACACACACACACATCCACACACGCAAGATATGGCCACAGCTCTGATGTTGTTAAGCTGGTTTTACCATTCTGCCAATAATTCAAAATCTTTACCCTTAATTATTTTTTATCTCTCTCTCTCTCTCTCTGCCTCGCATTTCTCATGTAGACATTTGAGCATTTCCTCATTACAGTTGTAGCTAAGAAAAACATTTTAAATTTTTAAATGTGTGATTTGAAATTTCAAAGTTTGCAAAGTTTGATTTATTAAAAAAATAATAATAACAATAATGACATGTTGTGTTGTACTAGACCGCAAATGTATTTATTTAGACACTAAAGTTACAATAAAAAATGTAGGCCCTATGTCTTTACAAAATCTAAAAACAAAGTAGTCTAGTAAAAGTAGTAGCTTGTTTGATATAAAATGGTAAAATACAGAACAGTTAGTTCTGAGAAAAGCTGTACCATCACTTGTTTGCAGATGCCACTTGGCTTGATAAAGCAGTAACATTCAGATAATTTTAAGTGTGTCTAAAGTGTCCTGATACTTTTTGAACTGACTGTATATTTATATTCAATAACATTGGGTAATCTTTTTCTTATTTAGACTGAAGATGAACACCACATGTTGGTATTTTGGCATTATAAAGCTGTTGCATAAACCAAATTGTCTTTAAGTTAGTATGCTGAAGGGTTTGGTTGCTTGTATAGTGATTTTGCGTTTTTATTTATTAATTTTTTTAATCTTTCACTCTTGTGAAAGACCAAACAAATCTGAATTTAACATGTCTTTATTTTAAACACTAGACTGTTCTTTTCTCACCAAAGTCTTTTTGTAGCCCTGCTGTCTGCTTGGCAGTTCAGAAGTACAGCCCCACTAAAACATCAGGCTTCCTGTCCTTACTTTTCCATTTCTCCAAATGCGGTGAAGAGAGGGAGAAGAAAATGACATGACTGCACAGGAAACAACAAACTGAACATTATAGGCTGGTGTTTGCTTTCATGGAAAAATGTTAAAAATTGCTGCTTCAAGATTCAGGTTGCCACTATTTTGTGGTTTGTCCGTTTCTGCCAGAACTGCACGAGTTCAGAGGAGGCCAAACACACACTCATCATCATCTCTCTCTTCCTTGCGCTCTCTCTCTCTCTCTCTCTCTCTCTTGCTCTCTCTCTTGCTCTCTCTCGCGCTCTCTCTCGCTCTCTGTCTCTCATCTCCTCGTTTCAGTGTGTGCTTGTCTTGCATTCTACTTTTAAAAGGGTCATATGATGTTGCTAAAAAGAACATTATTTGGTTGTATTTGGTGTAATGAAATGTGTTTATGCGGTTTAAGGTTAAAAAAACACATTATTTTCCACATACTGTTCATTATTGTTTCTCCTCTATGCCTCGCCTTTCTGAAACGCGTCAATTTTTACAAAGCTCATCGGTCTGAAAAGCAAGGTGTGCTCTGATTGGCCAGCTATCCAGTGTGTTGTGATTGGCTGAATACCTCAAGCGTGTGACTGAAATGTTACGCCCCTTGCTATACTGTGATGCCGTGTCCCGGCTGGAGCGACGAGACAAAAAAATTAAAACCCATTATAAACTAGGCATTTGTTGCATCCAGTGGGGACATAATTACAGATTATAATGACTTATACTGTCTTTTTACGTGTTGTGTTGCATCGTGCTGTGTAAACCATAAAAAAATATGAAAACGTACTTACAGACTGTGAGTCAGAACAGCCGGCATTGTAGTCTACTCTACCAGGATCAGGTGATCCTATCTATCAGGTATCCATTCACGAACAGCTTGTAACACTCCAAAGAGAAAAGAAAACTTGAAATCGCATCATATGACCCCTTTAACCATGCAATATTGACAAAGCATTCAATCAATACAGGATCGCCATTGTTAATGCATGACACTGATGTGTTGCAGAGAAATTAGCCATTTAAGGTGTCAAGAGCGGCCATGACAGTTAGAAAAGTTGATGCGATACAATGACTTTCAGTAAAAGTGAAGATACACATGGTCCACATATGATCTGTCTACTTTCAGATAAAAGTAGTCAATTTGTGAAGAAATTCAGGTGGCTATAAATCTTTTCACTATTGTGTGTGGTTTCTGCCCACATACAGAAATAAACTACTGCAAACTATTTATATACACTTGAATTTTTTTTTGCTGCAAATTAATTCATTCCTTTTGAAAGTAGAATTATGTTTTTTTTTTTACAATAAAACATTTTATTTTTACGTTATTTATATACATAATCTTTTTTTTCTTGTATCTTGACATTTGTCTGAGTTGAGGCAGTGTGGCTTTAAACTTCACCTTGTAGTGATCGCAAATAATTTTTCATCTGGAAGCCATGTTTATAAAACATGCACTCCCTCTGTCTCTTGTTGGTTGTGATTGGCATGATTTCTGGGGTTAAGGGATTATTAAGGGATGTTTATTAAGAATAAAGAGCTTCAGGCTGGCCAATCAAACTGATGTCAAGTGCAGGGGAAAGTCTTTCCCCCTCTTTCCTCCGGGGGAACAGAATGTTCAGGAGGCCAACAAATCGCTTTGCATGGCTAGGACTAATGATATGGTGCATGATTGCATGTGTGGTGCTCTTGAGGAAGAAAGAGAAAGTGTGTGTATGAGACTAGAAGCTAAGAAGCAAGAGAAAGAAGTATTTCCTTTGCATTCAGGTACTTTACCATGCCTTTAGTTTCTTTTCTCTTTAGAGAAATTTGAAGACTTTTACTTGTCATGCAAAATGTCCTCTCATGTATTCTACATTGAGGTCTAAAGACATTACATGATGAGACCATTACATTTTATGCTCATTGTTTGCACCTCAATCTCTGGTGCAAGGCAAACCTCTGAGTCTGCGTTCAAGGTATAGCAAAATTTTAGCCCAGTTGTTGATCCACTATATATTTAATATACAAGTTCTTTGTGCTGTTAGTCACAGGTTTTGCTTCTCTCTGTTAGATCCTCAGCATCTAGGGTTTCTGTGATAACTGCCTCTCACTCGCACGTAGGGCTGGGTATCGAGTTCGATACTTTTTAGGCACCGACCGAATTGCCTCGATACCATCGAGTATCGAAAAGCATCTTGTTGTTCGGTACCAAATTTCAATACCTAAGGGGTTAATCTCATCAGTGTCAGTGAGCCAATAAGCCTGCAGCACTTGCCGGTGTGTTCGACTAGAAGAAGTGCGGCGCAGATCGATCATCCGCGAGAGCGATTCGAAAGCGCACGGAGCAGTCTGCTCTCTTTAGCTCTCGTGGTACTGTAATACCACCAGTATAGAATAGCGCAGGCGCTGTGTGGAGTTCCGATCATATGCAGATGTCCGTTCATACTAACGTTACACGACCGAAAGCGCGTGTTATGTGACCATTCATGCAAACTGTAGCATCATGCTACATAAGACAATAAATAAGATTTATATTCCGCTTTTACTCACTTTAAACCACCATCGAGTGTTTGAAATAACTTCCGATTGCCGTCTAACAGGGCCGGATTTACGCATTGCTCAAGACATTGAGCAAATAAATATAACAAACAATAGGGTAAAAATGACAAACTATTTCCATGTCTTCCACCTTTTTTATATACGGAAATCACGCTTTCTTTCTCCCAGTCTCTCTCACAGACGCAGACACGCGGAGACGCAAACAGAAACTTCTTGTCAGCGCTGCACCGCAAATTTATCAGTAAAATAGTTTCGCAGCTGAAAAGCTACATGACATTTCTCAGTAGCGAGGTTCATGAAGGAGTTTAACTTAAAGATTCGCTATTAGTAGACGCTACTGCTGAGAGACGCACAGACGCAGGTATTCACACGCACTTAATCTCTCTCTAATAACCGCATTAGACTGCATTAATAACTGCGTAAGCCTGCATATCAATGGCTCAAGCCTCTGTTATTAGCTCTAAAATTATGTTTTGGAATTTGCAACTGAAGGTTTGGGATGAGGTGCATAAAAATTTAACACACGAGATTTCAGGACGGAAACAGTTCAAATGTCTTAAAACAAATGATCTGAACAATGTCTTGACGTGTGGTTGGGACTCCAGGCCGTTAAAATTATTAGAGAAATAATGCACTCATGGAGGTGGTTATGTGGCCACGACTATATGGTATGGTCTTTCTCAGTTCTCAAACAAATTAAGAACTATTCAATTTTTATTGACTGAACGCAAGCACTTATTCCGATAGAAAACACTGTATCGGTTTCCACTGATTAAGAAATATTTTTGTTTGCTTGGGTGGTAATATTAGGTCTATTATATTAATAGGGAAGGGGGCCCAAAAATGTGTTTTTTTTTTTCTACGTCACGAAAATAGGTAAATCCGGACCTGCCATCTAATGTGTGTTTTGGCCATGTAATGTTGTTGAAATTAAATATGTTATTACCTCTGAGTCAGAGCAGTGATCATGGAAGAGAGAACACAAGCAGACAGCGCTGGAAGCTGCTAATGCTCATCAGTAAATCAGTGGAAAATAAATAGAAATCATGATTCTGTCTGAGCTATGCGTTTTAACACTAACTAGTGTAAATGTAGCCTAACAGATGTGTAAACTGAAGACTATTTGAGCTTTATTAAAACTATTTTGCACTGATTTATTGGGTTGGTTACATTTTGTTCCTTTGTGCAGTGGCTCAGGAGATGAGTCTTTGAGTTTGTATAAACATCAACAAGCTGAAAAATAAAACCAAAATTTTTTTTTTTAGATAATGTAATCTTGTTAAAATTGATTTCATAAAAAAGTATCGTTCAGGAACCGGTATCGAAGTCAAGGTATCGGTATCGATATCGAAAAATTTTGAACGATACCCAGCCCTACTCGCTCGTCACCGCTACTGATTTTAGTGTCCTTCATTACATAGTTAAAAATGGGGCCAAAGGTTAAATCATAAACAAAACTCCTACTATGCATGCCTAAAAGTGTCAACCCTCACTGCATGTGTCCTGCGTCCTTGTGTAGACTGCGCCATTTATTTATAATGAGAATGAATTACTGTTGTGGCACATTCGTAACAAATTAATTAAAAATTGTAACAATAAATTAAAAATTAGTTATAGACTGGATATATGGAATTAACACTTGATGGACCGTTTGAAACCGGCCCATGAGTCTGTAGTTTGAGACCCATTTTGTAGATTCATACTGTGCAAGTTTGTTTGCATGTGTCCTTGAATCGTTATCCATGGTAGGTAGTCATTATAGACGTGCATATGTTAGTTTGCTCTTGTGTGCGTGTGAATCATTGTGTGTGTAATCCTGACCTTAAAAGCCCCTTCACTGAGGGATCTTGCCAGAGTGATTATGAGTGTCATGGAAATCTGCCTTAGATGTGCTGGATCTCCTTCCTGCTTGGCTGGTACATATACTGGATGACTCGTTTCCTGTCTAAACCCCGAAATTCTGCTGCCTGTGCCTCGCACACCATAAAATTATGGGATTATGAAAGTATTATGACAGAATTCCTGCAATCCACACACAGCAGCTCATTCATTTGGGCCCATCTCCGTCTTGGTGGGCCTGCCAGTCGAACGGTCATACTGAAATTCACTTTAAATTAAGTTGTATAAAATGCTCTATTACCTCTGGACCTGATGTTACTTTGAAGGCTTGGGGTTTTACCAAACAACTGACGACTAAACAGACAACTGCTATTAAGACATTTTGCATTAGATTTAATGAGTCATTTTGAATATACATGAGATTTTGATTGGTAAATTAAAATTAAAAGCAGTAAATTAGTAAGAGGTAGTGACTCACAGCATCAAATTTATAATAAAAAATGGCTACACCATTTTTATTTTTAATTTGAGTAGCACTGTCCTGTAGGCTACTTATAGCGTGCGTTGCTTTGGCCAGAACTGTCGTGTTAAACATTCTAAATCATGCTCAGCATCTTGAGGGCATGATTAGGGGTGGCTGTCACCAATGTTCCCTCTATTTTTTTTTCTTGCTGAGCAAACCTTTTCTCTATTGGGCGGACATTTCAGCCATCTGAGCAAAAACATTCTTTATACCAGACCTGTACAGCACGTACACAAAAAAAAAGTGTGTAACTTTTCACTTTAATGTGCTATTTATATTTGATTTGACCCTTGATGTAACTAAATTATGTACATTTTAGGTTACCTGAGAAAATATTTTTACAGTATAATACACTGCCGTTCAAAAGTTTGGGATCAATAATTTTTTAAAAGAAGTTTCTTAGGCTCCTCAAGGCTGTATCTATTTGATAAAAATACTAAAATAATTTATATCAAAATAATATTGTGAAATATTATTGCAATTTAAAATAAAAGTTTTCTATTTTAATATACTTTAAAATTGTATTTATTCCTGTAAATCAAAGCTGAATTTTCAATGTCATATGATCTTCAGAAATCAGTATAATATGCTGATTTTTTTTATCAATGTTGGAAACAGTTGTGCTGCCTTATATTTTTGTGAAACCCAATGATTATTCTTTTCAGGATTCTTTGATGAACAAAAAAGTTAAAAAGAACAGCGTTTATTCAAAATAGAAATATTTTCTAACAATATACACTACAATTCAAAATTTGGGGGTCAGTAAATTTTTGCTTTCTTCTTTTTTTAATATAATACTTTTATTCAGCAAGGAATGTGTTAAATGGATAAAAAGTGATAGTAATGACTTTTACTGCTAAAAAAGACTTTTTAACTTTTTATTAGCCTAATCAAAGAATCAAAACAGCACAATAAAAAAAAAATATTAAGCAGCACAACAGTTCAACAATGATAATAAATATGAATATTAGAATGATTTCTGAAGGAAAAATGTGACGCTGAAGACTGGAGTAATGATGCTGAAATTCAGCTTTGCTTCACGGGAATAAATTACATTTCACAATATATTAAAATATGAAAAAGTAGTTTTAAATTGTAATAATATTTCACAAAAATTACAGTTTTTTTCTTTATTTTCAATTAAATACTGCTTGGAGGAGCATAAGTGACTCAACTAAAAAACCAGGTCAATTATTTATTAGGTTTATAATATAGGCCTAACATAATATAATATAATAGCAAAACAAACTGAAGCATTTAAACTGAGATCTGCAAGTTAAATATTTTCACGTGAATGTGAATTTTTCTATAGCTTTCTAAATATCCCTATGAAGTACAGTTTGCACGATACACCTGTGTGTGACTGTAAATGTCTCTGAGTTTTGTTACCGTTCTGTGCCCATCAGCCGCTATTTCCAGCAGTTAATCAAGCCACTCTTCTTTAAAACACGGACGTTTTATTTCATGTCATTGCATTTGCTCTCGATTTGAGCTATTTCGTCCGCAACCACTGAAGTCTTGGTTTCTACAGCGACTCATTTGACTCATTCTTTCTATGAAACCTGTAAACCGTATTTACCGGTTCTAACTCTATAGCGACATCAACTTTATAGCGGTTAACCCGACCATTGCAATTCTTTCGTTTTTACTAGAATACAATCAAATGGCTTTCCCAATTCATTTTTGCGTGTGCGCGGCACATTATTTCTTCTGCATGGCCACGGCGGCCTCGCGCGCAGCTTAGAGGGAGCATTCGCTGTCACTATGAATGTTGCCATAGAGAGAGGCACATGGACAGAGGGCAATATCAGAGAGTTGTGCTGCTGACTGTCAGCAAAAGTTCAGCAAGAAATCGATGCTGCAATTAGCATAGGTTGTGATGAGGGCCAACAAAGCAGTGTATGTCCCTTCTCCTTTGTCATACTCTTCCCACTTCCAAGGTCTTCCTTAGCTTAGTGGCCTAATCTTTCCTTTGGCTTATTAATGTGCGCTTTGACATTTTTAAAAATCACAAAAATTGGTTAAGTTGAAGGTTGAAACTGAAGGTTTATGAATGTAAAATCATGCACCGATGTAGTATGCATTCAGGTTTGTGTCATTAACTCTATGGTTGATGTGGTTACGGAAACCATAGTTTAACTTGGTAAATTATTCAGATGGTGTAAAATTTGGAAACAACTTAGCAATTACAGACATTTCTCATAATATTTTGTCATAAATATGCTTGTATTTGTTTTACAACAGGCACTCAAGCTTTGTGTTATTTTCTTTTTGTCTTGCAGGTGATCAAAACTCACTTGGATCACCAGTGATAGCGGAGACAAGGGTGAAATAAAAAGTATTCAAAGCTTCCTCCTGAAGGTAGGAGGAAAACAGGGACCTGTCCTTTTTGATTTCGTCTTAAGTTCACGGAACCATTATAAAACACCACCATACAAATGTGTGCCCCTCCATCAAACAATCATAAAGACCTCACAGTAGATTAGCATCAGAAAGAAAAAATGACAGACACAACAAATCGCCATCTGAGACACAAGTTGCAGAATTTAGGAAGACGTCTGGATGAGCTTGAAGAGGCCAGAGGCAAACTACAGAAAGCTGAAGATGAACTTCTTGACATTCAGGACAAAATCATTCAGGCTGAAGGGAGTAATTCCTCACTGCTCACCGATGTGGAGACAATGCGGAAAAGATTGCTCAAAATTGAAGGCAAAGATGAAGAGGTCAGGAAAGCGGAGGATCTTTGTCGTAAGGTTAGGGAGAAATTAGATCAGGAAGAGAAACTTACCAAGGATCTTAAAGTAGAGATTGAGCGTCTTCAGCGGAGAATGACTGAGCTTGAGAAGCTTGAAGAGGCTTTTGGTAAAAGCAAGTCAGACTGTAGGCAGTTGTGCATTAGTCTTAATGAGGAGAAAAACCTGACCAAAAAGCTTGCTGCAGAGCTTGATGCCTTGGAGGCCCGTGTCAAGGAAGTGGATACCTCTGAAGCTCGACTAGACAGGGCAGAAAAATCTCTTACTGCAGAGATGGAGAAACTAAAGGGTCTCACTCAGACGTTTGTGACTGAACGCAAAATATTTCTGGAAAGGCAGAGAGAGGATGAGAAAATCATTCTCAAGCTGACTGAGAAGCTTGAACTTCAGAAAAGCAAGCTAGGCCCAGCAGACTACAGCCGATTTGATTCTAGAGATCTTCGAATTGAGGATGAGTTCTCAGCTGGCCTTACATCCAAACTGGCCAGGAAGAAGAGTTTTGACTACTTGAAGCATGCAGATGACCTAGATTTGAGAAATAAGTCGGAGAATGAGAAAAATAGCTTTGAGGGACAAGAAGATAATAAGGTTAAAGACCTCAACCAGGAAGTGGAAAGATTGAAGAATCGTTTGAAGCAGATGGCGTTAGTGGAGGAAGACTTGAAGAACATGGAATCCAAGAATTCTGAACTGATAGAAAAGTACCAGCAGGAGAGGAACCGCAGTCAAGCTCTCCATGACCAGGTTGAGGAGATGAAAATGCAACTCAATGGTTGCAGCAGTAGTAATGGAAACTCTGCAGTTACCAGCACTACAAAGGTCCTGGAAAATGGCAAGGCAGAAAATGAAGAGATCCATGTACGAAGCTTCAGACAGGAGAAACCTAAATTACTAAATAGGAGTCCTGCTGCTTCTGAACCAGTCACCTCAAAGTACAAAAGCAGAGAGGCATCTCCTCAGCAGAGGCGAGAAACTAAGCAGAGGAACAAAGACCTTTGTCACTCTACAGAAAGCTCCCCAAAGACTGTACGAAGGACTCTTAGTCCAGCACATAATGCTAGGAAAGGTATGAAGACTGGTGCTTCCAGTACTACTTCTGATAATGGGACAAAAGATGGAAAGAAAGATGAAAAAATTGGAAGTGCCTCATCAAGTGCTGTCAATGAAAGCAAGAAAGTTTCGGTCCTTAGTCGCTATCCTCCAGCTGCTAATGACCAAAAGTCTTGGAAACCACCGGTCAAGCAAAATGACAGTGATAGCAATAAGAGTCAAACAGAGAAGTTGTCCAAGTACCCGGGAAGTGATAGTGAATCAATCAACTCTGATGGGTCACTCTTAAATTCAGCCAGTGCTGCTATCATTGCTTCACCTGAGAAAGGACTAACCGAACCCGAGAGTTTAGATCAGGATACTTCTTCAATGTTGAGTCTGTCCAAGGCAAATGGATCCTATACTGCTTACAGATCCCATGTATCTCCATCTGTTCTGAGTGATCATGGTTCTGATGGTCACTCCTCAGCCTCTGAAACGGAATACATTGGTTCCAGACGATTGGCAGGTGAGCAAAATGACCCCCTGATGTCAAGTACAAGTGGAAGGACATCATCAAAGTACACTAGATACTCACGACTGCAAGAATCTTACTCTGATGGTTCCTCAAAGGGCCCCTTCAGTGAGGAACAACGCAGGCCTCTTACAATGGAAGAGGATACCCAGGAAACTACGCATACTACCTCAGGTATTGAAGTCCGCAGGGTATGCAGCCCTCGTGAAGCCCTCCAGTCAAAAGCTGTCATCAAGCAAGCCATTGTTGAGATTGACAGAAAGGAAGTGATGTCAGGGGGAATCACAGAGCCTTTGACCACTAGTGGGAAACCCAAGATCTCTACTAAGCCAGTATTGACTAGCAAGATGACCAGCAGTATCACCTTCTATCCCAATGACCCCAGCTCCTCTCGAACAAGCAGTCGGAGCAGTAGTTTGTCAAGTGAACCCCCTTCCAAGGAAAGGCACACTTCCACAAGTAATATTGTTATCGGTCCCAGTAGTGAGCACAGAGGTAGCATCTCTATACCTTACGAAATATCCATCCCTAAGAGTGAGATCACGATACGTCAAGGTGAGACTGATGCTGACTTCTCTGAACCTCACAGTTACCTTGAGACTGCTCCCGTGGAGGCAGCCCTCCTATCTCAAAGCAGTTTCAGCCTCCAGTCTTCAGAAGCTTCAGACTTGAACAATGACATTGAGTCTGGGTTTGAGAGCAGCAGTAGCGGCACCACCGTGACCAACTGGAAAAGCCACCACAACCACCACTCATATGATGACAGTTTGCCAGAAATGAGAAACGTCACTGTCAGGAGCACTTGGAGGAGCCGTGGGGCAGCTTCTGTCGATGAATCTGCTCGAGCACTAAGGCAAGATGGCTCAGAGGATGAGTGCGAGTCTGCATCCACCTGGAGAGCATATAGGGCAACTACAGTGTTGGACACTCCATCAAACTCCAGCACTGTTGCTAAATGTGGAAGTAAACCCAGCCCAGTCGAAGTATACATGCGCAGAATCAACAATGCAGCACCATCGGTCCATGATCTGAGACGACAATACAAGAAGACTCCTTCACCAGAGAGGGCTATTGCACATGAGCCTGTCAGTGCTCAGCAACTTCAACCAAGAGGCCGTAAACACCCCATGGCGAGTACTGATTTTCTACTTTTTGACCATATTCAATAAAAAGATGTAGATTCCATTCACAGACTGGACAAGCATAGTCATGCTAACTTTATTGAAAAAAAGATAATTTTATAAACGTATTTAACCTTTAAATGTAAGGGTGCTCCGATCAGGATTTTTTGGGCTGATCACCGATTGTCAATCACAGGAAGCAGTATCTGCCGATACCAATCACTGTTACGATCTTTTTGAAGCCTTCTTTTTAAGAATTATTTATAGTGAAGCTCCAGTCAGGATTTTTACAGACATTCATTCAGGATCTCATTTTTGAAAATGGGAGGAATTCCCCCTCATAGGTGACTCTTGTGGGGGGGATGTTTCTAATTGGGGGGGGGGGGGGGGGGGCATTTTTTTAAAACATTTTTCTAATATAATTATATCACCTAAATGTTGGGTCATGCAGTGAATTTTATTGTGTTTTGAACATTAAAGGGGTCATATGATGCTATTTTAAAGATCATTATTTAGAATATGTTGACATGCTTTAATGTTTGAAAAACACATTATTTTTCAAATACTGCTACATTATTGTAGGTCCTCTATGCCCACCTCTCTCAAACGCTTCGTTTTCTACGAAGTCCCTCCTTCTGACAAGCACAGTCTGCTCGGATTGGCCAGCTGACCAGTGCATTGTGATTGGCTGAACACCACAAGCAAGCGTCGGAAATGTAACGCCCCTTACCATAAAATCGCAAAGGTCAGATTTAAAGTAAATATCAAGACAGTAAATAATGTCATTAGTTTTTACCATCAGTTCAAGCCCGAAAGGGGAACAGAGTCGAGTGACAGACACAGTGTTGATGCAGTACACAAGCCGCGGTTAAGGTAGCTGACGTGCTATGATTTCTGACAGCCAGTTCACTCTCCTGTGATGTGACCCAGTTCCCCTCAAAACCCCCTGCGACTGCCTGGCCCATAAAACTCTGTATTTGAACAGTCAATAGCAAATACTTTAAACTAATAACAAAACAGATTCCAGTTGCTGATTCAGAAGACGCCAGATGTCATTTTTTTTTTTTTTTTTAGAAATAGCCTTTGTGCACAGCCAGCCGTGTACTCTTCTAGGTTAAAAAAACTGTAGTCCATAAAATGCGTTGCACAAATTCGAACATCTGAATTGTGCTGTTCTGTTGTAATAAATCTTAACCAATGATTCCTAATTGCGTCTACTTCCGAAAGGCCAAATAAAGTGCTTTCGCCTAAACACACAGCGTCTCCCTGACATGCATCAACACTACTGCTGTTCCTGAAAACACGCCTTCTTTCTTTGCGTCATTATGCTAATATTCCACATAGGAGTAGACATGTGGGGGCGTCTTAGAAATGGTCGTTTGTGGCAGTGGTTGACTTTAAATTTTATAAATAATAGCTCTCTTGGGATCTTGAGACTTTAGTGTCTTTGGCAACTCCTTTACACTTACAGATTTTATTATGCACCAAGAGCTTGTTATACTCCAAAGAGAAAGGAAAACTTGAATCGCATCATATGACCCCTTTAAAGCATGTCAACATATTCTGTTACACCAAAATACACAAAATAATTATCTTTAAAATCGTAATCATATGACCCCTTTAATACGGTGCCACTGTATGTCTTGCCAAACCTCTCACAGCAGGCGCATTGTGGAAATTAACAATATCGTTAACAATTCTCGTTTATAATCGATACTAATATGGACTTATTGTTAGTCAAGATTTAAGTCTATAGGCTGGGTTCTCGTAATGGGTGGCCGCTCATATTATTTGTAGAACGGCATGGCCTGTCAAATGGCAATAGAATTTTTGCTCTGTTACCTTTTTAATAAACAACGATCTAAAAGTTGTGGAAAATGTATGCCAAATGATAACGAGCAGTTCAACAGTAAGTGCCGCATTGATGCGGCCGATCGTATGTAATGTCGGTGGTAGAACGTGATCCTTTAGACCTCATGTGTATCTTTAGTTTAATAGCTATAGGTATGAATAAACATGAATGGGCACCAAAACGGGTAGACTTATAGAGCAGAAGCCTACCCAGTACAACTTACTGAAATGTCTAATGTAATTGCACATTCAGTGTTTCAAATGTGGAAAACCTGTAAAGATTGTATCATAGACCAGCGCACAAGCCACTCAAGGATCAGAATAACCATTTGGTGTCCATAAGCTCATTAGTTGGCTAGAAAAACCCCCAAAAAGGAGCATTTTGCTAAATATATGTGCTATATTGCCTATTCCTATTTTACTTACACTGTTGTCTACATGATAAGAAAGCAAAAAGCTAAAGATACAATTCAACACCTCCTATATAATTTAATGTTACTTACTAATAAAAAAACATTTATAGGATGCATTGATGAGGAGCCCAAACTACAATTGGTTTTTGTCTGGACTCTGGAGCTCTGTTTTAATGTTCAGCATAGGTTTAGGTTTATTTTGAATTATCATGATATTTGCTAGTTTGTTAGTATGAATGTATTTCTTGCAAATTGTAACTATTTTTACTATAAGAGATTTGCTCAGTCCACTGATGGTCGTTTTTCGCCGTGGTCAGTTTTGATCAATGAAGATAAAGATAAACAGGAGCATAAAATATCCTGCTAAACAGGTTATGTCAGCAGTATGCTTATGTAGGCCTGTCACGATAACAACTTTTTGTTGTGCGATATATTGCCCCACAAATAATTGCGATAAGTGTTATTATTGTCATTTTAAATACCACTTTATGCCACTGAATATAAAATCATAATGTAACGGCATAATAATGGAAGAAGGCATACACACTTCCAAATGACAACAAACTTTAAATTTTTGGAATATTTAGATCATGGAAATAAAGTATCAAAATATTAGATTCCTTAAAAAACTTGAATAAATAGTAAATAAACATTTTCTAACAAAAAGTGCAAAGTAACAAGTAGAAAAAAAGAAAAATGCACAAATAACTTGTAGGGCGATTTGTCCATCTACAGATTCTCCCTGACCTTCTTTTCGCTGTAAATTAAGGGTGCACACTATTGCTGAAAAACACAATCACTATTTAGCAGTCAGATGTCCGTATGCACAAAGGCACAGATCTCTAAGTAAGACCATATCTGCAGATGAAACTTATTTTGTAGAAGCATTTTTTAAATTTGAACTAGCACCTCATGACTAAACGTTATGTACGAGAAGCAGCAAAAGACACAGGCACAAGTGGAATGTAAAAAACACGATGACATTCATTTTTAAGGAAAAATAATGGGTGATATATTGCGTCACCAAAAATTGAGGTCATGTACATATATTGCGCGATAAGTCGATATATTGATTATTGCGACAGGCCTATGCTTATGCAATTCATCTGATTATCCAAATCCAATCTTGTCTGTTTATTCTCTTGGTATTCCCCCCAAAGTCTGTGCACATATTTGGTGCCACCATTTTTAATTAATATTATTTATTATTAATATAATATTAATACGTATTAAGATTTCTTAGCCATGTAATTTAACACTTTTTTTTTTAAATTTTGTTTGATTTGGAAGTCTTTCTTTTCCTAATCCTCTGTGAAGGTGAAGAGTACAGACATTTTGTAAGCATAAAGTATTTTTGGATCATTCTCTGTGTGCTGAATATGGAGCCAGATTGGCCTCAAAAATAATACATTTATAAAACAAAATTCATAAATGCACAGCACAATTTACATTTACAAAATCCAATTCGTAAATTCAAAACACAATTCATAAATACAGAAGTAAAAGCATAAATATTTCCCCAAATGCTCACACAAAAGCATCTTACCTAAATAAATTTAAAATGTTTACACAAATATGTATATATCAAGTTCTTGAATTAATTTCCATCACACATTTATGAGTGATGTTACATGTATTTATGGATCGTTGAATCTGCATTTGCAAATCATCACACATGCGTGGACTGCTTTGAATTTGTGTGCGGTATTTTTGAGACCTTCCTGGCAGGTTAAGATTCATAAATATCTTTTTTTGGAGGATGTTCCGTTCAGCCAATAATGTTCATAATGTTCTGTGAGCTTTTAATCCACCAATCAAAACGCTCTTTACTGAAGCAGTCTAAGCTAAAGTGTGAATAAATAAACCAGACTCTTATTGTTTATATTAGTAGTTTAAACCTGCTTTTTCTCCCTTTTTACTTGACTTCACTATTTGCAGAGTATGGAACTTTATGATCTGATTGAAGTCTTCAAGTTAATATTTATGCTTTCCTTTAAAGTGGTATAATACCACATTTTGCCACATGAATGGCAAAAATTATGTGGACATTGGACACCCCCTAATTAATGGGTTCATCCTATTACTACCAGGTTTATAAAATCAAGCATCAAGTGTGGGTGTGGTGTTCGGATGTCACTTAGATTTGGTCATGCAGTATATAAGAATTTATGGTAAAAACTTAGAAAAATTAAAGCTTTTAATTGGAGATGACATTTTCCTACACTTTTTTAAATATACATGTTTTCTGCATCGCGAAAATCATAGGGCCCTACTAATGTAGCAAACGAATATGATAAGCTCATTGTGAGAGTAAAAGATGGAGACATTGTTGTTTATTTACTTAGCATTGCGTCGGGTGACAACGTAGTATTAAATCACCATTCAACAGATTCAAGCCACCACCACACTGCCATCTATTGGGCTGCAGAAAGATACTAACTTTTCAATTTGCTATGTTACTGTCTGTACTGACAAAACTTTTAAATGTGACACCGTGTCTGCGCCGCAACAGGACACGACAAAGCGACCGTTAAAAATCATCTGAACTTTGTGTCAGCACATCATAAATAGAACGAGGCATCAGTTTACTGCGTACAGTGTAGACAACATCACTGATTATAATGGGTTCTATTCTACACCGGATGCGAGCGGCATGGCGCGACGTGATGTGACCAATGTGATAAGCATGAGTCAGGGCCGCGGCGCAGCCGGAATAAACACCAGCATTGACTGAGTGGCCACGATCAGCTCCGGTGGCCGTAACACAGGCTTTAATGCGCCGCAGATGCATGCCGTGATGCGCAGATCAGCTCTAGTCTCTAACGTCATTGAATCTGCTGTTGAAAATGAACCTTCCATTCATCATATCATCATGCAAAACTAAGAATTAGAATCATTGTAATGTGATTATCAAATATAGGTGCGGGTGGGTGGCGGGCGGATAATTTGAAGCAGCGGACTCGGGTGAAGTTTGAGCTCATCCGCGTATCTCTACACTACACTGACCTGGGTCGCCAGTAGCAAACAATGGAGCGCGCTCAGCTGGACAAACTAGTTATTACACCATTCAGAAGCATTTAATCTGCGCTATATGTTCTGTAAAAAAAAAAATTCATATCAGCGGCATATTATCCGATACCGATATATCGGCGACAGGCTCATGTCGGCCGATAATATCGGCAAAACGATATATCGGTCGGGCTATAAATATATGTTAAAAAATTTAAAACAGCTTTTTACATATACAGTGGGTACAGAAAGTATCAGACCCCCTTAAATTTTTCACTCTTGTGATATTGCAGCCTTTGCTAAAATCATTTAAGTTAATTTTTGTTTCCTCATTAATGTACACACAGCACCCCATATTGACAGAAAAACACAGAATTGTTGACATTTTTGCAGATTTATTAAAAAAGGAAAAACTGAAATATCACATGGTCCTAGGTATTCAGACCCTTTGCGCAGTATTTAGTAGAAGCACCCTTTTGATCAAATACAGCCATGAGTTTTTTTGGGAAAGATGCAACAAGTTTTACACACCTGGATTTGGGGATCCTCTGCCATTCCTCCTTGCAGATCCTGTCCAGTTCTGTCAGGTTGGATGGTAAAAATTGGTGGACAGCCATTTTTAGGTCTATCCAGAGATACTCAATTGGGTTTAAGTCAGAGCTCTGACTGGGCCATTCAAGAACAGTCACAGAATTGTTGTGAAGCCACTCCTTCGTTATTTAGCTGTGTGCTTAGGGTCAGTCTTGTTGGAAGGTAAACCTTCGGCAAAGTCTGAGGTCCTGAGCACTCTGGAGAAAGTTTTCGTCCAGGATATCCCTGTACTTGGCTGCATTCATCTTTCCATCGATTGCAACCAGTCGTCCTGTCCCTGCAGCTGAAAAAAAACCCACAGCATGATGCTGCCACCACCAAACTTCACTGTTGGGACTGTATTGGACAGGTGAAGAGCAGTGCCTGGTTTTCTCCACACATAACGCTTAGAATTAAGGCCAAAAAGTTCTATCTTGGTCTCATCAGACCAGAGAATCTTATTTCTCAACACTCACAACTCCATGCGGGGCTTTAATGTGTCTTGCCACTAGGAGAGGCTTCCGGTCGGGCCACTCTGCTAAAGCCCGACGGGGTGCTGTAGGGTACATTGCCATGCAGTGATGGTTGACTTTTTACAACTTTCTCCCATCTTCCGACTGCATCTCTGGATCTCAGCCACAGTGATCTTTGGGTTCTCTTTACCTCTCTCACCAAGGCTCTTATCCCCCGATAGCTCAGTTTGGCCGGACGGCCAGCTCTAGGAAGGGTTCTGGTCGTACCAAACGTCTTCCATTTAAGGATTATGAAGGCCACTGTGCTCTTAGGAACATTAAGTGCAGCAGAAATTTTTTTTGTAACCATGGCCAGATCTGTGCCTTGACACAATTCTGTCTCTGAGCTCTTCAGGCAGTCCTTTGACCTCATGATTCTCATTTGCTTGACATGCACTGTGAGCTGTAAGGTCTTATAGACAGGTGTGTGGCTTTCCTAATCAGTCCAATCAGTATAATCAAACACAGATCGGACTCAAATGAAGGTGTAGAAACCTCTCAAGGAGATCAAGAAGAGAAATGGACACACTGAGTTTTCAATATATGAGTGTACAGCAAATGGTTTGAATACTTAGGACCATGTGATATTTCAGTTTTTCTTTTTTAATAAATTTGCAAAAATGTCAACAATTCTGTGTTTTTCTGTCAATATGGGGTGCTGTGTGTACATTAATGAGGAAAAAAAATTAACTTAAATTATTTTAGCAAATGGCTGCAATATAACAAAGAGTGAAAAATTTAAGGTGGTCTGAATACTTTCCGTACCCACTGTATATATGAATAAAGCTGTTTTCATTTTTTGCTACTTATTGCTAACTAATATTTCTGTGTAAGATATTGATAGATGTAAAGGGTGTTGAAAGGAGGAAAGGTCAGAGGTCATGCCTCTGTTTTTAGGAAAACTGTTAGTCCGGTCAACTGGCAGTTTTTGTCTCAGCAGCTAAACCAATTTGAGTCTGGCGTCACCCCAGCAGTCAAAACAAAACTGGGAAAGTAGGCCCTTTTTACTAGCTTTCCCCCTTTTTCATTTACTTAAGAATACAAGTAAGAGAATAGAGCTGTATCCTATCAGCGCACCAATTACTATCATCCTTTCATTAAACATCTCAAACAGCCCATCCCACAAATTTACCCACAAAGACCTAATTAAATCACTGAGAAGGCCTTCAAACATGGCCCCTTCCTGGCACACGACTTCAAAAACAAAAACTGCCCCTATTTCTTCAATCTCTATTTCTCACGTTCTATTTCGTGCCATGTTTGTGTTCTTTGTCTATTGCTCTGATGGATGGCAAATGCCTGTTCGTTTATCTGAGAAAGCTGAAAGATTTATGCACAAGTGAATTCTAGCACTTGCATAACCAGAGGTCAGATCATTTGTTTTACTCTCTTCACCCTATCACTCAGTGAAGGTTAGCTTTCTTTGTGCTACAGATGGTTCTTCATGCTGTCATTGCAGCTGTAAGTTAATATACTGCTATTGTGATCACACAATCATTCATTCGCTCTTATTTCTCTCTGCCGGGGATTCTCTGTCATTAATCTTTTATCTCTTTCAGCTTTAAAACGTCTTTCCATCTGTAGAATAAATGTGATTTGTACCATAAACCTTTAAAATTGAAAGTGGAAAAAAATGGTTTTGTGAGTAAAGATATGTATAAACATAGACTTTTCTTCAATTGTGTTTTTTTTTTACTTGAAAAACGACCTCAGTCAAAACACTCTCTCAGTAGTTTTAATTTTCTACTATTTCCAACATTGTATTCTTATACGTCTCAGAAGAATTCTGTATGTTTAGTCATTTTCATTTCCACTACAGGGTAATTTCCACCATGATGATGATGGAAATGTTGTTTATAAAAATGTTTGAATAAAATAACTCACTCCTTTGTCTTGCTAAGGCTAATTTCATAGCTAGCATTTTAATGTATACTAAATACACATAACAGAAAAATATACTTAATACTTTTTGTGTAAAGATTTACTTTTTTTTTTTTTACATATCACTCTTTGTTTAAGTACAGTAAGTTGAAAGTCTAAGTCTGTGACAAGACTAAAACAATCAAATCTACATAAAATTAATGAGAATAGCAGCATAAATAGGCAAAAAATTATGCAAATCAATTCCTGGGACATAAAAATGCCTATAGTCGAAGAAGCACCTACATGTTCTCAGTCTAGCAGGCTTCAACAACTTATTGAAAGCAATCTCCATCCATTCCCACTCAATCTGGAGGCCATTAGGAAGGATTTATCTAATCAGCCATGGTCATGCATGCATTCAACTTTATCTCCAACTCATGTGATTTTTTTTTTAACCCTGAATTTAGACTAGTCATCTCAATAAATACCTCAAACTCAGGGTTATCACTATGATTGTGACAAACACAACATAATCAATGTTTAAATGAAGAAACTGAGAATTCGGTCTGTTTTTCAGCTGTTTGTAAATCATTACGGGTTGCATTGTAAAACTCCTCCGATTTCAGCTAGTAAAACTGATCTGCGGTCACAGCTGTGGATACAGTATTGAATTGGTGATTCCATTATTTCTATTTATTTCTCTCGACCTGTATCAAATCGCATGGTTCCTTTTTATCCCAGTGTATCTACAGTGGAATAGCTTGACCGTGGATGTCTTTATTTAAACCTTCAGATGGATTTCCAGACTGTGTCTTATATTAGATCAATACCACAGTGATTAGAGTGAGATTCAATCCGTCCATCAATGATGTGGTGTCATTGTGCTGACATGGGCAGAGGTTTTATCTCCTCCATTATTAATGAAGGTACATGTCCAGGACAGATCAAGCTCATCTGTTTCATGTCTCTGACACAAAGCCTATGTGAGTCAAATATATGTGCTAAAGTCATTAATACTCCTGCTGCGTGGAGAGCAGTATGAAGTAATCCTGGTTTGACCAGATGTCGTGTTATGTTTAGAGCTAGTATGACTTTTCTTCCCTGCGTATAAAAATACACAAATCTGGAGTGATTTATGGAGGAATTTTGATCACAGGTTTATGTTTTGTTTTGTTTTTTTCTGGAAGTTAATATGGGACAAATGTGCTTAGACAGGCAACCATTAGCTGCTTATTAATATAACACTTTGCTTATATAATAGCACATTGGTTAATGGCATTGGTGTAGTGTGATTTTTAAAAAAATATTTTAACAGCTTGTCTGGACAAAGTCACTTTGTAAATTTTTGGGCTTGATTCCGTGATTCCTTCACTTTTTGGTGTGCTTCTGTCTTGTTTAATGTTTCTTAATGAAGACACTTCCAACTAAGTGAAGAAAAAAGTAATAAAAATATCTCTTTTATAAATTTAATGTGGCAGTACTATACAGTAAGTTTATCAGAAGGTAATACTGTAGTACTTTGATATGCAGCATGTCATGGTTTTGAATAATAATGTAACTCACATAAGCACAGATTACACATACTTGAATCACATAAATCACACTGGATATAAAATAATGGAATTTATTTCATTAGCTTTTTTTTTTTTAAAACCTAGCATTTCAAAATGTTTTGTAACAGGCCACATGTTCTACTCTTGGTACCGAGTACACTTGATCTGTTTTAGTCAATTTTTTAATAATAATAATAAAAAAAGAAATCTAGACATTTTCCATTTCAGGACAATCACTACTAATATTCATATAATGTGCTTTGAACTTCCTGTACCATGGATTTACATGGAACCCATTCCGTCATGACATCTTCCTGTAAGATTGTGCTTGGGTCGTTTCCACCCGTTGCCCCTTCCTGAGTGACACAGGAAGTTGTAAGTTTGTGCCTGCCCATTTGGCAGCCAATGCATCGTAACTGGTTTCCTGTACACCCACCTCTTGTATCCCAGCAGGTCTCAAGCCCTATTATGGACAATTAGCATCTGTCTGCTGTGTACGAAATTCCACAGCAGTGTGTGGCATATGCTGCTGCCTCATTTGGGAACTTTTTATTACTGACGTCATAAACCATTTGGTTGGCTGTGTAAAGTCTCCACCTTCATGGTAAAGAAAAGAGACAATATTCTATATTAGGACTTGTTCTGCGGTCTGAGCAGTTTCTCTCCTCTGACGTGTCTGATAAGTGTTTGGTCTGTACAAAAATTAAGAATTCTTATACTACTTTGGAATTTAAAATAAAGATTTGAATTAAACATCTAGAACTGTTTAAATGTAATGTTTAAAATAGTTATCCTTAGGTGCTTGCTGTTTTTTTTTTTTGGAACCCTGCAACCTTGAATGATATATATACGTGTTCCTAATATCAGAGAATTAAAAAAACATTTAGCAATTAATAATAGAGTAAAAAGTCACAGAAAAAGTCTTGGAAATTTCTTATGTAAATGTTTTTATTTTATCCACTAGAAAATGCTCTGTGAGTCTCTATAAAATGAATCATATGCAATAATCACAATTGAGTACAAAAGCCATTGGTCAAAAAGTATTGTATAATATATTACTGAAACTAATTCAAACTAATTGTATTTCATGGCATTTCTATATCTGCTTTAAATGCCAATACCAGCATTTATTGCCATTCATTTATTGCATAATATTGCCATTCAAATAAAGGAATAGTATGTCCACAATAATTACCAATCAGTCATATTGCATATAATAGATCAAAATTTCATGATCAGGAAATTCATGTGATTTAATGCGCCGCAGATGCATGCCGTGATGCGCAGATCAGCTCTAGTCTCTAACGTCACTGAATCTGCTGTTAAAAATAAACCATCCATTCATCATATCATCATGAAAAACTAAGAATTAGAATCATTGTAAATATGCAAATATAGGTGCGGGTGGGTGGCAGGCGGATAATTTGAAGCAGCGGACTCTTTTCCTTTTTCTTGTTTTCTTTTTTGGGTGAAAGTTTTGAGCTCACATGTCAGCGTATTCTCTCCATACACTGACAGGGTGCCGTAGCAAACAATGGAGCGCGCTCTGCTGGACAAAAAAGTTATTACACAATTTCAAGCATTTAATCTGCATTATATGTTCTGTAAAAAAAAAATTAATATCGGTGACAGGCTCCTACCGGACGGAGCCGATATATATGAATAAAGCTGTTTTAATTTTTTGCTACTTATTGCTAACTAATATTTCTGTGTAAGATATTGATAGATGTAAAGGGTGTTGAAAGGAGGAAAGGTCAGAGGTCATGCCTTTGTTTTTAGGAAAACTGTTAGTCAGGTCAACTGGCAGTTTTTGTCTCAGCAGCTAAACCAATTTGAGTCTGGCGTCACCCCAGCAGTCAAAACAAAACTGGGAAAGTAGGCCCTTTTTACTAGCTTTCCCCCTTTTTCATTTACTTAAGAATACAAGTAAGAGAATAGAGCTGTATCCTATCAGCGCACCAATTACTATCATCCTTTCATTAAACATCTCAAACAGCCCATCCCACAAATTTACCCACAAAGACCTAATTAAATCACTGAGAAGGCCTTCAAACATGGCCCCTTCCTGGCACACAATCTGACATGATTGTGACAGGTAGAGGTATGCGCGAGATGTCCCGCTCTCACAAGGTTATATTCTGCACCCACCCGCTCCCGCTATATATTCACTCTTTGTTCACCCGCTGTCCGCTTAGAATAATTTTCTTCCCGACCCAACCGCTCCCGCTAAATTTAGATCTTGTTTCCAGAATCTCACATTTAAATTTCCGTTACTGAAAGAAAGCGAGATAGGCTAACAAATAAAAGTGTAGTCTGCACAAAATTGTATGTTATTTTATTCGTCTTGTCAAGAGTCTTGAATTTATTGACTTTGACTTGAATTTATATGAATTATCTCAATTATCTTAAGACACAATATTCGTTTAATATTTTATGCAACACAGTAGGAAAAAAAGTGTCAGAGAAAATAAAAATGTTATTTCTTATTTTTATTCGTCTTGTCGTCTTTGTTTAACATTTACATCACAATAGAAAAATGTGTCGCAGAGAGAAAAAAATAGGTTGTACAAATAGCCTATACTATTTTATTCGTCTTGTCAAAATAATGAATTCGTTTGACATTTTTCTGTTAACACGATAGGAAAAGTGTCGCAGAGAAAAATAAATAAATACGACATCTGTAATTAAAATATAGGCTAAGCAAAATATAGACAAAACCGGGTGTTTTTTGAAAGGACTTGAGGACGCGCTCAACACACTGTCCATCATATTGCTCTGTCATTCATCAACAACCTGACTGTTCTGTCTGAGGGCCGTATATTTAGGCTACCACCGATACAGCCTGCTCTGAGCAGCATTATGCACATGCTACGCACAGACCCCGCAAATAAAACGCGTGGCGCAGAAAGCATGCGTGCAGCGCGTGCATAACAGTCCGAGTGCAGGTATAAGAATAAAGCGCAGATATGCTGTTCTGAATGGACGTCGGGAACGGGATATTGTTAGACCGCCCACTCCCGTTCAAATTACACCAGAGTTACCAACCGCTACCGTGTTTTATTCGGGAATTTAATCCCGCGGCACAAAAAATCTGGTCGGGGGAATGCAGACCTCTAGTGACAGGCCTATGACCCTTCAGAACATGACAGAATTTGGTGGATAAATAAATCAGTTGAAATCATTAGTATACTTTATCACATTTGTTGTATGTTTGTTCTCCTCCTAGTCTGCAGATGATCGAGAAACCTCTCCGTCCTCATTGCGAAGGCAGCCTGCGGGTGATGTGGACCTGTACGATAGGTCTGCGAGTCGTGGAGCGTGGTCTAGCAGGAACCGCAGAGCTGATGGAAGCCGGTCATGGTCAAATCGCCACCTGGACAATTGACCCAGATTACCCACATTTCTAACTAAAGGTACATGTATTTCTTATAACCTTATTCAGCTAAGCTTATCTAAAGCTAGATCCCATAGAGGATTCTGGGTTATACTTAATTAAAGAAAGCTAGACGCAAATTACACACATTAATGACTCTTAACCTAAAGTATCCTGATGTGTTTTTATTGCCTCAGTTCTTACATCTCAAAGTGGCTCTTGCGCACAAGGAATGAAGCTCTTCTCCTCTTTTCAGTTTCATCATATCTTTAAAGACCCATCAGATTTCCAGGCAGTGACCCCCGGGAACCTCCTCGTCGTACTTTTACATCAACCACACCTGTATGAATTCACCATTTTCCAGCTGTCGCTTTGGGAACAGAAGTCACATATTCCTTCAGCGATGAATCCTCTTCTGCTTCTCGTAGTTTATTAAAGTCGTCAGATGTGACAAGGGAGAGGCTCAGACATGTGACTGTCTTGCTGTTGGGAGGATGTGAATGGGGCTTTGGGTCATTTATCACCAGTAGTTTGACAATCTCACTTTTATTTTTCTGGATGGTGTTTAATTCAGGAATTCATTGGGATTATTGCACACAGCTAAAATGAATAGATTATCCAGGTGTTCACAAGTAGAGCCAGTAGTCAACCACATCCTAAGAGTACATGCTAAGTCGTCAGTATGCATTCATGTAATTAAGCCCAGTTTTTCACCCTTAAAGCTCCTGGTGTCCAAGTTTATTTGATCTCATTTGTAATCTGATCATGTTCATTGAACTGTATTCTGTTACTAGTTTGTTTAATTCCTTCATCTTCTCTTTAACTGGATTTGATGGTTGCACAACCAGCATAGCGAATGCACAGGACCACCAACACTAAAAAGCTGGGAAACGCATCTGCATGTTGACCCTTCCCTGTCTCAGTAGCTCTGAAGGGATGTTGGCTTTGGATTCCAAACCAGCTGGAGAAGAATCCAATCATCTAGAGCTCATCTCGATGTGACCTCGTCCATCTGGGTAGCTAACCGGGATTATCCCAAATGCTGGACATTTATGGAGGATTTTAAGAGCGGACTCCTCGCAGCCGCTTTCTAACTCTATTCGCAAACTTTGCACAGAAAGACACTGATCCGAACTTTCAGTGTGTCACAGGAAACCAGTGTTAGGGATTCTGCTGGTCCGAGTCAGTCCCTAGATGGGTCGTGTTTTCAGTTATTTCAGCCATAGAGCTTGTTGAGCCTTGAGGGTGGCTAGCATGACACCACAGAGGATCCAGAATGCTTAAGTTAGGAATGCTTGTGCCTGGATAAACGGCCTCACCATCAAAAGCATCGGAATGCCCATCACTTTGTCCTCATGCGGTTAGTACTTGTTGAAATATTGAATAGAGCTGCTGCTGTTGAAATGTCTTGTACTGTTTCTATTAAGTTTTTAAACTTCAGTGCCGCCAATGATTCATTTTCTCATTCAGGCTCAGATTCCTCTTGTCCTTAAACACTACGCTGAAGTGTCTGTATGTATTAATATCTCTCTTATCCAAGTCTGTGTCTCGATTGAACCCGACGATGATGACGGCCCACCAGATGATCTCAGTCTCCAATGTCACTGGAATGTGGGATGTTTTATTTTTCTGTTTGTTTTAATCTAATGCTGTACATATAATGTTCTGAGAGTTGATGTTCAGGTGGGCAGTTTGCTTTCTTTGCAGCATCTTGGTTATTACAACTTTAAAAAGATCCATGCCTCACCATCACGGTCAGTTTTGCTTCGTTCTGGTTTCGTGTGCTTCTGTGTCCTGTAAAGTCATTCATCCCTCTGCTTGGGCTGGATGCAGTCTTTGAAACACAAGTGGAAATTTCTTTTTGTCTATTGATTTATCCATTTAAGTCATTCTAATGAATTTGTAATTGCACTTAAATCATCATTAAAAACAGACTTATAAAGTAAAAAAAACAGACTAGATCCTTCTGAAAATAAGTCATTTCTGATGTATAAATAATGTTTTCACAGCTTTGGTTTGGATTATACCTCAGAAATGGAGACACTACACAATTGTTGTGGCTTAACAGCAAAAAATGTAACGTGTAATGAATAATATAATAATTTTACCACCCAACTTAAAACTTAATTTTCTACACCAAGCTGCCCATACAGCATTTATAGTATATATAATATTATATTTTTAATTAATTTCTGAAAATAACTCATTTGACTTCGGCCAGTGGTTTGGCTTTGTACTTCACAAATTTTGTTTTCTGTTTTGTTCTGCACAGCAAAACCAAAACTGTGTCTTTCCAAATGCATTCCCCAGACTTCACCTCTACTTCCTGTTCTGGGGTCCTGAAGCGAACATGCTGGTTCCTGTATCTCATGCCCTTGCTTTCCCAGAATACCTTAGTGCTCTGGGCTGCTGTAATCCAAGCTGCCGATCCCTAAAGCCATTTTATTAGCTGGCTAAAGCAGTGGCAGCAGGCCTGATATACGACCCCGGGGTTGCTTGCAGGTCGGAGGTTAGTGCTGCATTTGATGGGCTAACTTCTGAGGGAGGAAGTGAGACAAGCTGGCAGCAAAAAAAGCAAAAGAGGAAGCAGAGAAGGTGAACGGCCAGCTCGCTGGGATGGTGTCCATGTGTGGTAGCAAAAAGCACCAGGAGGGTCACCCTGGATTCTGTGGAGTTTTAGCCATTTCTCAACTTCCACAAATAGTTTTAGGCATTATGAATTGTAAATCCTTCTATAATAAATGTGTGCCCGCTCAAAGCTTGCAAACATGATCCTAAAACTGCAGCATGACCCAAATCGATGTGATGATATAGTGTGAGTCTGTACCAGCAGACTCTTCCAGACACAGGTGCCGCAGCTGTCGGAAACCGTAGTTTTTATGTGCTCACAAGACAGTCCAAAGTTTCTGAAAGCGGTCTTTTTAAAGAGCCGACTGAAACCGCAATTCTCAAGGAATTCTTCCTCATTTCTCCACCGCATTTACTAATGTGTCAGTGTGCCGTTTGCCCTCAGAAGTCATCGAACACATGTCTCTGATTTTCATTCCTCCACTTCTGTCTTTAACTCTCTGTGGAAATAATGGCTGTGAGATTCGATTACACGTCTCGGCACGGATCAGTGGTTATATAGTTTCACATATTGTTCGTTTTTAAAACTAAATCATGAAAATATGTCTTCCTACATCAAGATTTTCTACATCCACATCTCTTTTGTGTACATTTAGGAGGTCAAACAACCTAGCTATGACACAAGTCGGTAAGCATTACCATGTTTAACTTCTGACAGTTGGTGATGACTCAGAATGGTTTTTAATCATTTTTAGTGACAATTTTCTAAGTCTTATTGAGGAAAGTAGTTGTAATTATTTTCTAAATGTCATTTATAAGCAATAAAGTAATATTGAATGTACAGAAGAGACATTTTGAAAGCTGTGTTATACCCGCATTGTGAGCCGGCATTGGACCCGAAAGGTCAAAAATAGGTCACAGTGTCATGAAAAATCACTCCAGAATTGCACTTAACCAGCACTTAACTTAAATGACTCTTTTAACCTTTTCCTTAACATTTATGGATTTCCTTTTCTAACATGCCTGATTCCCCCCTCCCCCTACCTCTTTTTTGTTGTTGTATCACTTCCCCCTAATTAAGTGAATGTACAGCCATCAAAGATGTGTATATATGTGCACGTATATATGTATGTGTGTTTGTGCACTGGCCAAAATGACAGAATAAGTTCACCTGCAGCAACTGTGAGACAGATCTTGTATTTTTGGGGGTTGAGAAATGGACTGTCCACATTATTTGTATAGACGGCAAAGTGTTTTAATTTGTGTCGTTATTCTTTTTTTCTGTAAGGCCGAGTGCTCTGTATTGTCTGTTTCAGTTGACACGTAATGTGCCAAAAATCATTCCAAGATATTTTTGTAGTTTACAAGGAAAATGAACAGCTTAAGCATTATTGAAATTAAAAGGGTAAATATTTCTGTTGTCAAGCTTTTCCTTTATCTGCTTTTTTCCAAACTACAATCGGATAGGTTTTATTTAAAAGTATTTTGTAAAGTGGGCCATTTTTAAGATATGTTAAGTTTTTTTCCCCCATTTTTTTTGTTTGTTTATTGTGTAGATGTGTACCTTATTGGGCTCCTGGAGAGTGTTTTTTTGGATTATTAATTTCAGTGTTATGTTTTATTCATAATCTGTATGAACTATTAAAGTTAGCCGACTCAGTTAAATGCATTAATTCACCAGCTTTTCAAACTTTTTTTTTTCTTTCATTCTAAGGGAAGTGTTTGGGTAAGTAAGATGAACCTGTTGAGCCAGGGTCTCAGTATGGTTCAGTTCTGTACTGTTCTCATCTTTTATTAACCGCTCAGACTGTGGGTTTCCCTTCTGTTCATTCAGGGTTCATTCATCTCCTGTGCCGTATTAAAAGCGCTGCCAAAGACAGATTTCAGGCCTTAAACACACACGCAAACATGCTGTAACACAGTCACTGAATTAAAGTTCACTGATATGCTTACACGGTCTCTCAAAGACACTGCACATATAACTACAGGCCTGCATAGTTAAAGAAGGGAGACAGAAGTTGAGAGCGTCTTTGTGGTGTTTCTCTCTCTGATCGGGCAGATGTTGGTATAGCGTGAACCTGCGGTGAGGACACAGGTGAACATGCTCATTGTATTCAGCCTCTCAGTGTCACCAATAGCACACTCTTTCAGTCTTACACCTTTGTACCGTAATATGTGTGCATGTTTCAGCTTAACATGTTTCAGCATTGTGCATGGAGCTAGACATCTCTTTAGGCTGAACTGCAGCCCATATGTATTCCAGCTAATATAATAAACGCAAACTTGTTTGTAACTGGTTTGGTTTTGTGTTTTTATCGAGTGGATAACTAAATTGTTTTTTTGTTTTTTTTGAATAATCTGCCAGCAGATGGTTACTAGACATGACTGATGGACTGAACGTACATCCAAGAAGCTCTGGCGTCATTTAACAGATGTATTTGTGATAACAGTGTAATAAAAACACAAACCATAGGAATTTGATATTCAGTATTTTTTCAACTGGCGGAACACATTATTTGTGTAATGCCAGATAGCTCCATCTAAATAAAACTCTTCAGTTAAAATAAGCAACACTCATGACAGTAAATTTTAGGCGTAAATGTTCCAATGTTTTTTTTTTTTATTTATTTAAAAAATGTAGCAATTTACACCACAAACGGTAAGTAAAAAGAGAATAGTTAAGTCCACACCACAACTATATTGATAATGACAAACAGCAGCAATATTGCTGGAATCACTTTCAGAACATTTTTTTCCCCAGCTGATGATTAAAACATTGACCAATCAGACCAACTGGCCAATCAATAGCAATTGACCAATAATTGAGCCAATCAGAATCTAGACAACATTAAAGAGCGTGAGCGTTTAAAGAGGTAGGTGACATCATTGCATCATACACTTATACTAAATAGAATGTTATCATCCGTTGGTGTGGACAACAATATAGTTATGGCTTTTTTCCCATGCAGTTTGGAACAACACAAGGGTGAGAAAATAAATTGCGAACTGTTCCTTTAAGGCATCGGTACATAGTAAACGTATGGTCTGCATTTTATGGCTTGGTACTAATAAGCAATATTGACCGCGAGTTCATAAAATAACAGACTATTTAGATGGAAAGACACCACAAATCAATATAGATATGACATGATGCTGTAAATAACTTTAAAACCAGATTTAGAGAGTTCACTCAGCATCAGAATTCACTATTGTTTGTCCAAATCATTGAAACGGCTTTAATCCTGTTCTGAGACTAAACGGGAGGTTTTTTTGAAAGACATTCAAAATGGATTAGAAAAGTCTAGACAGTGAAGTCAGTCTTGTTCCAGCGTTGAACATTCTTCAGCATTACCGAAGAAGAGTTTTAAAAGCATTTTAATGGAGCGTTAGCATGAAACTGACTAGGTGATTTAAAAATGAAACGTTATACGGCCTATCTGTGTGTGGAGGTGTTTGTATGAGTGGTTTAGTCCATAGGGGGGGGGGGGTTCTGTGGTGGAAAGGCACATTGTGAAGTTGTGTAGTTGTGTGGGTGATTAAGAGTAACATCTGGATGAGTCAGGTTTGAGTTCTGACACGCTCATGTGCATCAAAAAGAGACCTACTCAGAGTCTAACGCAATGAAATATTTCCCAGAAGGCATCCAGGTGTCTTTGAGAATATTACAGCACTTCAAAGGTGTTAAAATACAAGTTGAATTGTCAAGGAGATAAAATCTATTTTAATATTATGCAATCAGATTATGGAGTCTGTCCTGACGGGGTGCAGCTCGCGCATCATTTCCTGCTAACGTTGTGGCTCTAGGAAAGTCAATAAATCTAGAGGAACTGGTCTTGGAAGTTGTCTGCAGTTAACAGTTCAACATAAAAGCATCCACAAAATACCATAATATCTAATAGACGTGATTTGATGGCGATTCGGCTTTGCGGTCAATGAACCGAATGTACTCACATTATCAAAACCACTGGACAACTGCAGTATTATGAATTAAAGCATGGTTGTGGCATCGTGGTGCAGGCTGCTCAAGGCTCTAATCATGAACCAAACTGCTGGGGCCAATATCAGCTAAGGTCCCTCAGACTCCCACAATGCAGTGCAGCTGCCAGGGCCCACACCACACAAACTGGGCCTGTGGCCAGAGGCCTGGAGAGGTTATGGCAAGAACAGAGAGCGGGAGAGAGTGGCCAAGAAAGCCCCTGGGCAGCATGACATGGGAAGAGACTGGATAAACTAAGAATAAAAAAAGCAAAGCAGACAAAAATGGGAAGGAAATGGCCACAACCAAAAGAAGAGAAAAAATGAGACCATGAAAAGAGGCTAAAGAAACAGGTTAAGAGAATGCCTGACCAAAATATTAAGTAAAAAAAAAAAACACGGCAGTTCACTCCGGACACATAATTGCACATAAAAACAGCAAAACACAAAGTTGGTCAACATGGCAAATCTGCATGACCAATTCAACACATTACATAATCTGCTTGGGAACATCTTTTCCAGACGGTGTGGATTCCTACAGGAATTACTCGATTTCACCCACAACAAAATCATCAAACAATGTTAAGTAGAATGCTCTTCAAGGAATAAAAAGGAATGCATGGTTTTTTTTACTTCTTAATGTTGCGATGCAATGAAAGTAGCAAAAGGTCATTTGTTGCATATTGTGACGTACATCCTAGGGATATGGATTATCAAATTGTGGGCTGGGTGCTTGCTTCTATTTATTGTTGATTGGATGGAGGCAGATCTAAATGCATACCTGAGGTAGAATTTAAGAAAGGATCGTGGGTTTAAGCAGACTAAATGATTGGAGTTGTCCAGCATATGACAGCAGAGAGAAGGCTGTCATTTCACTGGAAGATCGAGTTATGACATTTTGATTAAAAATTGTAAAACCTGAACAATGCATAGATATATGGTTCCCAACAAGATTAGGAACATAAATGTAGAACTTCTATTATATGGCAACTTTAACTTGACTTACGGCAGCACTCGTGAGAGACAGTAATGGTAGAACAAACGCGTTTTGTATGAAACAGACCTAAGCAGGTCAACTTGAGGGGTTGTTCACACAAACAATGTGAGAAATAGCACTGATGAATAGAAAAGAACAGGAGGTTCTCAACGTGTTTTAATGAAGAATGTGAAAATTTACATACATTTATCCACAAATAACCATAAACTACCAGAAAGCTGGGGGTATGAAGCAGACTTCATATTTATTTTTACTACAAAAAAACCCCCACAAATATAAAAAATATTGCAATGACCATAATTAAACAAATAAAACTTAAAACCACGAGCTGCTCAAGAAAGATACAAAGCTATAACTTATATTCTATTTGAACAGACACAGACCTATTAGCAACACAATGTGCATTCCAGCCAATAAGCAATTGTTCCTAACAAAAACATCCAAGCTACATAGAAAATTCATGACATTTGCTTTTGATTTTCTTTTTTATTATTATGAAAAAATAAAAAGCAATGGGTTGGGTAGGCAGCTGGATTTCAACTAATGCATCCATATCCATCTATCTGGTTTTTACAATTGAAATTTTAATGCTCTGCCTTGAAACATTTGATACTTTGTGATCAAAGACTTTGCATGAGTTGCGTTACGTGTGAATAACAGTCCCTTGTCCTGTGCGTCTGCAGGGAACAAACCATTCCAGGTAAATTCTTCTGGAACCATCCACCTGTCCTTTCAGATGACTTAGTAAAGCTGCTGCAGCAGAAGGTAAATGAGTGAAGGGTTGTTTTAAATCTCCAGCTCCCAGATTAGTGAATGATTTCCCTAAAGGCATGTTCTTACATGCAGACAAACTCTCCCATAAACACACACATTCCCAGTCTAAGGAGTCACCCGGTGTCCTTAAGTGACCCGCCCGCTCTTTATCTA
Organism: Sinocyclocheilus anophthalmus; assembly: GCA_018155175.1. Taxonomy (NCBI): domain Eukaryota; kingdom Metazoa; phylum Chordata; class Actinopteri; order Cypriniformes; family Cyprinidae; genus Sinocyclocheilus; species Sinocyclocheilus anophthalmus. Next base: position 278,014 of record JADLZN010008825.1, on the reverse strand, counting down.
ACAAGACATTCTTTCACTGAAAATCCCCAACTCACATTCTCTCTCTGTGCACATCATGTGTGGGTTTAGACATTTATTGGATGCTGGGGGAGGGCTGTGGGTTTGGATTGGCAGTGGCTTGGCGTGGCATAGTGTACATGGCTCCCAGGAACTGATCAGCGATCCTTCCTGCCTCCCTCAGCCCACTCAGCAAAGCGCCGTGGACCGTTGCGGGATAGTTTCTGATTGTGTGTTCACCCGCAAAGAACAGTCGTGGAACAGGCTGCAAAACACACACAATCAGCATAACATCTGCTTCTGGTGACACAAGCATCTTAAAGGAAATGAGCAATAAGCTATGACACTCACCTGTGAGGCTCCAGGTATGGCAGGACCAGGTGTGATGGGCTGGGCCATGAGATCATAGTCATTACCAGATGAACCGGCTGCTACATACGAGTAAGACCCACGAGCCCAAGGGTCGGCACGCCAGCGACTCACCACCGTCTCCTTTGGCTGCCATGACGACAGAAACAGAACACATAGTCAGTCTGTTGCCATTGGAGCAGAGTCAGACGCTTCATACCACGGGAATGAGCCCCAGAGTCTCAGTGTGTGATATTTCACAGATTTCATTAGATTTAAGTTGATGTTTCCTCCCTATTCATACAAGCTTTTGTTGCACAGTGCGGAACTACAAATGAAATAAGCTACTCTTAGCACATCCGAGCTCACCTGAGGTACTGCACTGCTTCCAAAGATGCCCTTGAGGATTGCCAGACAACGGCCAACGATAACATCATCACTGATATTCTCCATAATGCCTGCAGCCTCTCCCGCCATCAGAGCCACCAGTATGGGAGCTGAGAAGACACAAAAGGTCAGATTCAAAGTGAGCTCTGAATGACATAATTATGCAACTATAATAATCAGAGAGAATTTTTCAACCAATATATTTATTACTGATATATGGTCAGTATTGGAAACTTCATTGTGCAAGCTCATTTCTGCCTTTTTTTACCACCATCACTTAGAGCTTAAATACACAAATAGTTAAATAGCATGATAAGATGTAGTCTTCAGCAGATCTCAAAATGAACATCTGTCGTGATCATTAAATTTACTTGTTGCATGTTTTTTTCATTTCATACCTTATTGTCCGTAACATCAAAATAATTAACTTAATAGCCAGATGTTTAATATTGAAGCATCCCTAAACTGAAGGATGATTACCTTTGTAGAGATTCCAGAAGAGAAACAGTTCCCCTCGACTGGCCGTAGTACTTCCCACATGTCCAAAGAGGTTAACACTGGGGTCCCAGAATACTCTATCAAAACACAACACAACCTAGAACAAGGACAACAAAGATTAGGACAGAATGGGCCTTTTTAAGTGCAGCTGACGGACTTTCTTCTGTGGAACAGAAGATTTTTGGACAAATTTCTCTTTTTTTTTTTGCCCATACAATGGAAGTCAATGGGCACCAAAACGGTTTGGTTACAAACAGTCTTTAAAATATCTTCTGTGTTCCAAAGAAAGAAACTCATGCAGGTTTGAAATAGCATGAGGGTGAGTAAAGTGACAATTTTCATTTTTTGGATAAACTAACCCTTTAATTAAACCCCATTAAAACACTAGCAGTCCAATGCTGCATCAACATAACTCAAAAGTATTTAAGTCCACTTATGAGCCTCTATAAATTACACCACCATCATAATGCAATTCTTTTTATCATATGCACATATTTTAACAGATGCTTACGAAGCAAAACAACTTACAATACAGTGCACAATGCCAAAAAGAAACCAAAAGCTATTACCTAGCTTATTTTTGTCACTAAAATGATACAAAATAATACAAATAAAGCACATGCAGTCATGCAAAAAAAACAAAAAAAAAACAAGTAGCTGATGCTTGCTTTCAAATGAGTCAATGAAAATGCATTTCCATGAACATTTCTGACATCCTGCGGTGTATGCAGACTGCTGTTTATGATACAGCAGCACTGTGAATGAATCCGGTACCACACTGTGCCCTCTTGTGACAAAAACCGAGAAATGGAGTGGGACAATTGCATAATACTGCAGTATTTTTCTGCTGCAGCTGAACTAAGAGAGGAAGTGAGGGGAGAGAGAGAGGAGTGCAGAGGAGGAGGAGGATGACGCATCCTGGACACTCAATATGTGTAGGGGTAAATTCGTTAAGGACTCATTGCATACACACCTATATTTATCATATTAAATATGATTTGTCCTAACCCGCCCAACCTGAGCTTCACTCTTTATTAGCCAAAGTCGATTAGTTTGATATATACACATAAAATGTCCCATGCTGATACAGACCAGCATTGTCATTACATTAACACCCTCCTGTCTGCAAAGGAATAAACAGAAATTATTCACACCTTGTTGAGGTTCCCAAAGCCCATTCTCTGAATGGCAGCCGTCTTCCATTCTGGCAGGGGAGGCACAAACTGCACAGCTGGCGGCTGCTGCTTCAGCACTCCCAAAGGAAGAGTACATAACACGGCGTCACACTTATAAATGAACGTCTGGGTAGTGGAGCGGGTATTCACCGCAATCACCTCACAACCTGAGATAGGGAGGAAATGATGGTCATAAATACATACACAAACACACCAAAACAGCAGGAGCTGGACTGACTGACTCACCAGATGATGTGTATCGGACCTGTCTCACTGCAGTGTTGAGTTTGATATCCAAACCCTCTGCAAGTGCCACTGGGACGCATGAGTATCCGTTCCGCACCGTTAGGTGACTGCCCGTGAACTCAAAATCATCGTCCTACTCAAACAGAGAAAGAAAAGGGACAGGCTGCAGAAGCAAGGTTTGTTTTCTTTCAATTCTGACATCTTACATTTATGCATTTGACTGGGAATGACATTTCCATAGTGAGGACCATTCTCTACAAGTTGAGTTACACAAACACTATTCAGACATGAAAGGTGATTTGCGAAACAAAGTGTCCGTGCAGTACCTGATCCCAATGTTTGAGCGAGAGTGTTGAAAGAGGTGTAGCGTTGGCAAACTCAAGGTTTGCAAAGTGCCAGTCAAGAATCTGTCGGTCTCTCGAAGACAGATAAACATCACTGAAAAAGAGATCCAGGATGACATGACTTGGACTCCATTTGGAAGGACAGACAGGTATGTTAATGTGACCTCAGTGGGTCTGATTACTTGCATGGGTTATATATGATTACCTGGGTGGGTTGGCCTCCAGCTCTTGCAGTCTCTCCTCTAATTTTACCTGCATCTCCACCAGTTCATCATACTCCTGTAGCACAAGGACAGGATCACAAATCAGCACACGCGTAGGTTTTTAAATGAAAGATGGTAATACCAGTATCTAGAGAGCACAGTGGCCAATGGCTGACACAATACAGATAATCATAATGCATTTTAAAAGATAGCATATGTGACAATTAAATGCACGCTTTTTACAGTTAAATTCACAAAAAGAAAGAAAGAAATTTACATTAGTCACAAAATTGGTTTGATCAGAAGTTTTTTCTTAACGGTGAACATGAGAGTTCAAAATAAGACCTTTCTCTCTCCCCAGCACCTGAGTGTGAGGTTTTTGGATGTGTACACTCATTGCTAAACGGCTGAGATCAGCAGTGGTTTCATCCCAGAGGGCAGAGTCATCTCCCTCCAAGCGGGCCAGCCGTTCACCCATCTAACCAGCACAGGACTATTTAAAGAAAACCCTCCCCCTAAACCACATCACACAATTCTGAAATATCCTGCTATAGTTTCTCTGTGTGTCAATCTGTTACAATCTGCAAGAATGTGTTTTTAGCAAGAAATCCACAAGCACACTGGATATTATTATTCTCCACACGGTGAAAACACATTTACTAGCGTGTGCACTAGTTATATTACAGGCATAGACACATTTCTGTTGCCATCATGACTTTTTACAGGCATATATACACACTACTGTTCAAAAGTTTGGGGTGAGTAAGAAATTAATACTTTTATTTAGCAAGGATGTATTAAAATTCATCAAAAGTGACACTAAAGACATTTATAAAGTTACAATAAATATCTGTTTCAAATAAATGCTGTTCTTCTAAGCTTTAAATATTAAAGGGGTCATATGATGCCATTTTAAAGATCATTATTTTGTGTATTTGGTATAACAGAATATGTTGACATGCTTTAATGTTCAAAAAACACATTATTTTTCAAATACTGTACATTATTGTAGGTCCTCTATGCCCCGCCTTTCTCAAACGCTTCGTTTTCAACAAAGCCCCCTCCTTTGACAAGCGCAGTCTGCTCTGATTGGCCAGCTGACCCAGTGCATTGTGATTGGCCGAACACCACAAGCACTCGTCGGAAATGTAATGACACTTACCATAATTGGGAGCTTCAGCTTTCAAAGTAAATAGACCTAATAATGTCGTTAGTTTTACCATCAGTTCAAGCCCAAAAGGGCAACAGAGTCACGTGACAGACACAGTGATGATGCAGTACACAAGCCGCGGTTAAGACAGCTGACGTGCTATGATTTCTGACAGGCAGTTCACTCTCCTGTGATGCGACCCTGTTCCCCTCACACACGACGCGTTACTCTGCGCTGCGCAAAACTCCGCATTTGAACAGTCAATAGCAAATACTTAAACTAATAACAAAACATACTTACAGTCGCTGATTCAGAAGCGCCAGACTGTCATAGCAAAGTCAGAATTGACCCTTTTTTTTTTTTTTTTTTTGAAATAGCCTTTGTGCAAAGCCAGCCTTGTACTCTTCCAGGTTCAAAAAACTGCCGTCCATAAAATGCATTGCACAAATTCAAACATCTACTTTGTGCTGTTCTGTTGTAAATAAATCTTAACCAATGATTCCTAATTGCATCTACTTTCAGAAGGCCAAATAAAGTGCTTTTGCTTTCGCCTAGAAACACACAGCGTCTCCCTGACATGGCTGCATCAACACAACTGCTGTTCCTGAAACCACGCCTTCTTTCTTTGCGTGCACATTTGGGCGGCATTATGCTAATATTTCCACATAGTGAGGTAGATATGTGGGGGCGTGTTAGAACGAGCCGTTTTAGGTAGGTGGTTGTTGACTCTTAAATTTTATAAAGAATATCTCTTAGGATTTGAGACTTTAGTCTTTGCAACTTTACAGATCTTCTTATGCACCAAGAGCTTGTAACACTCCAAAGAGAAAGGAAACCTTGAAATCGCATCATATGACCCCTTTAAGCAGCATAATGGTTTTCAACATTGATAATAAGAAATGTTTCTTGAGCACCAAATCAGCATATTAGAATGATTTCTGAAAGATCATGTGACACTGAAGACTGCAGTAATAGCTGCAATGCAAAACAGTTATTTTAAATTGTAATAATATTTCACAATATTTCTGTTTTTACTGTTTTTGATCAAACAAGTGCAGCCTTGTTTGATCAAAGCATAAGAGACGTCTTACAAAAACATTTTTTAAATCCAACAACCCCAAACTTTTGAACAGTAGTGCATATCATGGAAAACAGATTTGTTTGGGCCTCTTTGAAGACTAATAAGCCTACGCATATTGATTTGTAAAAGGTAACATTTCCTTCTGAATTCGTTTTGATTGAGTATATGAAAAAGTGAATAACACAGTTTTCATTTTTGCATATCTGAAAGCCAAGGCTTAAGGCTACATTTAGACGAGAGTCATGCACTAAAAGTATCTTAAAGTTTTAAAATGAAGTCAAACCCCAGTGTGAGCAAGCAGGCGTCGAAATTCAGGTTTCATAATGGTTTGAACACCTATAATGGGCTACAATTGAGAGTGATTATGTGAATTAACATGCTAAAAACTCACCAGTGAAGACCGTTTAAGATAGGAATTTAACTTTTGCTCTGTGGGTGCTAAAGAGAGTACGACAGTGTTAGACTGTGGTTTGGAAAAAGTACTAAAACAAGCCAACTGAAACAGCAGGCTGAAATGGTATTATGCTCCATTACCAAGTGCAGAGGTGTTTGGCATGGCCTGAAAACACTGCTGTGCAGTAAAAAGATATTAAGATTGAGCATGATGGATCCAGAGCTGTCGGCAGTCGCTAGCAGAGGAGATGCTTGGCTGCTGAAAGTGCGATCAGTATTGCTGGCGAGTTAGTTGGCTTCTAGGACAACGAATGAGTTCGAACCTTAGTTTGATTAGATTTCGGCTTTAATTTGACTTTAAGGGACATAAATACAATTTTCACAACCCATGTTTACCAGTTTTTTGGCCACTGGAATGGGACTGGGAAATTAACCAAGCCAGAATCTTTTGCAACAAACAGAATTTGTCATTGACATGGTTTCCTATCAGAGTTTCTATTTGTGTAAGCGTGCACAATGTATATATGGTCCGTGTGGGGTGAGGTCATGTGGATTCAGTCAATATGGGGAGTTTGGTCTACTACCTTGCAGAGTGCTGTGAGGTCTCTGTGTTTGCTCTTCACCAGGAACTCAGCTGTGATGTCTCTGGGTGGCTTTACCTCACTGGCCTCTTTATACTGCTGATGCAGCTCCTTCACTTTCTCCTTAGTAGCCACCATCTGAACAAGAGCAGGCACAATCAAATTAATTGTGTGTGAGGAGTAAGCTGTAACTGAGGGAAGTGTACATGCATGTATTACCTTGTTCAGAAGGTCCTTAAGCTCCTCTTGAGTCTTCACAATCTTCTTCCAGTGTTCAATCTGCTCATCTTTCACATGTTTCTCCTGCAGCCTGAACATTGATGAGCAACATGTCAATGCCATGCTATAATCTTTTTACTTCTGAGGCTTCATTTTCAACACTCAGAAACAAAATATGAAGCAAATAAAGAGCTCACTCACTGTATAACTACTTCCAGTGCTTGTCCCAGAGACACAGGTTTGTTGTTAAGAAAGTTGAAGTCGAGCTGGTGGCTGAGATATGACGTTGCCTCTAACAGGCGATTGAACTCTTGCTCTACCATCTCATCCTTCTCTTTAGGGACCTACAGCAGAGTTACAACCATGCAACTTGATATTATGGATGATAATCTATCCAGATATACATTGTTGTCACAGTATTAATATGTAATGTGTATATGTACATAAATGTGTCATTTAACAGGTGTCCATTTCCATCAAGTTTTTGGGTAGCAAACTATACTGAACCGGAAGGTGTTCAGAAATCATAAACCTGTATTGAATGTGCAGTTATCATTGGGTGTTGAGTGTGTAAATAAATCCATTAGCACAGTTCCTCTAATTACATATGTTGTATGATATTATAATCAGAAATACTTACACTTGTGCAGCGCTCTCCCTGTATAACCAGGGCAATCCATCAGTTTAAGAAATGAAAATGGAGTGAAAGCGAGTGAGATAAAAAAAAAAAAAAAGGAAGGATGGGATGTAGCAAAGAGAAAATGTTCGGGGGTTAAGAGGGGGCACAGAGAGTGAGAGAGGGAAAAAGACCGTTAGATTGTTCTTTTCTCTAATTAGAGTCCAAGTGCTTGACTTTAAACATAGTAAGGATGCCAATCAGACGAGAATGGGAGGAGCACTGACTTTTCATAATTAAACATCATGTTAACTGGTCTGAAAAACAACTGCACTACAACACTGTATAACACACAATGAGGTCTCAGCGATGCCGTACAATATCATGAAGATCAAATTGTGACAGTGTTTACATTGTATCCCTATTTTAATACATTACTTTTACTTTTAATATATTACTTCATACTTATATGATGATATTCTGATCATATGTTGAAATATATGTATATTAGCGTATGAACCCTAATATGATGTTCATCTGTCAATATGTTTCAAGATCACTCACAGCTTGTCCATTGGCCTCATAGAGTGGACACTTCTGTTTGATTTTGGCCAGCTCCATGTTGACCTGTTTGCTGACTACTGCCATAGGGTTTCCACCTTAAAGACATACACAACAGTTTCAAACTGTTGCAAAAGCTTTGAGATAGCTGCCTGAACATGTGACTCTATTCCATGGTCAACAGTGCCACCTCCTGGAGAGAAGAGTATTTGATATTTCTTACCCAGTCCAGTCACCACCATAGCACCCAGGTCAGCTACATAGTTCCCTTTCCTGAAAGTGGCCACTCGCCCTCCCACACGATCCTATCAAGTACAATCAAGGTTTGTAAAATAAATTTAAAAAACTTGTCTCAGCTCTCAATGTAAAATACTGGATAGAGTATCAGAGCAGCATGTACTTACTCTTGCTTCCAGAATGGTCACATCCATCCCAAAACTCTGCAGCTGTTTTGCTGCTGCCAGCCCGGACACCCCACCTCCAATCACTATAACTTTTCCAGTTTTCTTTGCTACAAGAACATAAGAGAGTATAATTTGAACAACACTGGAGAACAGAGTGCTTTCTGCGTTGTGGTTTGTTACTCTGTCTGTCTTTGCATTATTACCATTAGTCTGTTTAAATGCCTGCTGCAAACAAGCTGTCATTGTTCTCTACACCAGACAAATGAAATGTAATTGTGGACAAAGCCTTGTACTGTGGTCATCTTGTAGGTTTTGACATTAATATCATTAAAGTCTGAATTACTTGGCAGAGGCTTTACTCTCTTGTAGACACCAAAGTTGATGAACCCATGTCTCTCCAGGTAGCTGTGTATCCGGTGCACTAGGACAGCATCACCTGCACAGAAGAACCACCACGGACAAATTAAAAATATTCACATGAATATTTAAACAAATACAATTAAGTCTACACATTTAAAAGTGTAAAAAATGTTGGAATCAGAGCAATGTCAGGTGAAAAAGACTCACTGTTGTATGGAGCTTCTAGCTGCTGCACAGTTGCCTCAAAGGTCAGCTGGATTTTGGGGTTGTCCAACCATAGTTGAAGCTGAACATTCGAGAAAATAAATTTTCACAACTGACTGGAAAACACATGATTCTTGCTGATTCTGAAACATTTTTACAATACAATCTACCTTATCATTTAAAAGTTTGGGGTCAGTAAGACCGTTTAATGTTTCTGCAAGAAGTCTCTTATGCTCACCAAGGCTGCATTTATTTGATCAAAAGAGTAAAAACAGACATTTTGTGAAATATTATTACAAAAGAACTGCTTTCTATTTTAATATGTTAAAATGTAATTAATTTCTGTGATGTCAAAGCTGAATTTTCAGCAGTCATTACTCCAATCTTCTCTCTACTCTGTCACATTAGAAATCATTCTAATATGCAGATTCTTAAGAAACATTTATTATCAGGGTTTTAAAAAGTTGTGCTTAATATTTTGAGAAAACCATGATACATTATACCATTTCCCACCATCTTTAATGTTTTTTTTTTTTTTTTTTTTTTTTTTTTTCTTTTATGAAAGGTCAAAAAAACAACATTTACTTGAAATAGAAAACTTTTGACATATAAGGCTGTACGGCACTTTGATCAATTAGCATTCTTACTTAATAAATGTTTTAATTAAAAACTTACTGACCTCAAACTTTAGAACAATGTATTATTAGCCAATAAGACTTCTAGAAGAGTTTCTACCATAATAACAATGTCTATTTGGCTCCTGTTTATCTGCTTTAAAAAACTAAATTCAAATGCTTTAAATCACAAAATGAAGTCTCCAGCTGCGAACTCACCGTTCGGTTCCGGATGTACAAGAACACTTTCTGAGTATGCTGTGGTCCACCAATAATGTCAGGGAAGCATGCAGCTTCCTGTGATGTCATACGGTCATGTGGGAGACGACTCTGGAAGGCGGCCCCCTCTACACCTAAGTTGTCACAACATACATTAACCCACAGCTATTAGTACCACCATTGTCTCCACTTCTATAAACATCTTTATTTTATCTTTCAAAACGACAAAGTATTTTGAAATATTTTAAAATTCTGTAAAAGGTGCAAAATTTTAGATTAGTCCAACCTCTGACTATACCTGACGGTTCCTCAGGTTCGCTGTCATTCTCCTCCTCTATTGGTGGGGCTGGTGGAGGAATTACCTGTTTCCTTTCTTTTTCAGCTTTAGCGTTCCTCTCTTCCTCCGAATAATACTCATCCTCCGACAGATTAGCGAGACTCTCATCCATCTCCCTGTACTCCACCTGCAGCAGGAGGCACAATAAAAGCTTCATTAAAACCTTGTTCTGCTTCACCTGGGGTGAAACATGACAATTATTCCCTACTTAGACAAAACATCACAACTGTTTTTTTTGTGTGTGTGTAGGAATGGTCTATCCAGGATTTTACGTTGGATTATTATTATTATTTTTTTTTAAAGGTGACATATTGTGCCCCTTTTTACAATATGTAATATAAATCTCAGGGGTCCTATTGAAAATGCTTATTTTGAGTGGATGCAGAAACACGCTGTATTAGAGCATGTCTCTTTAAATGCAAATGAGCTGCTGCTCCCTGCCCCCTTTTCCAGAATAGAGCTGCGCCATTACAGCTCGTACATGCTAAAAAACATCTGTTTTGGTTCTGATTATCGTGTTTATCGTGCTGAAATCATGCGTTTTAAACCATTTTAGTTTAAACTTCTGATACACGGTTTTCTGTGCACACATCTGAAGCACACGGACAGAAAGTGGCTGTCACAGCATGTGAGTACTAAACTAAGTTCTCATTAACACACAAGTTTACGTTAAAAACACACACGAGTTACAAAAACAGTCAGTTATGACTGTGAAGGTAAACAGCTGGGAAATAAAATTGCATGTTTATTTAGATCATTGTGGCAGCAGCAATATACAGTAAATAAATCAATAAATCACTGCTCTGTTGTCTCCTCTGAGGCAGGGACACCAAATAGTGTTCTGTGCTCGTCTGTGCAGCCGAAGACAGAACAGTTAGCATGCTTTGCCCAAACTTTCGCCATGGCATTAGAACTGTACACCGTTGTCGCTTGCGAAAACACAATGAGGCGCCGTGCGTGTAAACGTACAGATTGAGGGGTGGTAATATTATAATGAGAACCCTTTGCAACATCACTAGGGGAGCGAGATCAGACGCGCTTATTTTTTCAGATTCTTGCAGAAAAAAGCTTATCAAAACAAAGTTACTGAGTTAATCTTTCTCACGTTTCCTTGATTGGTAGATGCACCGGGGACCTGATTATAGCACTTAAAACCTGGAAAAGTCATATTTTCATGATATGTCACCTTTAAATATAAAATATAAATATAGTATGTATTAGGGCTGGGTAAAAAATATTGATTTCTCGATTTTAATCGATTCACATTTTGCTGAAATTATATCGATTCATAAATCCCAAGAATCGATTAGTCTAGCCTGTCAGATAATGAACGGATTGTAGCGTGCCTCCCATCCAATAAATTACAATAAGCTCTGTGATTTGTTACTTTTGATATGAAAAAAAGTCTCAGATTTCAAATTGTCCATTTTATAACAATATTCAAATATTAAATGCCGTTTTGGCGCTGTTTAATGTAGAATGACAGATCACTGTAGTGCCTCTGGTAGAAGCGGCAGTGTGAACGGATCGTCTCCTCTGCTTTAACACCAGCTACAGAATGAAATAAACATGAATGAACATCCGAAGGTATGTTAAAAGAGAGAGTAGAACTTACCGAAATCCATATCCTGTCTCATGTAATAGCTCAATCAGTGTTTCAACCGCGGGAAAGACGGTTGAAGCTTGCAAACAATGTCACGTAACGTCACATTCACCACAGAAGAACACATTTGACAATGAACTCATTAGTCAGCTAGAAAAATTTACTCTAGAAAGGAGCATTTTGCTAAATATATGCACCATATAACATATTCATTATAATGTTTTTTACTGTTCTTCAATACTTTTATTAGGGATGCACCGAAATGAAAATTCTTGGCCGAAGCCGAACAAAATGAAACACTAGGCAGAAAGCCGAAGGCCGAATACGGGTTTTCAAATTTTTTTCCCATGTAGGCCATTTTTTTTCACAATTGCATTAATTAAATTGCCAAAATGTGCTTTTTACTGTTTTGTCCTGCTTTTCAAATAAAATAAATAAACAACAATTTAAAAATATTTACTTAACACTGAACATTTTTTAACATTCTAGCAAACATGATAAAACAAAGCACAATTTAACTTAAAATTAATAAGTTAGTAAAATAATATTTTTTGGCCATTTTTGAGACTTTGAGAATCAGGCATGTATTTTTTACTGTACAAATAAAGGCAGCCTTGCTGAGCAGAAGAGAATTCTTTTAAAACATTACAATATATTACAGATTCCAATTTGAACACTATGTGTGAATGGTATAATAAATGTATTAAAACAGAGCTATTGTAATGATTATTATCATTATTATTATTGTCTTACTTTTTTATTTTATTTTACAGAACAACAGTAAAATTACAATACTATCATTTATGAATGTTGATGGAGTTATTGCCTTTTCTCTGCTTTCATTTTGGCAGAAACCCACAAGGAAGATCTCAGTGCTTATTTTTGTTGACAACAGCATGCAGATTTATAAATAATTCTTATTATGAATTTGGGAAGATGTTTGTCACATGCCTTTAAAAAAAATTCACAAAAATGTTACTGAGGAACTGACGAGTAACAAGGGTCAGCGCAGCTTTCTCGCGCTTTGGACTTTGAACCCTGGCTAACAAGCAGATAGTGCCGCGAGCTTGTGCAGTGCTGTCAGAATACATGCAATTCATGCGTGCATTAGAAAATATAACATTCTGCAGTTTATTTACTAATCATTTGAGGCCATTTCGCGATTTCAATCATCATACAGTAGCCTAACCACGAGCATCAGCCACCTCTTCTTCTCATCAGAGACATGTGATGCAGCACTAAACAGTCTCTCGCTGTCGGTTCTTTATGCTTGTACTGATTTCTGCATCTTTTTCTGATAGTTTTAAATATTTTCACACTGCTGACATGTTTGCTGCATTAATGTGCACTTCTATTTGATCGCTTCATGTCATTGTTCGGTATACTTTTCGGATGTAACGATTACCGGTCTGACGATAAATCATGATAAAATTCCTCACGGTTAGTATTACTGTTTTTATCTTTTAAGTATCATTAAAACCGTATTAGATTACCACAATTGGAACAACTCACGATAAATAAATAATGTCCAACATAAAGCACAGTTTTAACGTGCACACAGCACGCAGAGTAGTTTTGTTTTGTGTGAAAACATGGTGGAAAGCTGGGAGGTTTTTAAAGAGTGCTAATGGAATTATACAATTGAATATATGAATTAATTAATTATATGATTGTACCTCTGAAGGTTCTGACTGTCTTCAGAAACGATTCGATGGCATTTTGTTTTCATCTTCGCTCCATGTAATACCTAAAGGAAGTGTTCTTAATCGCAATACTGTTTTGTCCACGGAGGTTACGGGAAACAGCTCTAATTCAGTTTTTCTTTATTTAAAGGCTGAAATGTGAGGTTTACCTTTTTATGAAACTTTTTCAAAGCTTTATTTGAACATTTACATTAGATAGTTCAACATGCTATTAAACTGTTGTCATTTAAAATCCGAACATCATGGTAATGTTATTGTTTTAGTGATTATGCAAACAAAAACATTTTATTTGTTGTTTGTTGATTTTTAAATATAAAACTTGAAGCGATTTATGTGTCTGTACTTTTTTAACATCTCCAGCACATTTTAACAATACCGTGATAATACTGATAACCGTGATCATTTTGGTCACTATTATCGTGATAAGAAATGTTCATATCGTTACATCCCTAGTTCGGTACATATTATTCAGCCTTTTTCACTTATTCGGCCGAACACCGAAATATTTTTTTCCCCTATTTTCAGCCGAATAATTTCAGTTGCCGAACATTCGGTGCTTCGCTAATTTTTATAATTTCGTTTGAATAAATCCATCAAGTTTTTGTGACAGCCACCATTTAAATATTTATATTTCAAACAATTAATTGGAATAGAAATAGAATCATATAATTTAAAGTTAAAGTTAGTATTATAACTTTAAAGGGTTAGTTCACCCAAAAATGTTAATTAGACTGTGTTTTACTCACCCCCGAGGCATCCTAGGTGTATATGACTTTCTTCTTTCAGACGAATCTAGTCGGAGTTATATTAAAAATTGTCTTTGATCTTTCAAGCTCTATCGTTGCAGTCAGCGCGTGTTGCATTGCTTCAGTCCAAAAGAAGTTAAATAAAAAGCGCCCATCCATAAAAAAAAAAAGTGTCTCACACAGCTCCGGGGGTTTAACAAAGGCCTCCTGTAGCGAATCGATGCGTTTTTGTAAGAAAAATATCCATATTCAAAATGTAATAATCACTTTAATCTAGCTTGCACTCACAGTTGTACATGGAAGCAGCTCCGGGCAGATGACATATGAGTTCAGAGGTGTGCATGCACCAGTGAGTCTCGTGAAAACCAACGTTTGTTTACAGGATCAAAGGAAGCAAGTTTCCTTACTTTAGCAAAGGAAAACCAGTTTCCTCTTGGTTTATATCGAAATCCTCTGACATTCTTCTTTACAAATCCTTGTTTTGTACTTCTAATTTTTGACCATTGTTTTGTTTTGATCTCTCCGCTGCGTTTCCACTTCTGAGCTGTGCATGTGCAAAGCTGATCTCATACGTCATCCGCCCGAAACTGCTTCCGTTAACAAACAGTGAGCGCAAGCCAGATCCAAGTGATTATTACGCTTTGAATATGGATATTTTCTTAAAAAATGCTGCGAATCGCTTAAGGTCTGGGTCAACCCAGAGCCGTGTGAGACATTTTTTTTATGGATGGGCGCTTTTTATTTAAGTTCTTTTGGACTGAAGCAATGCAACAGCCGCTGAGTGCCATTAAACAGCTTGAAAGATCAAAGAAAGTTTTATATAACTCCGACTGGATTCGTCTGAAATAAGAAAGTCATATATACACCTAGGATGCCTCGGGGGCGAGTAAAACGCAGCCTAATTTTTATTTTGGGGGAAAGATGCATTTAGAAAATTGAGTATATTTTAAGTGTTTGTTTACAAATCAGCAAATTTCAACCTTCCATATTACTGACTCTCAGGTATATTTTACAGCATTAGTTGAGAGATTTTTTTTTTCCTTGAGAAAATTTGCCATGTCCTGTACCTGATATACATCCAAAATATTGAATCAAAACAAAATCGGAATCTAATCGAAAGCTTGTGAAGGATAATCGAATTAAATTGTGAAATTTGTGTCAAAATCCAGGCCTAGTATGTATCCAGATTAGTAATTAGAGCGATTTAAAATTTCAGAGCAATAAAAAGTAGCGTATTATTTAGGGTCAATAAATTATTTAGCTTTACTCAGTTTTTCTGTCTCAGTTGACTCAGCTAAATATATAGGCCTGGCTCAATTATCCCTGTTCTCAGAACAGGAAAAGTTCATAGAGATGTTTACCTTTGCTCTTTTACGGCGACTGGTCCTGCGTCCCTCTGCAGAATCTTGATCAACCCCTCCTGGTCCAGGAGGGTGCAGAAGAGGAGGTCCACCTGGTTCTCCACTTGGAGAAGCTCTCTCTTTCTTTTTCACATCTGCTGAACCTGGGCCAGAGGGACCGGCTGGAGCAGCCAGAGGAGCAGAGAGGGTTTCAGGAGCACGGTCTCCACCGTTACCCCCTGAGGAAGAGGAGGAACCTGGGTCTGACTTCTTATTGGACAGCATTACAGATGAACGAAGCCTCTCCTGAAATGAGGAAACAATTGCTGAAGGTAGATATACAAACAAAAGGTGATCAGAACATATGAACAGCGACAATCCAAAATGCTCTCCATTTATACATCTGTGGGTCCCTGTCATAATTCATAAATGTTTAAAGATGAATAATGATCAACTTAGATTCCTTCCACACAGTTTGGTCCTATAACTAACATAACGAACGCACTGTTTTCTATCACAGAGCACATGTACCAATGGCTGTGAATGCTCAAAACAACATGAGGTTTGCAGAAGTTTCATGACGCACTTGTGCACCTGCTCTGAACAAAAAGGCATTGCTGGAGAGACACAAGCTGTTCAGGTATGAGAGGAGATTAGAGATGAGGGTAAATGTTGTATATTCATTTTCACTGTACAGCTTGCTACACTTACGAAATTTTGGCATAATTCCTCTGCTCAATAGACCGTGAGCATACCGTCATCAAAACATGCTCACATCGGCAGTACTCAACCTAAATAAAGTTGTATTTGAAGCAAACTGACTCTTTTTATCAGAAACCAACGCAATAAATAACCGACCTGAATATAATGTAACTACAAGTTTAGCGGTGTTAATAGAGATGGCAGGTAAACGCTATAACGTCACCGCACATATTTAGGATCACAGCACCAAATCGCAGCTACTGTTAAAAAATGTATTTTATTAAACGTTCACAATTACAAATTTTTAAACTATGAAGAAATAGGACAATTACTGTTGCGCTAATGCACTGGTTAGCTAATATGCTACTGCTAGCGACACGAGCTGTTCTCTATGCTTATCAAACTCCAAAAAAACTCAATTCTTCATTACCATTAATTACAATTATGACATAAAATATTAAACATTTTATGCGTTAGTCTCATATGCCGTCTTGCGATCTGTTTATAAAAAATATTATTCATATTTACCTCCTCGCGGCTATGGGGAGTCTAGCACAAAGAAACCGACGGCTGTCCCTACAGGAATCCCACAACCAATCCGGGTAGGCGACGAGGGTACAGAGGGCGGGCTCTAAACTGCCCAGTGTTGTAATAGGGTAAAAGAGCAATTTATGCAAATTTGGCATGCGACGTTCACATGTATGCGAACTTCACCTGAATCAATGACAAAAAAAGGTCCTATGACTTAAATTGACTCAAGTGTATAAGGGGCCCTCAGGGCTCACTAGAGGACCTCGGTAAATTAGCAAGGGAGACACAGATTGTCTTAAATTTATTTAAAATAAAGGTCGTTATATTTAAATAATTTGACATAAAAAAGTTTACCAAATAAGCCAGGCTTATTTCAGTTAGTCTGACTTATTTTGAATCAAATCAACTGACAATAAGCCAGACTTACTGAAATAAACCTGGCTTTTCTTGTAAACTTGTTTTATGAAACAGGCCCCTGCTAAACAATGTATAAGTGCAACATGGACATCATTTACTACTCTGTAGAAAACTATGTGACAATGTTTTCATAGAAACTAGTTGTAGTCTAAATAGTATATTTTTTTACAACAAATTTATATTAATGAATATGAGATTTAGTAAATAAATAACAATGTTTAAGACTTACAAACAATATATTTATATATTTTTCTATAATAAACCATTATAACAATCCACCGGACAGAAGTGGAACTGGGTTAAGGCTAGATGGGATACAGCAAAAACTACTGGGCATGCGCACATCAATATAGCGTATTTTTTCTCACACTGTACAACAATAATTACTATTTTTGCATTATTGTAAGGGGTAGGTTTAGGGTTGGGGTGTGTGTAAACGTTAATAAAATCTAATATGTAGAAAATGCCATTTATTGTTAGCTTCCGGTTTTTGCTGTATCCCTTCTAGCCACTGGGAGGAGTCATGTATGTGACGTAGGCGCAGTGGGAGGTGCGTTTACGCAAAGCGGAAAAGTTGATCCAGGTGCGGGTCGGACAGGTAAAACAGGTTGGTACGGAGCTGTGTGAAGCTTTGTCTCCGGTCGATGTACAATTCTTCCCGATGTATTAAAGAAATCACCTATAATAAGCCAAACTGACCGCGCTGATATTTTTCTAAAGGTAAGTTTTTATCTGTTTATAAAGCTTTAAAGTTTCTACTCTGGGAGTGAGTGATTGTGATCGAGATTTTCCTGTTTTTCCTACCGACGTCACCCGTTGTTGTTGTAGTGCAGGTCATTCTTACAAATATCTTTTTTTTTGTCTTTATCATGTTAGCCAAACTTTTGAGCTGTTTTTATAACAATGGACGTAAACTGAGAGTTAATGGATTTATGAGGGTCCATAATAATTCCATTAGTTTAAGTCAGATGTATTTAAATACTTTTTATTGCCTTTAGACTATTTATTTGTCTTCATTGTACAGTTAATATACCTTGTCAGTAGACATGCATCAAAGAATAATGGTCATTTTTAACTAATCTTCACCATATCTCAAATCATGTATCAGTTATGCATTTAAAGGGGTCATATGATGTTGCTAAAAATAACATTATTTTGTGTATTTGGTGTAATGAAATGTGTGTATGCAGTTTAAGGTTAAAAAAACAATTTTTTCCCACATTACCTTATTGTTTCTGCTCTATGCCCCGCCTTTCTGAAACGCAACGATTTTTACAAAGCTCATCGGTCTGAAAAGCGAGGTGTGCTCTGATTGGCCAGCTATCCAGTGCATTGTGATTGGCCGAATTCCTCAAGCGTGTGACGGTAATGTTACGCCCCTTACAATACTGTGATGGAGCGATGAGACAAAAACATTAACCACAGATTTCTAGTTGTGTCCTCTTTTGGAAGGCCAAACAAAGTAGTTTTGCTTTCACAACAAAAAGCAGCGTCACACACGGCGGGCTTGAGTGAGAACGGCGTCACGGGGCTTGAGAACGGTGCGGCCAGCGGATTCGACGAAGTAGTGGCCGGTGGGCTTGCGGCAACCATTTGTGACGACCCCGGGCTGGACTCCGCTTCGTACACAGTGAAAGCCGATCCACAGCGCGAAGTTGATGTATTTCCTCAGCGACCAGCACGGATCAGCTCCAGGCATGATGAAGCGGATATCGTCCTCTTTTGGAAAAACAAACAAAGTCGTTTCACTTTCACAACGAAACACACACAGCGTTCCTCCACGGCATGGGCGGCGGCAAGCCAATAGCTACAGTCGAAATAAAATTACCCTTCTTTCTTGCGTGAACATTTTGGGCGGCGTTTATGGCTATTCTTCTACACCGTGATCGTAGACATTGTGGTGTGCGTTTTTAGTGCGAGGCGTTGTGTTAGGAGGGCGTGGACCGAGCCTTAAATGAGCACTCCATTTTTGAAAATAGGACCGTTTCCAACTCCCCTGGAGTTAAAGTTGAGTTTTACTGTTTTCCGGAATTCCATTCGGCCGATCTCCGGGTCTGTGTAGCACTTTACCTGTACTTTAGCTAGATCATTTGAATCCTGACTAACCGTTATCATCCGTCGCGTTTCAAAATGACAAGAGTTTGCTATACATTTTTTCCTACATTTAAAACTTGACTCTTCTGTAGGTGCATCATGTACTAAGACCAGAGTAAAAGGTTGTTGAGTTTCTAGGCCGAACACAAATGGCTAGGAACGTATACTCAGGGTACGCGCTAAAAGTGCTACCGCCAGACCCGGAGATCGGCTGAATGGATTTAAAAATGGTAAAACTCAACTGTTTAACTCTAGGGGAGTTGGAAAATGAGCCTATTTTCAAAAATGGAGTGGTCCTTTAAGGCTCGTCCACGCCCTCCTAAAACGAAAATGGAGTGTTCCTTTAACTTTTATAAAGAATATCTCCTTAGATTTGAGACTTTAGTCTTTGCAACTCCAGGGATCTTATCTATGCACAATCAGCTTGTAACACTTCCAAAGAGAAAGGAAAATGTGAAATAGCATCATATGACTAATAACATTCTGTGATGGAAATGTCATTTTAAACATTTTTGGAATAAAATGGTCAACTTCATTTTCATGCTTTATGAATACACACAATTAAACTAGCCTATATTTTTACCCTTTTTCCATAATGTGGCAAAATGAAATCTTGATTAGAAATTATGCTTACTACATGAAAATGTATGTTTTTAAAAATGTATTTATAGTTCTTTATTTCGTCACGTGTCATATTTGATCTCTGCTGTCTGTTAACTGTTATTGATTACTGTGAGGGTGGAAATGAACCACAACTGAGAGATTATTATTATTATTATTTTTTAAATAAATGTATATTAATAATTTTCACACAAATCTTAAAATGGTTTACAGTAGTAGATAGTTAACATTAATCTTTTTATGATGTATTTTCATATTTAAAAATATTAGGACAACGCTAAAATAATACAATTGATACATAAAAAGTCCTTTGAAAAGTCACGAATGGTGAAGGCATAGTAAAAAAAAAAATGTTTCCAGTACAGCTTTAAATGTAACCTTCATATAACAAAAAGGTAAAGGGTAAAATCTGTTATTTTTAATAAAATATAAACTCCTGGGTTACAAAAGTTCCCAAAGATGAAGAAACATCCAGTGTTTGATGTATTATTTGTTGCACTGCACTCTGATCTCTTTTCCTTTGGGCTTTTAAAAGAGTATTATTATTTTATCTATGAAATGTAGGTGCACACAGTAAGCTTGTCCTTCCTTTCAGAGGACATCAGGATGAAGAATGAGGGAGAGGCAGCTAAACGGCCTGACAACACAGCACACAGTGGACATTCACACGACAACTGGCTCCCGTCAACTGGCAGGCCCATACTCTCCGCTGGCATCGTCATTCCCAGCTTTCCTCAACTCATATGGATTGGGCTAATTTCATAACGGCACTTGACGGAATTTGGCCTCTTTTCTGACCTCCCCAGATACCCTCCAAAGTGATAAGGTCGAGGTAGAGCATTTAACTGTGGGGACAGTACAACAGATACAAACAGTTCTCGTGGGGGATGAACAACATGGCTTGTATGGTAGACATGAGCCTTTTGTTCTTGTACCTTTGATTAAGTAGCATATCTATTAGTTCAAACAAATGTACTGAGGTCTGTTATGTTGTTTTGTTTAAAGGAGTAAAGGACAAACCCAGCTGATTTAAAATCATTTTCAAGTGCATGTATTTACGAGTTAATGACTCCTGGCTCTACATTAGTGTGCGGCCATAGGATGTTGAGTTATGTTTGGTGAGGTGCTGGTACTGTCCGTGGCAACGTACTGTGTTGAACTGTGCAAGGTGAAGAGAACATGTAAGATTGTCAAGTTGTAATGCCTCAGGTTTCTCTCACCATGTATCAACAGAAATGGCTTACACAGGCTTGAGAAGAAATCACCGCCTGTTTAAGTTTCCGCTGTACGATCCTAAGTAACCAAAACTGCCACTGCCTGTGAAAGTCACATTCACTCTCTTCTCCTCAGCACCTTTTACGGTAAGCTGCGTTTTGAGAGCCCTGTATTAATATATCATTTCTCTACCACAATCAGTTAGAAACTTGACGTGATAATGTCTGTTGTTGCTTTCGTCTTCCTGGGCCATGTCTGCTTTTACTATGAGGACTGTCTATTAAACTACTACAAGAACTATTCTCAAAAATAGAATATGGTGTGATCAAAAATGACATATTTATTCAGCTCACGGGCGATCAGGATCTTCAAGGTTTGCATTTGCCATGAGACAATCTTTAAATGTTGTTTTTAAAGCTTTGGACTTTTCTTGTTTATGTAATGAGGGGGGGTGACAGAGGCTGGAACAAAAGGCACTCCCGTTTATTTCATTCCGTAGTTTCCAAAGCAATAAGCGTGCCGTGCCGTAAAGGTGATGACTCCTGATACAGAACCATACCTTGTGCCATGGGTTTGAGCTCCGTATTACTGGGCAAACTAGCATTTCTGCATATTTCGTTGTTTCATAATCACTGATATGCAGTGATATTTGTAGATATGCGGTCTAGGGGATAGTGTGGTTCCGTCAAGTTACTGATATATGAGGATCATTTTAGTAGCTTCGTAATCTCCTGTGAAAACAGTTGTGGGGGTGGGGTGGGAAATGCACTAACTTAGTAATCTTACAGCAAGGACACCATGTATGTTTGGTTTGTGAAGTTTCATTGGCATGCACTAGACGGGACGCAACATTTTATCTCCATCCCACCCCTATCAATGCTGTACTAACATACCCATATGTATCCAAGTCTTGTGAGATTTTACCAGGATACGGGAATCCCTGGTGCCTTACAAATTGCACCCATCACCTTCAAAGTAACCCCTTCATCTGTAACTAAGGTCTCCTTTATTTGCTATTCTGTCTCGTTTTTCACAAATCTAATATTCGATTTTTACTTAGTATCTCCCTATAATCTTTTTTTCTTTACGTTTTTTTATACATTTAAAGAACTTATCACTGTACCTGTGAACTGATCATATTTTCCTTTTTATCTTCAAGATTCATTTAAATTGTCCCCCTTATATTTAACCGGGAGTTTCTGTACAGTGAACTGCCCCATCAAACCCTTTGCCTGCAAGGTTATCCTCTTATATGTATATACCTTGGGACTCGCTTGTGTTCGGATTCCTTGGTGCCCAATTCGAACCCCAAACATACGGAATTTTTTTCCGTTAACCCAGGACGTATTCCTTTTCTCGGTTGTGGATTTGTGAGCGAGTTTAAGCCTTACGTGACAGACAGACAAAAACAGAAGAAATATCACCTTCCCCCACTCATGGGGATGTTCAGGAACTGGACAGGCGCGGCGAATCACAGGTATGGTGATTATTGCCAGCGTGGGTGTCTTCTTCGTCAACATATGCTTAAAAGTAAGATCAAGGAAAACATGATAACTCGTCTCTGAAGGAGTGAGCCGGTTAGCAGTATTCTCCCTTTCCGTCGGTAATTGGTAATCCGAAGAAGTTATGGTTCAAAGGGACAAAGCCTCACCTTTTCAAGTACTAGTTTTGGTACCGGATGCTATTCTCGGCTGCATATGGCTTCAACCCCTAAATTAAAATTCGCATTATTGATAACTTTATATGAAGCATAGTTTTACACCTATTTCATAGTTGTGACACAGCTAAATGGAGTTTGTCACAAATGTTCTGTAGTAACAGAGATATTACAGGTTTGTTCAATGTTTATTGGCTTTATGATAGAGCTGGTCCAGTGCAAGAATATAAGAGATCAACATAAAACCCAAAGTTGGTAAAGGTGTTTGTCAATACGTAAAGATGGCTTCGACGTATGAAAAAAAAGACTGTAGATTGCATATTAGAATAAGGAAATCGATAAAAGGGGAAATCACCATGTAAGCGAGATTATTTCCCTTTTCCCATCTTTTGTCAATCCGTAGCACCCAGTCGTATGACAGTGCTTGATGTCAGCCAAGAAACTCAAATAAAATCATAAAAATTTCGTCCCGTTATATGCCTCCGAGTCATTTCTTGCTTTTGGGCGGCCACATCAACCCAATGTGAACATTATTTCTAAACCATTC
Organism: Sinocyclocheilus anophthalmus; assembly: GCA_018155175.1. Taxonomy (NCBI): domain Eukaryota; kingdom Metazoa; phylum Chordata; class Actinopteri; order Cypriniformes; family Cyprinidae; genus Sinocyclocheilus; species Sinocyclocheilus anophthalmus. Next base: position 254,901 of record JADLZN010008825.1, on the reverse strand, counting down.
ATTCTGATATCGTAGTGACAAAAGGAGTGCCGGTTGTTAAACCTCATAAGCAGTTTTTGGGAATCCGCTTATGTGTGGGGGTACCCCCCTCATTTCCAGTCAGAAAAGCCAGTAAGCTCCAAAAACTTGGTTAGTGCTGGGGGAATTGCAACAATTATGAGATTTTTCAACAGTAGATTTTAAATTTCCTGGGTCGAATCTCATACCAATATCCAGGTTTTTGTAGATATAAGTTAAGTATAACGAGAATCATGTCCACAATTATACGATCCTTTTCTATCTGTTCCTTTATAATTGATTTTTCTTCCGTCATACCTCAAATAGTATTGTATCTAATATTCTTTCGTTCTTCTCCTCACTAATTCTTTCATTTCTAACCCTTATAAAAAACCAAAATTGGTTTTCTTCTTAATTTAAAATTGGGTTACGCCAAAGCTTGCCCCTCTGATGGATATCCGCACCAGATCAGTACTTTCGTGACCATTCACGTTGGCTTTTATTCTCATCTACCGTACGTGTTGCGTATTTATCATGGTTCATCAATCTTCCCCTCGAATGTGCTTCCTTTTTGCTTGTTTTGTTCTCCCCCCTTGCAAAAATAGTTTTTTATGCAACGCCTAACGAGGGACGGGAGTCCCACAAGCACCAGCGTGTCCATCCCACGTGTTAACATCCCGAGTGTCTTGGACAGAAAAGCAGTCTTCACCTGCCCTTTGTCGATTCCGAATCCCCTCTTTTTCAAACTAGGGTACAGTTTGGCCTTTATACAGCCCCTCCTCAGTGGGCTCGAACGTTGTTGCTTCTGACTTACATTTGTAAGGTTCTAGTGTCCATTGCAGTCCCCTATTTATTTGGTTCGGTTCATCGCTAGGTCTGTGAATGTAATGACCTGAGTCAGTCCGCCTCCTTAGCTGCTCCAACCTAGTGACGCGCCCCTTTTACCCTAAGTTGTCTTGTTGCACACGTAGCCGGTTTACGGGCGTGGTACCGAACAACTGGTTGGTAATTCAACACTAATCGAACTCTGTGCCTAATGCTTTATGGGGGTTACAACGGGTAGGCACCCTCCAAGGAGTCAAAGAGCGCTATCCATGAGAGCTAGGGTCTGTCTTTAGATTATATTCATAGTCATAAGTCTATCTAATGTAGTAATACCGAGTGTCAAATGTCCTTTTTGTGCAATTAATTGTTGTTAATTATTTGTTTTAGCTACCCAAAACATGTCAAGATAATGTACATAAGGTAACGGTAAGTGGGAGTGTTCCTGTTTGGTTGCGATCCCCACCCGCCCCCGTACCACCACAATGGGCCCACTACCTTTCAGGTCCTCTTTTTGTCTGCCTACTTTTGATCAATTTAGGATTACGCTTGCTGATGAGTAATTGAAATTTTTCAAAAGACCCCATACGGAACTCTCGCTTTTATCAAAAAATCTTTTTAACCCTCCTGTTATTGTCATTTTTGCTTGTGTAATAAATTATTTATGGCTGATAGTGAATAGAGGATTTCTACAATAGTATTGGTGACTGAACACCTGCTTTTTCTTCAGGTGTCAAAATGTGTCCAAAATGACTGCCTGTGCAACAAACACCTTTAAGGCAAAGTTTCAGAACCGCTTGTTGTCTGGGGAAAGGACAGTTTTTAAAAAAAATGCAATAGAGATGTTCACATGCAGCATGAATGAACCATGTTTGTTTCTTAACCACATCATTTCCAGACTACCCAGTGCTGAGTTTTGATGGACGTAAGAAGGTGGTCTTCAGCAACGTGTCTTGGATGGGAGGGAAGAATGACTTCTTGGGCATTGCTTATTTAGTAGTTGGCTCCTTGTGTGTGGTCATGTCAGTGGTTATGCTAGTTGTTTATGCCAAATTCAAATTCTCAGATGATGATGATGCAAGGTAGCTTTGCTTATAAAGAGCAGCTCGTACATGCATCAAAAAACAAGAAAGAAAAGAAATAAGGGATCCATTAAGATAGTGCCAAATGTTATTTTCAGACAAAAACATCGTGGTCTAGATAATCATTTTGCATTCACATGTTAGAACGTTTTTAACTTCAGGTCATTTATTTATTTTTAATCAGGAATTGTTTACTAAAAGAACTTTAATGTTCTAAGAGTGACATCTTCAAATGAGTTCATATGTCTTAGAATCTGAAGATCAAAATTGTTATCTGAGGTCATTATTCAGGGTTTCTTTTTGTCTACTTTGACTCTCTCCGGTATAAAAGATGAATTAGCAATTTAATTAGCTATTTTGTTTGGTTTCTGGACAATACAGATTAAATCTTATAATGTTTTTTTAAATTTGTTCAAAACTTAAATTTCTTGACTACTCAAGAAATGTTTAACAGATATATGGACAGAGACAGTCTCAGGTGCCATATCTACCTGTCAAATGCATAGCTTGGTTAAAGCTTTGCATATGTTTAGTTTCATATATTGAGAATTAAAATTTATTGCAGCTTGTATATTTTCTGTAATAAACTTAAAATGCTGTTTTATAATATCAAAAGGTTTACACAAGCATTTTATTGCGGTCTTAAAATATTTAGCCATAACAGCAGCACTGTTTTTGTTGTGAGCTTTTAACTGTTTCAAGCATGAAAGATTTTATTTCCAAGCAAGGGAAATGCTGTGCTTTTACAGTGCCATTTGTACTGAACAAGTTAAATGAAAGTGAAGGGCGAATCTTGACTTCGTTTGCACACATCGGTGATATTGAGCCCTGTTAGTGAAGGAACTCTTATTTGGAAGCAGTATTCTGTGCAGAGTTTAGCTCTAATTCAGCACGCTGGTTCAGTGTCTTTTGAAATACAATGTTTGAATAGTGAGGATAGAACAGTATTCAGATTGAATCTGCTCATAATTATCACTTTTGTGTACCGCTTATAATTAACTTTTGATTGTCTGGACCTGATTTTTAATGTTACTTAAAATAAAAAAGGCTATTGTCTGCACATGAGTTTGGCAAGTAAAGATGACATAATTAAGATTTGTGATAAATTCAATTGCAAAATTATTGAATTTCTGAAACCCTCCATCACACTTGTGCCTTTGTATACATCATTTAACATTAGGCTGCTTTGAGGAGAACCTACACTATACACTATGCCCCAAAAAAGTTTGGAGTTGGTAATCGGTTAATAAACTTGATCTCTCTTATGCTCACCGTGGTTGTATTTACTTGGTCAAAAATGCAGTAAAAATGGTATTATTGTGAAATATTATTACATTATAAGGCTACTGAAAATTCAGCTATTACTAAGTTTTCATTGTCACATGATCCTTCAGAAAATCATGCTAATATACCGGTGCAACATTTTTTTTACTGATATCGATGTTGAAAACAGATGTGCTGCTTAATATTTTTGTGGAAACCATGATTAATTGTTTTCAGGATTGTTGAGTAGAATATTCAAAAGAACTGTATTTTATTTGAAATAGAAATGTTTTGTAACCTTTTTAAAATTTCTTTACTGCCACACTTGGTCAATTTAACGCATATTTTCCGAATTATGTATTAATGTATTTCAAAAAATCTTACCCCAAACCTTTGAAAGGTATTATAGTAAAAGAGAACTGTAAATGGAGTTTGATTAATAGCTGCTATAAATAATAAAGAAGCAAATAGGATGAGGCGCAATGAAATTTGTAACACTGCTGTATGTGCACTAGGTGGCACGGTTGGGTCAAGGTTACTTGTTAGTAGTAGTACACTTGCTGCATAGATAGGCTACTTCCATCTCTCACTTCTTCTTGAACTCTTTATAAACTTGTAACGGTTATTTAAATAGCTTAACTATTTAATTAACCATTTTACCTTCCAATATGGCTTTTTTAAATTAAAGCTAGAGTAGGCCTACGCTATATTGGAATCCCTTTATTTCGATTTGTAATCTCACTAGAAGGTGTAAAAGCCTCACCTCGCTCGGTTGTTAGGTGTGTAGACGTGAGGTGCACCAGGTTGTGGATGTGTTGAGTGTTAGAGTGCCTGTAGTGCCGGTTCTCCCGCTGATGACTGTGTCGTCTACACCGATAGTTTTGGCCGGGCTGCTATCACTATTATTGTTTTATTAGCCTGTGATATGGGTGCCTTCATTTCCTGTTCTTTCAGATGTTTGAAGCAGGCCTGATATTGGAAAGGCTGAGAGGAGAGAGCAAAAAACATCAACAAGGCCAGAGGTGCATCTCTCTTTCATTTCTTCGCCTCTCTTTTCTTAATATAGGCATTGCATTAAAAGTGCAAGTGATGATGGTTCGTGTGTGGGTGTTTTTACTCTGGAGAGCGAGGCTCTTTATGAACAGAACATATTTATTAGACATTATCCTAAGCGCGGTTTTAGGTTTGATATTCGCTGGATATTCGCCTAGGCTGCTTTAGGGTAGGGATGGGCGTATCGATACTGGCGAGTATCGAAAGTATCGACACTAAGGTGCGTTTTATTTACCAGTGGTTTTGTTTATTTAACAAAAATAATAATGCGTACAATATGCATTGAATTGGACGAATAACCTTTGTTAGCGAGTAATTGTGTAGGATAGAACTATTGTCCTGCTCATCTGAACACACGCAAATGTTGCAAGACAAAACCAATCAATCACAGAGAGCATTCACGCACTGCTGACAGTGCATTCTATGGAACGATATTCCGGACAATTTTCAAAAGGAATAGCAAATTGTATTTTCAATTGCGTTTCCAATATGTGGACACATAAATTGTGACAATCCAAACGCAACTGCAAATTTTGTATTACCATTTGCATTTTCGCTTTCGCGAACGCACAGCTACTGACAAATTTCAAATGAAAAAGCAAAGTCCTTTTGCAACTGTATTTCCCATGTCTTAGGAGTTACGAGCCTGTCATATTTAAATAGCAATATTAATTACCACGTCTGCTTTTTCACTCTCGCTGCGTCGCGCATGTAACCTGCCAAAACTCAAATGGAATCGCAATTCCTTTTGCTTTTGAATTTCTGATGTCTGCACGGAAAGCTGCCAATCAATGTGAGGGGGCGGGGCTATACTAGGGGGCGTGTTTGTGTTGGGATGTGACGTCACTCACAGACGACCGTGCCGAGTGCTCTGATCAATGGAGGTAATCGGTAAAGGCTCAGCTGAAGGCAGCTACCAATCAGTTTCGTACTTGTGTGAACGAACAGACAGTGCAGCCTTCTTGGCGCAATACATAATTATGTCTTTTTTACCTCAAATGTAGCGATTATCCCCTGCTAACAGCGGGAGCCACAACGGTACGCACAATAGGTCAATATTCACTATAAACCAAACGCTTTTCACCTGTCTCAGCATCTCTCACCGTTTACACTCACTTACACTTTGAATCCGTAATAGAGAGCGTGTCACCACGTGTGTAAGAAAGCACCATGTGTCTAAATAGCAATATCAATACTTTAACATAAAAAGGGACATAAGTATCGCTTTTTATTTCTCCTCTTTCCTACTATTTGTTTCACTTCTGTTCCAGTTTTTATAACCATTTCTTACTATGTGCCAGTAAGTTGTTGTTATTAATAAGGCATCAAAATTATCAAAAGTGACCTAAGATTATTACCTTGTTACAAAAATTATTTCTATTTGAAATAAATGCTGTTTTTTTAACCTTTTTATCAAATTAACTTAAAAAAAATTATAATAATAATACAATTTCCAAACAAATATGACCCACAACAGTTTTTTAATAAAATGTAATAATTAGTATTCCAGTCAAGTTTATTTGTACAGCGCTTTTTACGATACAAATCGTTGCAAAGCAACTTTACAGCAAATTAAGTTTCTACAATATTTAGTGGTAGCTTATCAGTGGTGACTGTCAGTTAATGTACATATGGCAGAAATGTATGGAAAAATCAATTAAAGATGTAATCAAACAGACGATGAACACTATCAACAGCAATTATTATATGATGCAATCAAACTTATAGCAAAATGTGGTAGTTCTGTAACTTTGTTTCAAGGTGGCATCCCTGAGGGGTGCATCATCTCTCTCAGGTGTTCTGGATCTAGACTGAAGCTTGTGTAAATCCTAGTCCGTGGCAAAAGACAGAGAAACAAATAGAGACATAATTAGCGTAGCTGCTGTTCCAACCAAGCAAAATTGATTTGTTTAACCCAAACTAAAGAATAATAATGTGCATTTGATCAGATATAACTGCAGTACAAGATTATGAGATGCATTATTTGAATGCTTGGCCAAAGAGATGTGTCTTTAATCTAGATTTAAACAGAGAGAGTGTGTCTGAACCTTGAACGTTATCAGGAAGGCTATTCCAGGTTTTGGGAGCCAAATGCGAAAAAGCTCTATTTCCTTTAGTGGACTTTGCTATCCTAGATTACTACCAAAAGTCCAGAGTTTTGCGACCTTAGTGAGCGTAATAGATTGAGCGTGGTTGAAGACTAGTTAGGTACGCAGGAGCTAACCTATTAAGGGCCTTATAGGTAAGTAATACTATTTTGTAACTGATACGGAACTTAATAGGTAGCCAATGCAGAGACTGTAAAATTGGGGTAATATGATCATATTTTCTTGACCTGGTAAGGACTCTAGCTGCTGCATTTTGGACTACCTGTAGCTTGTTTATTGAAGATGCAGGATCACCACATAGTAGTGCATTACAATAATCCAGTCTAGAGGACATGAATGCATGAACTAGCTTTTCTGCATCAGAAACAGGTAACATGTTTCGGAGCTTGACAATGTTTCTAAGATGGAAGAATGCTGTTTTTGTAACATGGGAAATATGATTTTCAAAAGACAAGTTTCTAGTAATAGTGAAACATTTTTCTGAGCAGCATTTTATAATGATTTCTGAAGGATAAATTACATTTTAAAATATATTACAATTGAAAACAATCAATTATTTTACAGTATTACTATTTTTATTTTTGATCAATGCAACCTTGGCGAGCATAAGAAACTTCATTCACAGATTTTTGAATGACAGTGTATGCTTAAAATAAGAAAAGATCATATACATTGCCTTTCTGTTTGAACTGGGGGTTGAGTTTTATAAATTATTTGCATTTTGTGCATAATAAATGTAAATAATTATAAACCAAAAATGTGTAAATAAAGCTCAATGTATTCATGAATTGGATTAGATGGATTAGATATTGTGGCATTCCACTTAGCATTGATTCATTTGCATGCCATGTTCAATGCTGATTTATAGCTTCAAAAGGACAATCACTGTTAAAATGAAGTTACAACATTTATAAACACCCTAAAATACGCATAATACCCTGAAGTATTTAAAGATTCCTCTTAAATGGCTTTCCATTAATATGAAATGAAATGTCTGAGAACTGCACCCTGCGGCTGAGTTTTGCAAGTGATCATCAATCTTGAGGTTAATTAGAAAAAGATTCCCACACAAGTGGACGCTGGTCCTCAGTCCCTCTGGCCACCTCCATTTGGGAAAGAACTCCTGTCTCTGGGCTTCCCTGGGGAGAGAACATGTGCATAACATCATAAAACATTATAAAAGTAAAAAAAAAAAAATATATATATATATATTATGAACTGTGAACTGAAGCTTCTTAATCGCAAAACATCATCTCTGTAACAAAGTGGCCAAATTTATGAGGTACGCATATCTGGAAGAGATGCGATTGGTAGGAACGAAAGGGTTAAATTGGGAGAGTGATAATACATTTCAAGCAGTATGAATAAGAAAGATTGAGAGTCTTGACCTCCGGCGTCACTTTAAGCAGGTCTGGATACAGTCTTAAATTTGCATTAACATTCACGATTTGTATCATCTTTCTACATTGTCTCTCTCATTAAACCCTGATTTGCCTCTAATTGGAAGTAAATGGCTGGCAGTTCAGTGCTAATCACTGTAATTGTGATCTCATTTGGTGTGCTTGATAACTGGCCTGCTCTGACTTCATCAGCCACCCAAATGCAGAGGAGAGGTTGAATTATATTCAGCCAGTAGACCGTGTGTGTTTTTTAAATTAATATTGATTTAAAGTAGGGCACAATTCACCCTATCAGACAGATTCAGAGGGTATCGCAGAAGCACTGCCGCAGTGCTGCAGTGGCCCTAAATTCATTTTTTTTTTTATAATTTGGGCTTGCGTTTGTATGTTGAGTTGCTTGATTTGAATTTGTTATTTTTTCTCCCAAGTGCATCTGTAAGTAAACCTACACAACAGATTTGAGGAAGTGTCTTGCTGTGTTGCTCTGTGTGACGGTAATGAGAATTGGCATCTTTATTTTGGATCCTGTGAGAACCCAACGGTTACCCCTCATTGCATGACTGAGGGCTACAAAAGTTTGTTCTAAAATAAGGGACTGATTGTTGTGTTTGACTGTCTGTTTGTGTTCTGCTTCTTTCTTGTCACATAAAGCCAGAGAGATGGGCTGACTCTATGCAAAGCAGGGTGTTAGTTGCGAGTCCGCATGGATAAATTTAGCTTCTTCGTGTCACCTCACTGTCTCTGATATAGACATAAACTCGCTGGCTGAGTTTGGGATTCAGGCCATTGTGGTTTCTAGTTTGCCTTACTTTGTCTGTTTTTGTGACAGTCCTCCTGCGGTTTTGTGCTCTTTTTATGGACTTATCAAATCTATAAAGATAACTGATTTAGTATGCAACTATGTATAAGGTGTTTTCATGATGTATTTTGCTTTACATTCTCTGTTTGTACTGATAATCATGTGCTTAATTAATGACATGTCATGGTGTCAATTAAGCCACAGTACAAAAAAAGCCACCAATCACTGTAAATGTGCTTTTGCAAGCAATTCCTTTCAAACCTTCACTATCCTTTGGAATTGGGTTATTTAAAAAGAATACAAATATTAAAATGTAAATTAAATGTATATGTTAATATATAATTTTGATATAATACATTTTGAATTAGTTTGTGTTATATTTTATACTAATTAAATATGTTATGAAATGTTAATGTATTATTATTATTAGTTGAAAATAAGCTATAGATGTGATATTTTCATATTCTTTTGGTCAGATGCATTTAAAGCAAATGCTGCATATTTATTGTCACAGTCCATTCAATGCTGCATATTTATAAAGTTGCATTGGAAATGTCACTTTTTGTTATTACTTACACAGTGGCCATCATTTTTATGATAATTTTTGTTTGTTTGTTTCTTTTTCAGACCTGAAGATTACTGCGGTTCAGGGGTGTACGATGCATTGTTGTAGAAATGAACTAGCTAGTCACGACTTTTTCTCGAACATGGTCGCATCTCCATCATATGAACCACCACATTGGTTCAACAATATAGGGCCATTGTTTGTGACGTCACATGCATGTGATGGAGTAATAACTTCTGCTAATTAATTGATTCGAGATCTCTGAGATGCTGATGTGTGGAACATGGCACTTTAGGACCAGTTGCATATAAGTTAGTCATCTCATTTTTTTCAAGACTGGTCATCATTTTTTTTTTTTTTGGTTACACAAAATGTAGATTAGTTTAAGTTGAATCCAAAAAACGAGACTGATTACCCTTTGGCTAACGGCTTGTTGATCAGACAAGTTCTTAAGACACTGTCTTAACATAGAGGCTAAGTTTATGCAACTGGCCCCTGATGACTAATTTACAAATTTTTTCCCTCTAATTTTTTTTTATGTTTGATTCATCGCAGGTTCCCTCTTACGTCATACTTCGGGGTTCCTTTAGGCATTTATGCACATACACACTCTTCAAAAATGGCACTTATTTAGGACATGCAAAGATATATAGATTAAAATGCATATACATTTAGATAGAACTGAAGATATAGATTGTACTGCACGTTAGCTTGCTTATTGTGCTCAAGAGCACAATTTATTTAAATCCATATGTCTTACTAACAAGAAACTATGCTTCTAACCACAGGTCGAGAGCTGTAGTTCCAATCATATAAGTTTGCGATGCTGTTTGCAAATGTTTGTTTGAACTATGGTTTCAGGAAACACCGAATCGTTGAACTATGTTGGCAACGATGGAACTTGCAACCATAGTTGGCAAACAATGCTTTTTGGAAATGCACCCAAGAGCAGTAATCATTCTGGACAGACAGCTTTGCTTTGGGCCTTAAAATTGTTTCATATTTGTCAACTCTGGCTGTTCCTCCCAAGATTTCTTTCTGGCACTTCTAGACTTTTCATTGCAGTGACCTTGTGCTTGGTCTGAGGACGTTTGAGGACTTACCTGGTTACTTCCTTGGATACTTACCTGTCTTCAGTTACAGTCTTCACTAAGCCTTCACCCAACGCACACCCGCCTGCAACAAACAAAGAACTGTTTATGCTCAAGCTAACTGCTATCTATCTTCCCTGAATTATATACTCACCTGTTTACCACGCTGCTTCTCTGAAATACCTGTGAATAAAGACTTTGTTTACCTTTCTTGAGTCTTCTCCTTCTGTACTTATGACCGCAGTATATGTTATGTGCATTTATCTCTCATTCACACGGCTTTCAATCTACTACATGACTGATTTATCTCCCGCTCAGATGCTGTCTTTTTCTATAGCGTCCCTCAATAAGTGTATTTTGATAACATTGGTAATGACTTCAAGTCTGTATTTTTCTGAACACAAACAGGGAAGACTGTGCAGAAATTGGCCAAAGGTTTTCATTGTTTGAATCTTTATTTGTGCATCTCGGCTTCTTACACTCTAAAAGGTACAAAACTGGGGCTGTACTTTTTCAAAAAAGGTACACTTTTGTACCTTTTAGGTACTAATATGTACACAGCAAATTCTGGTCTTTGGAATAAACTCCCTGGTAGTTAAAATCAACTCAATCTGAGTGTACATGCGTGACCATCAAATAGACTCCAGTGCGGAGTTAAAATAACTCTTCTCTTGGAGTTAAAATTTTAACACTTTTTTTGGAGTTAAAATTTAACTATTTCTGGAGTTAAAATACTAATCCTATAGAGAGTAACTGTAACTCTAAAATGGAGTTTAATATGAACTCCTTACCAGTGTTAAAATCAACACTTAAAAAAATTCAATTTAACACTTCTTAGAGTTAACATTTACTTCACACAATAATGTTTTATGTGAAAATGACTACACTGAATGCCATACTCTTCACTTACTGCTTTTATTTAAGCAAATCCATACATTAGCTTTAGAAATTGCATGCATGGACACACTTTGAAATTAATTGCCGTCATAAAATACTGTAAAATCTAACAGCAAAACGTTTACATTTAATACATGTAGGCAGCTAACAGAGTGCCAACTAAAACTGCTTAGTAAAATTGTATAAAACATTGTCAACACATCACTGCAGTATATAAAATCAAGTCAGCAGGATTACATTAAAAAAAAAAAAAGTAGTGCAGGATTGTGTAACCTGAGCTAGACACTTATATCAGATGAAGTAACAAGGAACAATTTCACAGTGAACTCATTTAAATAAGAAATCAGATAATACAACTCTCTGATACAACATAAAATTGTGAATCACACCCGTATGACATTTGGGCATCAAAAGATTTGAAATGTCTTAATCTTTCCCTTTCTATAACCAGTACCTTCATTGGTAGGTGTTCAGTCACTTGAAAAGCATGGAAGTGATCATGGAAACATGTTTCATGCTCAATCAAAACAAAAAACACTTTACCATTGTGTAAAATGATTGAGGTTATTTTGTTGAAAACTGGCATGTTTTCATCAGTACCCGTGCAAACAAAGAGTCCAACACGATACTCAACACCACAACATTTTACCCACTTTGTGAGATTGACAGTGGCTTGTGAATCAACGTGGAGAGATGCAGTTATATTTTCTGAAAATTCAAGTGTCTCAAGTGAAGACATTTTGACTGGACCAGACTCAACTGCCTTTAAAGACAAGCATTCCCAATGATATGCTACTGCAAACTGGTGTTTATTTGCAAGCGAAACGGTCAAATTTTTGAAGTTCTTCACAGAATCTTTAAAAAATTTGTGTTTCGCTTCAAATCTCATGGTCCAGATATGAATGAGTGGTCCGATCTTTCTAATGCACCTTGGGTAATGGACCATAAAATTATGTTTTGGAAGCAAGTTTTTTGATGGGTACAGTTCTTTAAAGAGTTTATGATGTTCAATAATAAGGTGCTTTAAATAAACTGTCATCCCCTCAGTGATTGAGTAAGAGAACACAATGTTTATTATGTTCAACAACAAGAGCAACAAGCGCCAGTGCAAATCATCATCTGGTACCAGGTCACCAAATATCAAAGGTATGTTTGTGACTAAACACAGTGTTTGCGATGCATTTAAGCCTAATCCATGTCCTCCGCAGTCAAGGTTAATATTTGTGGGCTTGTTTTTAGTTTCCATATAGCCATAATTAAAAGCATACGTCCTGTTCAACAAGCTTTCTTTAGAGATGAAATGTTCAATTAGATATTCAAAAAGTAGTTTTATCTCATATTGACCAACCCCTTCCAAAATATCATGCATGATGTCGACAGCATAGTTTTCCCCAGTATTGAAATACTGCAAAGTATTGAGCATGCTTTTCCTCTTGATGCCAAAAGAAGAGGTTAGCGTTGGATCATCTACCAAACTGGCATAATGCTGATCATTCAGTACTGGTGATCTTAAAGTCAAACTTGGGTCATCCTCTGAGAAAACTGACTGAGCTGAAGATTTATTAATTAAGCAAAATCGACAGAAATAATTAGCACTAAATGATTCCAAGAACCCAAGAATGCTATGCATACCTAAATTGTCACTAGTAATGAGAGCAAGTGTGCCACGTACAGGTTGTTCAGCAAATGGAACAGCAATCCCAACAGTTTCTAATATTTTCAAGTCCCTTATTAAGGGTTTCAGTATTTCATCAATCCCATATTTCTTAACATCTTGGGCATGGAACAAAGATACCAAATGGATGTTCATGAGGGCAGAATTCACCTTTGGAGCAAGATTTCTAAGAATAAAGTACAGGCAACCAATTTTATGAATTCCTTTTTTGGAACCAAGAGGATTTGCACATTCAAACTCATCATAGTATAATTGAATTTGGAGAGCAAACTTATTAGTCGAAAATAAAGGATGATTTTTAAAGTAGCTACCGTCACAGAAGTCTTCATATATGTCAGAATGAGTACATGTTTGCATCATCTCACAAATGTTTTCATTTCTGAAAATGAACTGGAGTGTTTTCAAAATTGGAATATATATGAATTTATCATTAACAGGAACTTGTTCATAAGTTCCAGTTTTGTTATTTCGTCTGGTGTCATACCTAACACCAAGGCGCAGTTCAACTGGGTCTACTACTCCCCATTTGTCTCTGAAATACTTCTTCCATTTGGTATCGGAGTTCAATTGGCTGAAAGGGTTGTCCAAACTTTTAAACAACTCTTCTATGGCTGGTCTTGTTGGATTGTTACCTGGAAGTAAGTTTAAAACATGGTCCTTAATATTAGACTGCAAATCTTCCACAAATTCCTCCAAATTCTCAATTGTCGAAAGAACTACAGTATTTGGTACACCACTTGCCAAAAGCTTTGCTATAATGGACGCACACATATCTTTCTTGTGAGTAGATACTGAAGGGACTGCTTCGAAATTTTGGCACTGGGATGAAGTAGAAGGTATTTCATCATTTAAGGAATGAGAATTTTGTTCTTCACTTTCATAACTGAAAGGGGTCTCATGAGGGTCACATCTGTCACCAATTGAAGAATGTATCTTAATGAGATGTCTCCTAAATCCAGAATAACTAGAGAACTGCAAGCAACAACCTGCTTGACCACATTTCAGTCTTAGATTTTTCCCAGGATACATTCCATGAATTAGTTTGAGGTGCCTGAACAAAAGCAAAGCTGAACAAAAGGATGAAGTGCAGAGGAAACAACTTAACATTTTGGTTGAATAAGACAATTAGTGCTTGTTCAACAGCCTTGCTCTTAGCTCTTTGACTCTTGGAGTTTCCTCAGTTGTACCTATATCGATATTGTACACAGTTGTCAGCAAAAATGTGTACAGGCTGGACAGAGCATCATCATACTTCACACTGAAAACAAAATGGGACTTGAACAGCTCGTCAAAAGCACCCAAGGATGTACATGATTGACAAGGCAGAACTTTTCTGTCCAAGACAATGTAAAAGGTGGAAACCTGTGCTTTTGAAGTCCCTGAGGCAAGAAGATATGGCTGAGGGTTTCCTTCAGTGGTCAGGAGATGATCATCAAGGCTTTGGCATGACTGAAACACAACATAAATGTCCCTTTATAAACAATTTGTTTAAAACTAGGCATTAAGTACAATATTTGGAATAGGATAGTGTTGTCTTAACAAACCTTATGAAATTTGACCAGATGATCTGTTGCCTCTCCAACACTGATCTTCTTGGGCCGCTTTCTTCCAGCTGGTTGTGGAGTAAGAAGATGCAGCAGGACAAATAGAGAAGCCATGTCACTGTCCCATTCTGGAGACAGAAAATAACAGTAGTTATTTCAAACCAGTCTGTTTATGGCATCGTTAACACCGTGTATTGTGTATCATAATATTTTACAAGTACAAACTATTAGTGGGGTAGTTATTAGTTGTGTTATGGAGAGCAAACAAAATTTCATACTGTACATACCCAAACCCAAGGGGACTTTTACACGCATCACGTTTTTTTATGTAAGTAGTTAAGAACAGCATTCACAAAGCATGAATTTACTGATGAGCTTTTGTAATAGACTAAATTTTAAGAAATAACTGTGTTGTGTTTTTTAGCAGACTTTTGGGGATAAATGTTTTTGGGAAATAATCAATAAAAACTTTAACCAGAAGATTAATTGATTCAAGTAAAAACATTACTATTTTAACGAAGACTGTACCTGGATCATCAGTAGTATCAAATCCTTCTTTCAGTACAGCTTTCAGATGCTGTTTTAGGAGAGCAGTCTCTTTAAGGTTCCTGGCCTCCTGGATGACTTTTTCTTTGAAACTTGTGTTCCATTTTTCCAGAAACCTTGAAGCAACCTCTGCTCCAAACATCAGTGAGAAGTCTTGCAAAATCTAATTAAAAAAGAAAAGACAACTGTTTAAACATATAATGTAACATAATATTTGTAATAAAATTTTGTATTCTTATTTAATATTTACCAGTCCTTTGACGTCCAAGAAACGAGGAAACATTTGTAGTACATCAGCTGAGCGCTGCGGGTCGTGGAGAATCTGCTGACGGTAGTGGAAAGTTTCTCTCATCTTCTGGAACACTAAGTCACGGTCAGTTGTGTGGTTGAGGAGAGACACAGCTTCCAGACATTCATCTCCCATTCGCTGGTCATCTATAGTTCCAATCATTCTTGATAATGTGGGACCTCCTTTTAGCTCCACTCTGCTCTGTGATGTAGAGGTGGTTCTGGATTTACGTTGCACAGTCTTTATACGCCACTCAAGAAAGCCTTTGTTGCTCTGAATGTCATAGAAATGTTCCTGGGAGGAAGCAGTATCTTATGTTAGACAAAATAATGCAATTACAGTGACTCAAGAGCAAATAAGATGTTTATGGTTCGGTAGGCAAACTTACATATCCTTTTTTAGAATATGGGTCTTTCAAAGACGGGAACAGGGACACAATCCCAAGGGCATGGAACTCCTTTGTTGCTTTACTAACAGCTCTCCTGCAAAGATGAAAACATATGTCTTAAGATTCTTGTCTGATTTTTTTTTTTTTTTAAGGATAAAGTCATGTCTTGAAGCTTCTTACCCTTCTTTTCCATGCATGTGAGCTACAATTATGTTCACCATTATCCGCCTTGTGGAATCTTTCAAACTCCCAGTGTCTTCATACTCTTTGATCACAGTCATCCCTGCTGTCTTTGAAGTTAGAATTTGCTTAATATTCTAAAAGAAAACATTTAGAAAAATTACAATAATTAATCTTAATCTAATAACCGTACATACCATTGAATACTTTCAAAATGCATTTCTTTTCGTATGTATGTCTATAGCATAAGATCTATTTGTATGGAAGTAAAAAAATTATAAAATTACATTTCTTGCATGGAAACTGTCCTGATACACTAGGTACTGATATGTACATTTAAAGACCCTTTAGGTACTTTTTTTTCTAAGAGTACAGGAGAAAGTGTTACTGTTGCAAATGCTCAGGCATTGTAAAGAAGGCCTCTGGATTTTCTCCAATAAAGTGTTTTTTTTTTATGATGGAGGTTTTCAATCTGAGCAGACATGCATATAACATGTCAGAGCTTTAGTAAAAGGGGAGATTTTCTGTGAATATTGATGGCCCAATCATCACAAACCCTACCATACTGCTTCAAAATATAGTTATACAGACAGTTCTTGGGTGAACTATTCCAAGTTTCTCTTATTTTGTCCTGCTTTTGAAGCCTAGGAGAAACAATTGAGATATTAAAGCGGTTCCATTTGGGATTTTTCTTTCTAATGTGATGCAATCGAATAGATTCGCTCATCTTTCCGCATTTCACAATTTTCACACCTCTCATGTATTCCTGAGCCTCATAAGTGTAGATTTATATTTATGTGTCAGTGTTTGATGTTGTGCAGCATGGAAACGCTGAACAGGAAAGCGCTGTTTCACACTGCCACATCCTCTCAGAGCTGAGCAGATGACACTGCCCTTCACACACTCTGTCTTCCTCTGCCCATCAACCCTGAGGCTGTATCACTCTCAAACAATCCCACTGGACTGACGGAGCAGTTGGCATGTTGTTGCATTGTGGAGACTGACTGGAGAGATACAGGCAGCGACAGCAAAAAGAGAAATGCTGTGACATCATCACATGAAACGTGTGGGAAAGTTGTATTTGAGGGATTAGTTCAACTGAAACTAAATTCTGTCATCATTTATTCACCCTCATGGCTTTCTTCCTTCTGTAGAGATTTAGAGTATAATGTGCTGGGCGTGCTTCTATTAAAATGCAACGAATGGAGACTTTGAAACAGGCCAAATAGGTCCATAAATCTATCATAAATGTTTTGTTCATAAGAAATATGATCGTTTTGAAATTTAAGTTGTTTTTCACTCATAATCTTTCACTACAGTGGGCTGTTATTTGCTCCAATCAGATTATTGAGGCACTGAGTAGAACTAAATTAGTCCAATTCATAAACAAATCATACACTGGTTTTGTAAACTGGATGAAAACTATTCACTGAAAAGATCTGATTCAAAAGCATTATGTGAAGAAAGGGTGAACTATCCCTTTAAAGCATTTTCAGCCCAGAGCTTTTGATGAACCCACCTGTGTCTGTTTACATGAGCCCGAAGAGCTGTCCAAATGTTTTTCTGTGGGTAGCAGGTGTATTGCCTTCTACTCCTTTTTGTTACATAAAAAAATCTTCCTCCCTAAACTTAAAAAATGCATGCAGTGTTCTTTTATTTTTGTTGTTATATTAAGTTTTAATAAACACCTGTATAATGGTGTGAACATCAGCTTTGCCCTCTGGCAGGTTTCTTCTATAACAGAATAGAAGCTTATAGTAACATATTTCACAGTTTAGACAATTAATGTTTAATTTATAACACCATATCCAAATTGACAGGAAAAAACAATACATGATAAATTGATAACATTTCTTACATACTGTATATACTACCGTTGAAAAGTTAGTCTGTTATGCTCACCAAGGCTGCATTTATTTGATCAAGAAACACAGTGAAACAGCAAAATTGTGAAATATTATTGCAATTTAAAATAACGGTTTTCCATTTTAAAATCACATTTTTCAGCATGCATTACTGCAGTAGTCAATGTCACGATCCTTTAAATGATTATTTTTATTAACAATTTTGAAAACAGTTGTGCTGCTTAATATTTTTGTATAAACAATTAAAAAAAAAATTCAGGACCCTTTTATGAATTGAAGGTAAAAAAAAACAGCATTTATTTGAAATATAATCCTTTTTTGACATTTTGATATTTTTTGACATTATAAATATCTTTACTTTCACTTTTGATCAATTGAATACATCCTTGCGGAATAAAAGTATTAATTTCTTTCAAAAGCTTTTAGTGTAAATCTATAGCAGTAGTTTTGCATTCAGTGTGCATAGACAAATTGCTTGTCATTGGAAATGTAGCATTCCTGGTTAGGGCATGAAGTAACATGTTCTTCATATTTTCGTACCCAAGAGCCTCTGTGGCACATCCCTTATGACCAGTATACGTAGTTAAAGAGGCCACAGCTACCTTGGATAAGGCATGAAAGAATGCTGAGTGGTGTGTGTTGCATTTCCGCAGTTCCTGCAGGCTTTGACCTGACCTGAGTCTATTAATACTGTTTTCACACACATGTACACATCATGTAAAACTCTCAGCAGTCCATGTAACCCCT
The DNA here is from genome assembly GCA_018155175.1 of Sinocyclocheilus anophthalmus. NCBI lineage: Eukaryota > Metazoa > Chordata > Actinopteri > Cypriniformes > Cyprinidae > Sinocyclocheilus > Sinocyclocheilus anophthalmus. The sequence continues at coordinate 236,590 of JADLZN010008825.1, read as the reverse complement.
GACTGCGGTGCGAATGCTGGACCGCTGTGAGAGGAGTGCTGGACAGCTGTATTTCTTCCATGCCGACAGCAGTGTCACAGAGGTCAGGCTTTCCCTCATTCTGGTTAAGGGCTTGGATCTGGCAGGAGCTCATCACGATGAGCGTGGCATCAGTCTTTTATCAGCGTTATGACAGCTCCTCTTCTTTACTGGGTAAGAACTGTCAAGCATCAATCCCCTGGACTCCCGAGCAGGAAGGTGTGCATGTGTGTCTTACTCACTCTTCTAGGACTCCATCTTTATTCCCCTTTCACAGCGAAGACTTGAAAGAGAGAGAAACAGAGAATCACAGGTTTATTGTTGCATTGTGCTCAGTTTGAGCTCAGAAGAGGAAATCAAAGATAGCTAAATAAAACTAAACAACTAAATAAAAACGTATAGGTAGCTAAATAAATAGGCTTATTGTAATGAACTGTCCGCTGCTTGGTAACACTTTATAATAACTTTCATTAATAAATCATCAACAAACATTATATAATGCTTAACAGATCATTAGTTAATCTATATTCACATAGCTAGAAATATGATAATGTGCTTGTTAATGTTTACTAATTATTAACTTATTAAATATTACCTAATGATTAACAGATCATTATTTCAGAATTAATATTATGCTTACAAATGTCATTAAACTTTCAATTCATATGAGCATGCATGCACTTTTTGAAAAACAAATTTGTTTTCTCCTGTTGATTTAGGAATATATAAGTGTTGAGGCCATAAAACACGTTTTGCACCCAAATTAAAATGTGTGTTATGTATTTAGCAAGCATTTAAAAGTCTAAACTTTAGATTGGTACGGCAAAAACATGAACGAATTATTAATACATCTTAATTTTGTTAAGATGTGTAAATAGTAGAAGTTTGCATAACAAACGAAGACCAAATATATAAACTTTACAGACTGATATTATAAGTGAATTAATAATATGTTAACATGAATAGTTTGTGAAGTGCTCAAAATGACCAATTAAGCAATTTTTTCCCCACAACATTTGTAAATGTAAAAATGAACATTAGCTAATGTGTGAACTGAAGTTTAATGACATTTGTTAGCATTCAAAAAGTACATTAACAAGTAAGCTTTTAATCATTGTATAATTTCTGTTAAAATCGTTTGTAGAGTTAAAAAGTGCATGATCATATGAATTGATCATATTTGTAAGCATTAACTAATGATCCATTTAGCATTATATAATGTTGGTTAGTGATTTATTAATGAAGCTTCTAATCATTGTAAACCATCTATCAAAATAATTGTAGAATCAAGAAGTGGATGATCATATGAATAGAAGTTTAAGGACATTGTAAGTATATTTAATTTATATGAATAATCTGTTTTAATCATTAGGTAATGGTTTAATCAAGTACTTATTAAACTTAAAAAGCCACATTATATCAGATATTTTGTAGCGATTTAAAGATATATAACTAATGATCTGTTAAGCATTATAGAATGTTTGTTAATAATTTATTAATGAAAATTATAAAGTGTTACCAAACCTCTACATGGAGGGACTTGGAGCAAAAAAACAAAAAAAACAGTATTACTCAACTGTGCAGTGTGTGTTCACGTTGCATGGACAATTATTTTGTAAATTGAAAATGGACATTTTTTTCGTAGTGGTAGCTTAAAGAGATTTACTCCCACCCCATGAACATTTTGTCATTACTCACTTACCCCCATGTCGTTCCAAACCCCTAAAAGCTTTGTTCGTCTTCGGAACACAATTTAAGATATTTTGGATGAAAACCGGGAGGCTTGTGACTGTCCGATTGACTGCCAAGTAAATTACACTGTCAAGGTTCATAAAAGTATGAAAGACATCGTCAGAATAATCCATCTGCCACCAGCGGTTCAACCGTAACATTATGACGCGACGAGAATACTTTTTGTACGCGAAGAAAACAAAAATAGCGACTTTATTCAACAATTTCAAACAATTATCAACCATCCTCCACATCACCGTAGTGCCATTTTGGAGAATATCCGCTGAACGCAAACTGTGTACGCTCTTCTGTGTCAGACGCGCTTCACGGATGCGCTGTTTTCATTCAAATAAAAATGAAAATACACGTAGAAAACGTATCCTTGTGTCACGGCTGACACAGAAGAGCGTACATGCTGCTTGCATTCAGCGGATATTCTCCAAAATGGCGCTACGGTAATGCGAAGAGACACAGAGGAGACGAATTGTTGAATAAAGTCGTTATTATTGTTTTGTTTGCATACAAAAAGTATTCTTGTCGCTTCATAATGTTACGTTGTTTGAACCATGATGGCAGCTGGACTATTATGATGAGGTCTTCATACTTTTCGGAACTTGGACAGTGTAATTACTTGGTAGTCAATCGGACAGTCACAAGCCTCCTGGTTTTCATCCAAAATATCTGAAATTGTGTTCCGAAGATGAACAAAGCTTTTACGGGTTTGGAATGACATGGGGGTAAGTGATTAATGACCAGAACTATATTAAATGTGTTCACTTGCACCAAGAATGAACATGAATGTTGTTTATGCATTTATAAAATTGCCACTTTTCCCTACGGCATGTTAATCATTTTGGCAGAGTGTTGGGTCTGTGCAGTTCAGTGTATATCAATACATTTCAGTGTTTGATTTTGGTATTATGATGGATTTAATACAGAACACATTTTCTTTGCCCTCAGTTATGGAACAACTTCATATTATATGGGATGGTTGTCAACCTTACACAGTATGTGTTGGTGGTTCTCTATGTCTCCAGGTTGTTTTGATCACAGTTGGAGTGGAAATAGTGGAATAGATTTCTCTCCATTTTGTCTTCGCTGTGAAGTTCTCTACACTTTGAGTCCAGATAAAGTTCATACACTATAAAGTGCTGCCCACCTGCCCTCTCCCTCCTCTGATCTGTGTAATGACCCAACTCCTTATCCCTCTGTCATTTGAGTTTCCATTTACACTTTCTTGGTCTTTCCCTTTCATCTCTCCGCTTTCAGTCTGTCCTGCCGCCTTATTGTCCTTCTCCCCCTTTCTCTGGTTTTTTTTTGTTTATTCGGTCCCTTTCTCCAATTCACCATTCCTTTCTGTCTCACTTCTGTCATTTTAAGTTCCATCTCATGTTCATTGGCTCTTGGCCGATAGAGCTCTCAGGCTCTGAGATTAAGTGGCTGTCTTGCCTAATCTGAGTTGTGCAGCAAGCTATGAAGTTCAGTTTGAAGCAATGGCCAGCCTTTCAAAAGAGATAAGAGGCAGACAGAAGATTGGAAGTGTGGAGTGTGGTATTTGACCTACAAACAGAAATGATAACCAGCCAGGACACAAAAATATCTTGAGTCCCTTCATGGGTGTAATTCAGTATGGTTGCTGCAATGTGTTGAATAAACACACTACCTCCATTCCAAATCCTATACTGGCAATTAACTAGCTAAAGTAGCAATGCTACTAGCTTAGCTTCAGTGGTTTAAAGTGGTTTTAACTGGTTTACCTACATGGCCAGCAGATCTCTTGGACTGACGAGCTAAAAAGTGTCCAAAACCCCTTTCAAACCTGCCAGGTTGTGAGACCTGGGAAATTTTAGGCTGACTAAGGGGCCGTTTACACGACAACGTTTTCAGCATTTTCATGCATTTTGCCTGTTCGTTTACATGACAACAGCGTTTTGGGGACTGAAAACACACATTTTTGAAAATGGTTTCAACGTGCAAGTTTTTGAAAATGCCACCGTTGTCGTTTCCGTGTAAACACCCAACACTGGAATCTTTGAAAACGGTGACGTCATGCACGTGCGTAGTACGTGTTAGGTATGTAGACTAGACATGCGCAGTACGTGTTGATTTTAAAGGCAAGCGCGACCAAACATACACAACAATGGCGGAGTACATGGTACTGTTGTTGATGTTTAAGAGTTTGCTAACGTTTCTTCAGCAATGTGTGAATTTATTTCACTAATATTACTTTTTTATTGTTGATTAATTATTTTTTTCCCTAGTATTTTTTATTTATTTTATTTAGTTTTTATTTTTTATTATAATATATGAAACACAGAATGACATTAGTATCCTACATGCCAGGGAGCAAGAAAATAATGTACCTTTTAAAAAGATTCACAGTTTTTACAGCTTTCTTATTGGAAGAGTCAGAAATCAAATACATATGCAGTTGTAACTCTTCCAGAAAAAGGTTTAAGAAAGGCTTACACTTACAATATTTACATTTGTGTACAAAATATTTAGCGAGAAACAAAATAAGATTGAGTAAATAAAAAAAACATCTGATCGTTCTCTTTCAAAATGTGTATAACCCAGAATAACATTTTCATATTTCAATTAAATTTCAGGAATTATACCACAAAAAATACTCAAAATGTTTTCCCAAAGATTCTTAGTATACTCACAATACCAAAATAAATGAGACAAATCTTCAGTTTGGAGACCACAGAAGGAGCGATTTAACATTTTGTGGGATAGCACCGATGTATCATTTTATAAGACACTTCTTTTATCTTATTGTACAAAAATATTTTTTGAGGCAAAACCCACACTCTAGCCCAGTTAATTTCACCTACATGTCTGTTCCAATAAAAGACGGCATTCGGACAAGAGACAACCTCATTCTGGAACAGAGCACGAATGCTCCTATTATTTGATTTGGTGTTAAGGGATAGTTTACCAACATGTGTATTTAATACATTGAGATATGGCACAATCTGAGAGTCATTGTTATTAAAACCCTTCATAAACATAATAATCCCAGAAGGGATAGCTCCAAAAACAATAGCATATTCTTTTGCTGTAATTGGGATTTTATAATGTGACAAAAACTCCTCATATTTTAAAGGAATCCCTTGGTCATTGAATAACTGACTCACCAAAATAATATTATTTTTAGCCCAATTATCAAAATAAATTGATTTATTCTTGTACAGCAGATCTCTGTTGTGCCAAATTATATAACTCTGTGGGGAAAAATTATGCTTGTAAATTAAAGACCATGATAAGAGACATTGTTTGTGAAAGTGAGATAATTTGGAAGGAATTTTGTAAGGATTATAATTACATAAGAGCAAAAAATTTAGACTACCTAATTTAGAAAAAATAAAATTTGGTATAAAGTTCCATAAAGAGGTGGGATTATTTAAATGTTGTTTAATCCAATTTATTTTAAATGTACAATTAAGGGTAGAAAAGCTGATGAAATTAAGTCCACCTTTTTCATAAGAATTCATAACTACAGATTTTCTAATATAATGTTTCTTATTTTTCCATAAGAAATTAAATAAACATTGGTCAACTGTCTTGGAAGTCTGAGCATCGACATAAAGAGATGTAGCAGAATAAGCTAGACGTGAAAGACCCTGCTTTAGAAAGGACAGTCTACCCTTGCTAGACAAATCCCTGATAACGTCTCGTTACGTATGTAACCCTCGTTCCCTGAAAGAGGGAACGGAGACTTCACGTCGGATGACCGACGAAATTTGGATCTCGCTTAGAGAGACCAATCTACTTTGATTGTAACTAAACGAGCCAATGCACATGGCATGCAATTTATTGCTTCCAGCTGCTGCTGATCACAGCGTGAGTATAAGTAGGCAGCAGATGCAGCGCATATTCAGGTTTTCGCTGAGGAGCCGAGCCGGTGACCCGGCCGCTCAGCGGTGGTACAGGATCTGTGGCGACGGGACGTGAAGTCTCCGTTCCCTCCTTCAAGGAACGATGGATACATACGTAACCAAGATGTTCCCTTTCAGTTGGTCACTCTCTACGTCACGTCGGATGACCGACGAAATTGGGATCCTACCAAAGGGCCACAGCTACTGCCCCTTCCAGTGTCCTGTGGAAGCCACCTGCGCCCCTATTTTTTGGCGTAGGCCAGGGCTTCTTCACAAGAGGACCAGCTACTGCTGCTATGGCACTACCCAATGAGTAAGACTGGATAACACTGGGAAAACGTACCCGTTCTACTTGGAACAGGGGCGTTACGGAAGCTTGCACCTTCCCAAAGGAGGTTTCGGAAGCAATACACATAATGACATTCCTTAGGTGCATATGGAAGAATGGAGGTGATTGAACCCTCTTGGAATGGCAGAAGTCTGCCGGGGAAACACGGGCTCAAGGCTATACCGTGGACTTTACACATATGAGATCCACTTAGGTCTTACATATGGAACCCAGCCTTCTACCGGTTCTCGAGGATTCAGCGAGTGAAGGCCTGGCGCCGGATGCTCCGCCATGTCTGGCTGCCGAGGGGATGGAGGAACTCAACAGAGTCTACTGTATGGACTCTCTGGAGTGGTTTTGCAAGCCGACCCGAAGCCGGGGCCTCTCAGTGCTTCTACCCGTTTGAGGTGAGAACACAGGAGGATACCGGCTCCACACGAAGGCTATAGATTCTAGCGAATGTGTTAGGGGTCGCCCAGCCCGCAGCCCTACAGATATCTGTCAGCGAGGCGCCACGAGCCAGCGCCCAGGAGGATGCAACACCTCTAGTTGAGTGAGCTCGCAACCTGAACGGGCAGAGCACACCCTGTGCCTGATAAGCCAGGGTAATGGCATCCACTATCCAGTGGGCCATCCTCTGCTTTGAGACGGCATTCCCCTTCTGCCGGCCTCCGTGACAGACAAAGAGCTGGTCTGAGGTCCTGCCGCCTTGCGTCCGGTCTACGTAGCCCCTTAAGGCTCGGACGGGACAGAGCAAAGCCAGGGCTGGGTCTGCCTCCTCCGAGGGCAGCGCTTGGAGGTTCACCACCTGATCCCTGAAGGGAGTAGCGGGAACCTTGGGCACATAGCCGGGCCGGGGCCTCAGGGTCACCTGGGAATCAGCCGGCCCGAACTCTAGGCACGAATTGTCAAATGAAAATGCATGCAGGTCCCCTACCCTCTTGATGGAGGCCAATGCCAGCAGGAGCAGAGTCTTCATTGAGAGGAACTTCAGCTCAACCATCTGCAAAGGCTCAAATGGGCCCTGCTGTAGTGCTGTGAGCACTAGAGTCAGGTCCCAAGAGGGTATAGAGGGGGGCCGTGGAGGATTTAACCTTCTCGCCCCCTTAAGGAACCTGATGGCCAGGTCATGCTTCCCCAGCGACCTCCCTTGTACGGGGTCGTGGTTAGCAGCAATTGCAGCGACATAAACTTTCAGGGTGGAGGGAGACAGCCTTCGCTCCAGCCCTTGCTGCAAAAAGGACAGCACAACTACGATCGGGCATCTTCGGGGGTCTTCCCGGCGGGAAGAGCACCATTCGACGAACAGGTTCCACTTCAAGCGTAAGCGTGTCTCATAGATGGTGCTCTCGCTGTCAACTACCTCTTGGGGTAGGTCACTCAGAACCTCTGCGTCCCGTCCAGGGACCAGACATGAAGTTTCCAGAGGTCTGGACGCGGGTGCCAAAGTGTGCCCCGTCTCTGAGTCAGTAAATCCTTCCTCAGAGGAATCGGCCAAGGAGGGGCTGTCGCGAGGAGCATTAGTTCCGGGAACCAGGTCCGGGAAGGCCAATAGGGTGCCACCAGCAGGACCTGCTCCTCGTCCTCCCTGACCTTTCACAGCAACTGTGCCAGAAGGCTCACTGGGGGAAATGCATACTTGCGAAGGCCCCGCGGCCAGCTGTGTGCTAGTGCGTCTGTGCTGAGTGTTCCCTCTGTCAGGGAGTAGAACAACTGGCAGTGGGAGGTTTCTGGAGAGGCAAGCAGGTCTACCTGAGTGGCTCCGAAACATCTCCAAACCAGCTGAACCGTCTGGGGATGGTGTCGCCATTCTCCCGGGAGCGCAGCTCAAGATCGTCGGCTGCCCGGTTGAGCAGCCCAGGAATGTGAACAGCACGAAGCGACCTCAGATGCTTCTGACTCCAGAGGAGGAGGTGGCGGGCGAGTTGCGATAAGCGACGGGAGCGCAGACCACCTTGTCGGTTGATGTACGCAAGGGGGGGGGGGGGTGCGTCTCCTGTGTTGTCCGTGCGACTAGTACATGCTTGCCTCGTAAGCGTCCTTTGAGACGGCCCCGGGCAAGGTGCACTGCAGCAACTCGAGGCAGCCAGTGCAGTTTGGGCCCCGTCCAAACCCCTGACACTGCAAGCTCGTTGTACGTGGCCCCCCAGCCGGTGTTGGAGGCATCCGTGTAAACCACAGCAAGCCTGGAGTTCTGTTCTAGGGGCATTCCTGCCCGGAGGAACGCAAGGTCTGACCACGGGGTGAAGGTTTGGCGGCAGGCCGGTGTAACTTGGACCCGGAAGGTGCCGCTTTGCCACGCCCACCTCGGGACTCGGCCATGGAGCCAGTGTTGACGTGTTCTCATATGAAGCAGCCCCAGCGGTGTAATTACCGCTGCAGCTGCCATATGCCTCAGGAGGCTCTGAAATTGTTTCAGTGGGACTGCCATCCTGCTCTTACCGAGTCCCCTCCATACCGAGAAAAGAGATCCTCTGCATCAGGGATCGTTTGCTCTTTTTCCCAGTTGACCCGAAGCCCCAACAGGCTGAGGTGTGAGAGCACCAAATCCCTGTGTTCGCACAACTGATCCGGAGACTGCTTCGTCGAGGTAGTTGAGAAAGCAAATGCTCTGTTCTCTCAAGGGAACAAGGGGTGCCTCCGCAACTTACGTGAAGACACGGGGCAAAAGGGACAGCCCGTAGGGCAGGACCTCGTACTGATATGCTCTTCCTTCGGACGCGAACCACAGCAATGGGCTTAATCGCATAGCGAGCCTGACGGTTCGAAGGACTTGGTAAGCTCAACCCAGCTCCCAGACATCGCGCTAGTGGCATCAACGGAACTACTGGCGTACCCGCAGTGGGGCAGCGCGGAACAACGCAGGGACCTGGCCCGGGCGTCTCGTAGCCGGTCCGATGCGGGGTCTGGGTGTGTGTAACACTGTCCTGCGTTTGAGCAGAGGGTGCGTGGTTAGTCCGTTGGTTCGTCCTCCCGATCCCCCCACTGCTGCTCACTGGCGAGAGAGAGGAGGGTGAGTGTGATACGCACTAGATCCTCCACAACCCCCCGTCCCCTCTGGGGACCCAGAATAGAGGAATTGCTCTTTGTCAAGAATTTGGGTACCACTGACCGAGAGGTCAGTGGCGGAAAAAGATGTAAAGATTCTCCGCCCGGCCCTCCTCCGGTGGAGGGAGTGGTGCGGTCACCATCTCCCAGCGAGCAGTCTTCTCCATCTCCGGGTCGCCCATCCCAGGGCCTCTTGCACTTGCGCTTATCGCCAGGTTTGGCGGGGGCCTGGACAGGTGGGGTGGCTGCCCTGCGACCGGCTCCACTGCACAGCTTTGCTGGAGGCCGCAGGAACTCTGCTCTTGTTTTGGCGGTGGCAGGGAGGCCGCCCTCGGCGACGGCAGCAGCTGCACACCGGGGCATGATGTGCCTGATGGCCTCAGTCTGCTTTGGTCAGTGGAGAATTGCTGGGCAAGTTCTCCACCGTGTCGCTAACAGGCCGGCCTGGGACACGGGGGGCGTTCAAGAATCGTGTCTTGTCCGTCTCGCACATGTCAGCCAGTCACAGCCAGATTTGGCGCTCCTGGACCACCATAGTGGATATGGCACGACCCAGAGACCGCGCCGTATCCTTCGTCGCTCGTGGCGCGAGGTCCTCTGCGGTGCGGATTTCTCTGCGAACTTCCGGGTCGTGACGACCCTTGTGCAAGTACCTTAGTTCCTTGGCCTGGTGCACTTGCAATCACGCCGTAGCGTGTAAGGCGGAGGCAGCTTCTCCACAGGTCGTATAGGCATCGCTGGCCAGTCGAGTACCTACAGACCCGGGAGGGGAGGCACGGTTCTCCCTGCCGGTTGGAGGCGGTATTAGGACACAACTGCATCGCAACCGACCGCTCCACCGGGGGGACCCTTGTAACCCCCTATCTGCTCCATCATCGAGGGTGGTGAGGGATGAGGATCCAGCAAATCAGTTTCCAGCAGTAAAAAGGTGCAGTCCACGACCTGTTGAGCTCCTCACGCACCTCCGGGAAGAAAGGCACCGAGCCGGGGCGCTGAGAACCAGCGCGGACCACCCCGAGAACCAATCGTGCAACCTTGAGGGCTCGGGACACGGTGAAAGTCTTCACTCGAGCCCTAACCCTACGGCGGCCCGGGAAAGCATAGCCATTATTTCTGGATCCGATTCAGGCATTGCTACAGTCCCGGAGGAGAGCAGTGCAGCCGAATCTTCCTCTCCAGAAAGCTCTGGCTCACCCTCCGATGCTACAATCGACAATCCGATCGTCTGGGGGAGCCTCGGAAGAAACAGGTGGAACCCCCCGGGAGGGTCCAGCCTGCTCCTTTTGAGAGCTCCACTGGTTTCGAAGTGACGGCGGGCTTGCGCATCCCCGGAGGGGAATTCCTCACCGTGAACGTAAGACCAGTCCTCCCACCGCCAGAAAAAGGACGCCCCCGGCTGCCACCAGAGGGAACCCCAGATCTAGGCAGTGGCACGGGCACTCCGCCCCCTTGCAGGTAACAGAGTCCTGGCCCGCAACTCCGAGATGATCATCTTCCCGCAACGAGAACTTGACTCATCCACAAACGCCACCTCAGTGTATTACATGCCCAGGCACGTGAGGCAGCGTTCGTGACCATCACCCAGCGCCAGGTATCGACCGCATCCAGAATTGCCCGGGTGATACGTTGTCTATAGCAAGACCCACATCGTCTTTATAAAGACGTCGTCAAGTTTGCCAAGCAACGACGTCTTTTAAAAGACGCACCCGAAATTGCTCTTTTAGGGGAAAAAGCTCTTTTAGCGTGCTGAGGCGCACAGGGGAGATGATCATCTGCAACACAAACAGGGGGTAGTGCAGCCTGATGTATGCAACCCACTCGACACGGGAAACTGCCACTGCTGAAGCGCCGTACTGCCAACACGAATAGCTCTCCAAGAGCGCGCTGAACTCGTTCAGTCTTCTTCTCTCAGTAGAGTAGTCAGGAGCAGAATGATGTGATCGCTCGGCTCTGAAGTGAAAAGCTGGTATGCGTTGCACCGGCTGACTTTTTATGCTCATGCTGTGATCAGCGTCAGCTGGATGCAATAATTGCATGCCATGTGCATTGGCTCGTTTAGTTTACACTCTAAGTAGATTGGTCCCTCTAAGCGAGATCCCAATTCGTCGGTCATCCGACGTGACGTCGAGATGACCGACTGAAAGGGAACCAGATTTTGTGTCTTTGGTCTTTTCCATACTCGGGACAAGGTTATCACAATCTATTCTTCATATCCTTAGAACGACTATACCCAAGTAGTAACTTTGTCTTTCAACTGGGATGCTATCTATGTTTGTCAAACAACAATTTTTGATTGAAAATAGTTCACATTTGTGAATATTTAAGGGTAAGCCCGATGTCCGAGAGAATAAACTAATAATATTAATAGCTAAAGAAACCTGAGCAGAATTGCGTAAAAACAGTGTAGTATCATCTGCGAGTTGACTCAGTATGATCTCTCTATTTGCAATATTGATGCCCTGTATAGTGCTTGCCCTAAGATACACAGAAAGTAGTTGACCAGCTAATAAAAATAAATATGGTGAGATCGGGCAGCCTTGTCTAATTCCACGTAGCAAATTAAATCTGGTAGATGAGCCTGTCTTCAATTTGATCAAACAGTTTGCATTTGCATAAAGTGTTTGAATAGCTTTGATAAAAAAGGACCAAAACCAAACTTTTCTAAGGCAAGAAAAAGAAACTTATGTTCAACAGAATCAAATGCTTTATAAAAGTCTAAAAACAAAATAAAGCTCTCATCTACATTTAAGTCAGAGTAATCAATAAGATCCAACACTAATCTAATATTATTTGAAATATGCCTCCCTGGTAAGAAACCAGACTGGGATTCATCTATAATAGCATCTATTACTTTTTTAAGACGTTTAGCAAAAATTAAGGCTAAAATTTTGTAATCATTATTAAGAAGACATATTGGACGCCAATTATCAAGACAAAGAACATCTTTTTTGGGTTTTGGGAGTAATGTAATAAGGCCTTGTGTGAGTGTAGGGGGGAGAGAGCTTTTTAAAATACTTTCTCTGAAAACTTGCAAAAGAAAAGGTGCTAATTGTTTTGCAAATAATTTGTAGAACTCAGAAGACAAGCCATCCACTCCTGGAGATTTGTTCAGTTTAAGACAATTAATGGCTTCAGTGACTTCCTCCAAACCAAGTGGTAGATCACACATGTTTCTGTCTGCCCCATTAATTTGACAAAATCTAGGTAATGAATTGAAGAAACCTGTAGTTGTTTCATAATCAAAGTAGGAACTATACAATTTTTTATAAAAATCAGCACAAAATTGTGCAATTTCTTTTGGACTGTCAGATATATTTCCATCAATCTTTAATCGATGAATTGTATTATGACTGGAATTATGTCTCTCAAGTTTAAAAAAATAAGATGAATTTTGTTCACCATGCTCTAACCAACGCTGCCTAGATCTGATAAAAGCTCCTTCGGCTTTAGTTCTATACATCATGTCTAGCCTATTCTGCAGATTAGACAGTTCCATATTTTCTTGGTCATTCAATGTTACTATGGACTGAGAAAGAAATGCTATTTTAGAAATGACCTCATTTTCTTCAGGCCTCTTCTTTTTAGCTAAATCACTACCATATCTTCTTAGATATTTACCCACTTCAAATTTGAACAGTTCCCAATAAAGACTAAAATTTGTTTCTTTTATAGCTTTACTTAAATACTCTAAAATTAAAGCTTCTAAATTAAGTCTAACAGACTCATGTTTCAAATGAGAGTTGTTCACTTTCCAAAAAGATGCTCTATAATTATAATCCTGAGTAAGAGACAAGTTAATATATATATAGCTTTATGATCAGTAAGAGGGGTCACTAAAATATCAACAGATGAATTGTTAATAAATTGTTTGGAAACTAACCAAAAATCAATACGAGATAGATAGGAGCCTACTTTATTTTGCCATGTATATGATATTTTAGAAGGAAATTTTTCCCTCCATATATCCACCAGTTCAAAGCGTTCCATAAATTCTTTTAAATAATTTCCTGAGGTAGAAGAGCGAGGAGGCCATCTATCAAGGGAGTTGTTAAGGACAGTATTGAAATCGCCTCCCATAACTATTAAGGAATCAGGATATTTATCTAGCCAAAACAGTAACCGTTCTTCAACACAATCTAGTAAGATTTCGTTATCAGATTTTGAATTATAACCATAAAAGTTAAGCAAAATAATTTTGGAACACTGCGAGTTAAATTCAATCACTAAGAGAAGATAATGTCCCGTAGGATCATAATCGCTGTGTAAGATGCAACCAGAAAAATTATTTTGAAAGGTACAAACACCCGCTGAATGTTCTGAACCATGTGAAGCCCAAAGATGATTGCCCCATTGTGATTGCCAAAAGTTTACATCCTGAATGGTAGAATGTGATTCCTGGAAAAAGACAAAATCGGTTTTAAGAGTTTTAGTGAACAAAAATAACGCCTTGCGTTTAATACTGCATCTCAGCCCCCTGGCATTTAAGGAAACAAAAGATAACGACATGTCAACAACCAACCTAGAACAAAAGCTGCTTCAGTCAGCTGAACAATATTTTAGGCTACTTAGCCAACAAACAAAATAAACTGTGAAAAAGTAATACATAATACAGAAAGACCCAAAAATCAATACTTACAAGAAGCAAATTTCACAACAAACAGTCATGGCTTCATACCATTTTGTTAATCCACCGTTCAAATTAGTCAGACATCGCCACTGAAGGGGGATACACCTCCTTCCCTTCAATAAAAGCTCGGCCACCCACAAAGTACGCTTTCTTACCAGCCTTGCGTGCGCTATCAATCACGGGCCATAACAGCTGTCTCTTTTTGCGATCAGTTTTACACAGGTCTTCAGTGAATCGAAGCTTGTTTTCTTGCAGAAATTATGATTTTTTTTGGCTGCTTTCCAAACTGCGTCACGAAGTGCACGAGAGATGAACTTCATGATGATCACTCTGGAATCCTTCTGCTCCTTCCTCTTGGGACCCAGGCGATGTACTGCCTCTATGCCATCCACAAGCCTAGATTTCTCCTCCGGTAACAAAGCTTGGCAGATCTTTATGACTTCCCTCCGGATGTCCTCTGCCTCGGTCTCGCGAACTCCATATAATTTGAGGTTCCATCGCCTAGAGTACGCTTCCAAATCGTACACACGCTTTTCGATCTGATCAACCGAAGTAGTATACTTCTGTAACTTTTGTTCCATGCAGGACACGTTTTCTTTAAGCATAACAACTTCAGCACAACTTGATTCAATTTTTTTCTCCAATTCGTCCAATCTAGCACCCAACTTTTTTTCAATTCCGTCTGCCCGATCGTTAATTAGCTGGGAGAGCGTAGTGATGATATTGTCACCATCCATAGTGATTTCTTTTCTTCTTTCTCTTTTCGGAGCAGGGGATTCCCTAGGAGTAACTGGCAATTTAGGGAAGTCTTCGTCATTGACAGGAATCAACTGTTCCACATAATCATGACAAGCGTTCATTAAGACATTGGTAGTAGCAAGAGCGTTAGCACCTGTGTTCGATCCTTTTCTTTTTTGCTTTAAAGACATGTTTCCACCACAAGTCAACCAAGTATCATATAAACAGTAACTTAAGTTGAACGACAGAAAACGTCTCAGGTTACGTATTTAACCCTAGTTCCTCGAGGGAACGAGAAGCTGCGTCGGAAACGCTAGGGGAACGGCCTTCAGCGTGACGGGCTCTGAACCTCGTGTGTAATCAGACCAATAGATGGGCGAGACGTCGCGGCGGGTGACGTAATGACCAGGAAGCTATAAAAGCACGTGCGGTGAGACCAGCGTCAGCTTCTAGGAATGAAGCAAGCGCTGGCAGGGACGCCGGTAGTATGGCACCGCGACGCAGCGTCTCGTTCCCTCGAGGAGACTAGGTTACATACGTAACCGAGACGTTCCTCTTCATAGGAATCGAGCTGCGTCGAAAACGCTCGGGGAACGCGACTGCCCACGCCACCAGACTTCTAAGTCTCTGCCTAGTGTGGAAGACTGCACAGCTAGGGCGAGAGAACAGAAGAGCATATTGGCTCCTACAACCATGTCTATGTCATATGACCTGACGAGTCCAGGGGCTTGGACCATCCCTCGGCGTCGCCGATTCCTGCTGGCGACACCAACTTGCCAGTAAGGCCTCAGAGGCCGCCAACACTTCTATTAGTGTGAGCCCTGACCCCAAGCTTCTGCTGGTCTGGATCGTACCGGAGGCCTCAGCCTCAGCACACCGTGGAGGAAACGTGTAACTATGGGGTGTCTGCCCACTGACTGGCCACCAGGAGGGGCGTGGTAGGCCGCAATAGCCTCCACGTAGATCTTCAGGGTGGAGTGGGTCAAACCTGTGGGGAAACAGGCCTGCACGAACTCCAGCACTGTACCAACCGGGCAGTTAACTGGGTCGATCTGGCGGTCTCCACACCAAGAAATGAAAGTTTCCACTTCAAGGCATACAGTCTCCTCATGGAGGGAGCTCTGGATTGGAGAATGGTATCAACAACCTCGGTTGAGAGACAGGAAGCTACGAGTTGTGCCCCCTCAGGAGCCACACCCACAACTTCCCCAGCTCCGGGCGGGGGTGGAAGATAAAATTAACCCCTCCGCCGGTGAAGGATATCTCTCCTACTGAATCTCCCATGCCACGGAGCGCCGTGGAGGAGAGAAATCAGGTCCGAGAGCCATACTCGGCCCGGCCAGAACGGTGCTCCACCGTCCCGGCGCACTCTCTCCAGAACTACCGGGAGCAGAGCGATTGGGGGAAAGCGTACAGACAAAGCCTCGGCTCACGTCTGTACATGGCATCCAGCCCCAGTGGAGCTGGATGAGTCAGAGAGAACCAGAGGGGACAGTGTGATGTCATAAGAGTCGCAAACAGGTCCACCTGCTTGGCCAAAACGCTCGATATCTGCTTCACCACCCTGGGGTAAGGCATCCATTCCCCGGGCCTCGGCCCCAGCCTCGACAGGATGTCTGCTACCACACTGAGATGCCCAGGAATGTGCACTGCTCTCAGCGAGAGGAGTTTGCCCTGGGACAACCCATGGATCTGGTACGCTAGTTTGTACAAACGGCGTGAGCGCAGATCTCCCTGGTGGTTGATGTAAGAGACCGCTGTTGTGTTGTCGGTGCACACCAACACATGGCGACCTCTTACTTCTGGGAGGAAGTGCATGAAGCACGGCCTGCATCTCCAGGCAGTTGATGTGCCACGTTAGATGGCGACCACTCCACAGACCACGGGCAGGGTGGCCACTCATGACCGCAACCCAACCGGTGAGGGACCTTCCGTCCTGCTAGCGTTACGCGCGACAAGGAGCCTCCCAGCACCGGGGCCCTGACCGAACCAAGTTTCCTCCCATGTCCACGGCACGAGGCGATAGCCTGCGTGACTTGAACATGCAACGCGGGTTTCCCCTCAGGGAGAACCCCCTGGTCTTGAGCCACCACTGTAGGGGTCTCATGTACAGCAGGCCAAAACATATCAAGTTGGACGAAGCTGCTATCAGACCCAGCAGTTTCTGGAATTGTTGACAGTGAGTGACCGGCCTTCTCTGACTCGCGACTGCGGTGAGGATCTACTCGATCCGAGCAGGGGACATACGTGCCTGCATCGTGGTCAAATCCCACACCACGCCTAGATAAGTGGTCCTCTGTAATGGAGAAAGCATACTTTTCTTGGCGTTTAGCCTCAACCCCAGTTCTCTCATGTGGGCGAGAACGACATCTCGATGTCGAACCACCATCTGCTCTGACTGAGCTAAAATCAACCAATCGTCGATATAGTTTAGTATGCGGATGCCCTGGAGTCGCAAAGGAGCCAGAACTGCATCCACACACTTCGTGAAAGTGCAAGAGAGTGACAGGCCAAAGGGAAGAACCCTATATTGGTATGCTTCGCCCCCGAAAGCAAACCTCAGGACCTTCCAGTGTTGAGGAAGGATGGAAACATGAAAATAAGCGTCTCTGAGATCTATCGTAACAAACCAGTCATCGGGCTGGAGAAACCTCGGACCTGATCTGAGACATGACTTGCTTGAGAGTAAGCATCCTGAACTTCAGTCGCATGACTGAGCGGTTCATATGACGTAGATCTAAAATGGGACGCAACCCCCCCCATCCTTCTTGGGAACTATGAAGTACCGGCTGTAGAACCCGGACTGCCTCGCATGAGGAGGGACCACCTCGATGGCCTCCTTCCTCAAAAGAGTACTACTTCTTGTTCCATGACCAGAGCCTGCTCGGGTCCCACCAGCGTGGGCGTAATTCCGTTGAAATGAGGTGGGGGAGAACCAAACTGGATTCTTAGCCTTTCTCTACAGTGTGCAGGACCCACTGAGACACATTTGGCAGTAGTTTCCACGCTGCCAAAACGTCTACTAAGGGAATCAGTCTCTCGAGACTGATCTCTGGTGTAATACGAGCAGCCAGCTCGGTGCCCTGTAACGGCGAACCGGCAGGGACAACCGAACCCGCTGCTCTAGAGACCTCCGCGGAGGTGGCGAGCCTCTTAGCCCCGCTATGTTGCCGGGCAGTGACTGAGAGTGGCGCTCGCGGGAGACCGCTGCGTCCTGTAACTCCGGCAGGGTTAGCAGAACGATCTCCTGAGGGCACTGAGTAAGCGGACAACCGTGTAATGCGGTGGACCCCTGCACCCCAGATGGGACTGCCCGTCATAATTCCTTGGCCATTGTCTTCAGGACCATCCTTCGGACTATGAAGACCGCTGTAGAACCCGACGCCTTGCATGAGGAGTGTACCCCCCCTCGATGGCCTCTTCCTCAAAAGAGTGATACTTGCTGTTCCCATTACCGAGCCTTCTCGGGGCCCACCAGATGTTGGCTTCCCTGCTCTACAGTGTGAGGACGCCACTGAGACACATTTGGCAGTAGTTTCTACACTGCCAAAAAGTCTACTAAGGGAATCAATCTCTCCAGACTGATCTCTGGTGTAATGCGAGCAGCCAGCTCAGTGCCCTGTAACGGCGAACCGGCAGGGAACACCGAAACCTGCTGCTCTAGAGACCTCTGCGGAGGTGGCGAGCCTCTTAGCACCGCTACGTTGCCGGGCGGTAACTGAGAGTGGCGCTCGCGGGAGACCGCTGTGCCCTGGAACTCCGGCAGGGTTAGCAGACCGATCTCCTGAGGGCACTGAGGCGAGACGGACACCGTGTAATGCGGTGTAACCCACTGCACCCTAGAGGGGACTGCCCTCATAAGTCCTTGGCCAGTGGTGTCAGGACTTTTTGGCCAAGGACCTCTTAGTCTTAAGTACTGTCCGCAGATCCGGCTTAGACTTCGAGGTCCCCGACCTAGAGTGTCGCCTCGACCCACTGTCACGACACGGGGGAGTAGGTGAGGCCACACTCTGTTTTTCTGTTTTTGTGCATTGCTGACCGCCTCAACCTCCTCAGAGGAAGAGAGGTAAGCACCTGCTCTCACTCGAGAAAATTTATTCATTTTTCCCGAAGTGCCTCTGTGTATCTAACTTCCTTTTCATAGTCGGAAAATGCTTCATTTTATTCCTCAGAAATAAATGCAGTCAACAAACAGAGGAGTAAATACGGTCTGGTGCGTAAGATTCGCATCAAAAACCGAATGATGTAATATAAGCGTTGCCATGGCAGCGCGCGAGCCGGTCAGTCATACAAACAACATCAATCTCCTCAGAAAAAGATGTCCGCTCAGCAAGCCCTCACTCAGAGGGGGAAGAACCGCAGAGCGGGCTTCCAAGCCCCGAGAACGAGAACGAGCTCTAGATCTAGCGAACACGGGTGGAGATAGGACGAGCCGTCTCCAACCCGTCCACCAGATCATATGCGATTCCCACGAACTCAGTCGCCACCGTGCCTCAGCAGCAGCGCGACTGCAATCGCAAGATCACACGCAGGCACTATGTTTGTGTAACTGATGCTTGTGCAACTGGCTAGCTCATCGACGTCCTCCATATCAACCTTCTCGGAGGAAGACAGGCGGAGCGTCGCGCCCTCTCCACGGGGGGGGGGAAGTACCGCAGCGCGGGCTACCGAAACCCCGAGAGCGGGCGCTGGATCTGGTGGTTAAGGAAATAGATAGGGACGCACCCGTCTACATTCCCTCCACCGAAATAAAAATTTAAAAAAAAAGAAATAGGGGGGAATTTCCATACGCGAAACCCACGAGCACAGCCGCCGCTCCGCCTCGGCGAAAGCGGGGCCGGCGCCGCGAGAAACACCGGTGAAAACTCCCTCCTCAAAGAGAGCCATCGGAGAGCGAAGCAAGGCAGTAACAAACACTACCAAAACGGGCCGTCAGCTCCTTTTTTTCCGAGAGCTGACTCTGCATGCTTGCTCTCAAGCAGACAACAAACAAACTGTGTATCCCCACCCGTAAAGTAACGTGGGCAGGGAAGAACACAGCCTGAACGCTGCCTGCCCTCGCCTTAGTGTATGGTTTTGTCTTGCTTTAGATTTCGTGACAGACAAGACTAAATAAGACTCACAAACAGATAGTGACTGACACTCACACAGAGTGCTTGCTGAATGACAAAAGCTGACGCTGGTTTTACCGCACGTGCTTTTATAGCTTCCTGGTCATTACGTCACCCGCCGTGACGTCTCGCCCATCTATTGGTCTGATTACACACGAGGTTCAGAGCTCGTCACGCTGAAGGGCGTTCCCCGAGCGTTTCCGACACAGCGTCTCATATTTCCTGAAGAAACTGAGTCTTTATAAAGAAGCAAATAACTCACTTTTTTCAGTCCAAATAATTGCAAAGCAGAGCTAATTAAAAGCCCGTCTTCTCTCTGCGCCATCTTGCGCCGCCACTCTCTTCACTAATATTACAACCAACAGCGGAGACGCATCATATACAACATGTAATCGTCACTTCCCTACAGGTACTGTTTACTAACAAGGTGACAGCGCCAACTACTGACCTGGCATACTTAATACAGCGTTTTTGGCCGTTTTCGCGGATATAAAAGTGAATCGTTTTGAAAACGTTGTCGTGTATACGTGAAACTTTTTAAAAACGCAAGGAAAAAACGTTTCCGTTTTTGACTACATTGTTGTCGTGTAAATGTCGCCTAAGATGTATTTGCCAGCAGGGAAGATGCGGATGCATCACTAGTTTAGTAGCATTGTATGAACACAGACATAATAAATGTGCACTTCAAAGATATCCATTCTTTCTAATATAAAGCATTTGGAAGACTGATTCATTTTAGTGAATTGATTCATGTGAAATGAGCCAGTTCATACATGATTCACCGATTTCATTTGAGTACCTGAAAAGACAACTACATGGTGTTTAGTTTTCTTTTTTGTAGCGGTATACAAAATATTTTAGTATTTACTAAAAGTTAGTTATACTTAATACAAAAAATGCTGCTGGTCAAATGCTGTTAAATTTAACTAAGCTAGCTACTTTATATTGTAGTGTTGCTAACTACTTTTTCAAAAGGGTATCTTGATGGTAGTTTAACTACTTTAAGGAGTAGCCTACCTTATAGCTTGACAAACTACATTTGTAGATTTCCAACACTGGTTTATTTTTTACATAAAAGCAATATTCTACACAGGTAGCAAGTCACTTCAGTTTGCTATATAGTTTGCTATATAGTGCTCCTCACATTGTATGAGGGACTTAGCAAATTTTTGTTTACTGAGTCTTTACCGTTGTCAACAGGTTCTGACATTAGCCTATTGCTAAGCTCACACTTGACTCAATACTTGTACAAACTAGACAAACAAAACAAATTAATCATTATAAAGTTGACTATTGATATAGAATATTGGGAAACACAAGTCTCACATTCACTTACCCAACAATTTCCTACATGGTTAAAGGGGTCATATGACGTTGCTATTAAGAACATTATTTTGTGTATTTGATGTAATGCAAAGTGTTTACATGGTTTAAGGTTCAAAAAACACATTATTTTCCACATACTGTACATTATTGTTGCTCCTCTATGCCCCGGCTTTCTGAAACTCGTCGATTTTTACAAAGCTCATTGTTCTGAAAAACTCAGTGTGCTCTGATTGGCCAGCTATCTAGTGCGCTGTGATTGGCCGAATTCCTCAAGCGTGTGATGGAACTGTTACACCCCTTACCAGGTTGAGGAAACTTTCCTCCGTAAAATGTGTTGCACACACTCTAATATTTGAGTTGTACTGTTCTGGAACAGTGTTGTAAATAAAACTTAACCACTGATTTCTAGTTGTGTCCTCTTTTGGAAGGTCAAACAAAGTAGTTTGGCTATCGCAACGAAACACACAGCGTCACGACATGGCGGCAGCAGCAACAGTACTGCAGCGAGAATTAAAAGTTATGCCTTCTTTCTTTGCGTGAACATTTGTGCGGTGTTATGCAAATCTTTCCACAAAGTGATGTAGATACATGGGGGCGTGTTTAAATGAGGCGTTTTAGTAAAGCGTGGATGAGCGTTCACTTTTATAAAGAATATCTCTTTGGGTTTGAGACTTTAATATTTGTGACTTTACGGATCTTGAATGCAAGAACAGCTTTTAACACTCCAAACTAAAGACAAAGGAAAACATGAAATCGCATCATATGACCCCTTTAACATTTGTTGGAATTTGGTATTTGTTGGTGTTTTTTGTCACAGTGTATTAGCCTCTATATACACACAAATAAATAGCACACAAATGTTTTATTCAGGCTTCTTTGTTGAAGATTTTCAGTACTGAATTTGCTCACATTGATGTCTATGTTCATGTATTTATAATAGCTTTGTCATAAAGCATTCTCCAAGTGCTTTATCCACAAAGTACAGATGCAATACTTAGATGCTTAGATGCTGCCTTATTTGGATGCATACTGTTTATAACAGCCTTCAGGTGGTGGCTGAGAACGGAGCCTTTTTCTCTCCTGCAGGGTCCTTTGACAGATGCATACTTTACACTTTTCCCTAAATGAAAAGCGAATGAGAGGCAGATGAATATTTAGCCTGCATGAAGGTTGCTTACCAACTCTGAGGCTTGTAACCAATTAATGATGATTTGTTGCACTCAGACGCCATTAGGGAGGCTTGAGGAAAAGGAAAGTTGAGAATACTTTAGGCCAAAATGGCAGAAACAACTTCCACTAGATCTGAAAACTAAAGCTTGACTCTACACAGACTTTCTCAAGCTCTGCGATCATTATTCAGGAGAATTCCCAAAGTGTTTTGTACATGAAACACTGGCCTTTACTCTATGATTCCCAGCAGTTGGCTGTGGTTGAACATGAGCTTAGTGCATATAAATCCTTTCTGTCTCTCTCTGGACCTTCAGGTTGAGTCATACTCTGAGTGATGGAGTGTTGTTGTTTGACAGAGTGCCAGTCTTCAACGACTGCGCTGACTTTGAGAGGGTGAATGGAAGTAAAAAAAAGTCTCTGTTTCGCTGTAATTAATCCCATCATGCTCTATGGCAGGTTATCAGAATTCCATGGCAATTATGCTGATGAAAACAGGAAGTGTGAATTATTTTTTTTCATGGTGAGGATGAGTTAAGTTTGTCTCCACATGAACGCTCATCTGTGATGCTATAATGGAAGTTGTATCTTCAGCATGCCTCATTTCCTGTTTGTGCAGGTGGGCGATAACATGCATGTAGAAAAGTAGGGTAAGGCTTTTGTAATTTCCTCTCATGCCAGCAAGTCTCTGCTGGGAAGATATGTTCAACATTTTCACTATAGGCTAGAAAAAAATTGCACTCTCTTTGCCCTTAACAGACAAGATGAGAATGGTTCAGCAGATGCAATCCCACTCTTCATGATGCATCACCGCAAAACATGTTAGTTCTGTTTACCTTCAAATTAGCTGTTCCCATAACCTAGTTAGCTGCTACCATAAGCAGTATTTTGAGGTATCATGTGCACACTTTCAACAAGAAGCCTGTTCCAAACGTAGTGTTAGATGTTCCTGTTAACCAAAAATGTTAGATCAAATCCCCACACCAGGAATACTGGATACAGTCCAGATCCTGTCAGATTGTCTGATATACAAAACCATCAGCAGAGTTTTGTCTTATACCCAAATCAATTAATCAGTTGTGAGTTACGTCTTCCCTTCTCTTCCTTTAAAGGGGTCATATGATGCGATTTCAATTTTTCCTTTCTCTTTGGAGTGTTACAAGCTCTTAGTGCATAAAGAAGATCTGTAAAGTTGCAAATCCAAAAGAGATATACTTTATACTCAAATCCAAAGAGATATACTTTATAAAAGTTAAGAGTCAACCACGCCTACCTAAAACGGCTCCTTCTAACACGCCCCCACATATCACGATGTGGGAAGATTTGCATAACGCCGCCCAAATGTTCACGCAAAGAAAGAAGGCATAACTTTTATTCTCGCTGTTGCCGCCGCTGCCATGTTGTGGAGTCGCTGTGTGTTTCGTTGTGAAAGCGAAACTACTTTGTTTGGTCTTCCAAAAGAGGACACGACTAGAAATCAGTGGTTAAGTTGTATTTACAACACTGTTCCAGAACAGTTCAACACAAATATTCATATGTGTGCAACACATTTTATGGAGATGGATGAGACTGTTTCCGAACCATAGCCTAATGCGTTGTGGCACAATGGCTGTTTCTATAAAGTTGGGCAGTACCAACTTTGCAATGACTAGCTGGGCGCTTCTGACTCCCAACGCCTGTATAAAATTTTTTAGTATTCTAACAAGATAGACTTACACGCGAGTTTCGAGCAGTGTATAGTAGGCTTGTTGTTTGTTGTTTCTCCAATCACAAATGCAGACATTTTATGTTTACGCGGCGCGATATGCCGCAATGCGATCACAAGACAGTATAAGTCATTATAATCAGTATTATTCCCACTTGCTTCGTTTGTAAACAGGTTTTATTGGTTTTGTCTCGTCTAGTGATGTCCAGATCGCGAACGAATCGTTCTATTTAACCGGATCTTCTTAGTGAACCGGTCGAACCAGTTCACCAAACCGAACTGAATCGTTTGAAACGGTTCGCGTCTCCAGTACGCACATAATCCACAAATTACTTAAAGGGGTCATATGATGCGATTTCAAGTTTTCCTTTCTCTTTGGAGTGTTACAAGCTGATTGTGCATAGATAGATCCCTGAAGTTGCAAAGACTAAAATCTCAAACCCAAGCCCCTGTCTAGCCTCGTTCTAACATGCCCCCATATGTCTACCTCACTATGTGGGAATATTTGTATTATGCCGCCCAAATGTGCACGCAAAGAAAGAAGGCGTGGTTTCAGTAACCGCAGTTAGTGTTGAAGCAGCATGTCAGGGAGACGCTGTGTGTTTCTAGGCGAAAGCAAAAGCACTTTATTTGGCCTTCTAGAAGTAGATGCATTTAGGAATCTTTAAGATTACTTACAACAGAACAGCAATGCATTTTATGGACGACCGTTTCGTGAACCTAGGAGAGGGGGTAATTCTGACTTTGCTATGACAGTCTGGTGCTTTTCTGAATCAGCTACTGTTTTGTTATTTAGTTTAAGTATTTGCTATTGCCTGTTTCAAATGCGGAGTTTTGCGCAAGCGTGTGTGTGTGTGTGTGTGGTGTCGTGCGTGCTTGAGAGAGATAGAGAGAGACAGGGTCACATCACAGTGGAGTCAGCTGTCTTAACCGTGGCTTGTGTACTGCAAACACATACCAGCTTCATCACTGTGTCTGTCACGCGACTCTGTTCCCCTTTCTGGTTCTGTCTTTACATTTATTTTGAAAGATGAAGCTTTTTATTATGGTAAGGGGCGTTACATTTTCTGACGAGTGCTTGTGGTGTTCGACCAATCACAATGCACTGTGTCAGCTGGCCAGTCAGAGCAGACTGCGCTTGTCGGAAGGAGGGGGCTTTGTTGAAAACGAGGTGTTTGAGAGAGGTGGGGGATAGAGGACCTACAATAATGTACCGTATTTGAAAATAATGTGTTTTTTGAACATTAAAGCATGTCAACATATTCTGTTACACCAAATACACAAAATAATGATCTTTAAAAAAGCATCATATGACCCCTTTATGACCCTCTTTTTTTTTGGGCCAAGTA